>JACVVK020000498.1:342500-352500 GCA_018292915.2 Batillaria attramentaria | reverse complement strand
GGCGCGGAACTCGCTTGCACGTGCAACGTAGACGCGACTAACCCAGCCAGCGGTCCCTTCACTGCAAAAGCGATTACCGGGATGGATGCATGTAAGGCTCATCACACACGAGGTAGTTGGGTGGTTGGAGGTTTAACGTCCTTTTCCACCACATATGGGTGATATCGAAGACGGGGCAACGATGAAAAAGCCAGCACAAATATTTGGCCCCAGCCGGGATACGAACTCACGACCCGAGCATTAGAAGTCCAACGCTCTACCATTCGGCCACCCCGGCTCCCCCCATGACACACGGGAGACGCTAACCTACGGCCTCTTTGTCGCTACGATGAAGCTTGTGGGATCTTTCAAGCGCAGCAAAGTTTTGCCAGTTTTCTGACTAGTTACAAACGCTCGTCTCCGATTGTTTGGTCCTTTTCCTGAAGTGACGTCATTGAACTTACTACTTTCTGTCATGTCAGACTACAAGATTGTGCTTTCTTCCTTGTATAGTGTCTGGCGGACTAATTCATGGCCTGCCATGTCCTACACTATACGTGTATCATCCCCTTCAACCCCCCCCCCCCACACACACACACACACACACACACACACACACACCCTCCCTCCCCTCTCAGCCGCGAAATAGTCCTTGTTGCTTGCGCGGCGTAAAGCCCTAAATAACTAACTATTCCCTCCCCCCCCCCCCTAAAAAAACAGAGAAAACACAAAACAAAACAACAACAACAGCAATAACAAACGAAAACAAAACAAACAAAGGAAGAAAACTGTTATTGTCTTTTTATTGCAGACCCCCAGGTGTACTACACAGGTGCTGGTCTTGACTTCGACGTCGCTACTTCCTACACTGTCACGGTGACCTGCACGGGCACAGTCGACCCTGACACCTCAGCGACCACAGAAGTCATTGTCAACGTTGTAGAAAACGTGTGTGTCTGTGTGTGTGTGTGTGGGGGGGGGGGGTACAACGGAGAACATACACCATGCAAAGGTATCAGGGTGGGTGGGTGGGTGTTTGGGGGTTTAACGTCCTTCTCCACCACATACGGGTGATATCAAAGACGGGGCAAAGATGAAAAAGCCAGCACAAATATTTGGCCCCAGCCGGGATTCGAACTCACGACCCGAGCATTGAAAGTCCAACACTCTACCATTCGGCCACCCCGGCTCCCCGCAAAGGTATCAGGTTAATGACTATTATTCAAACAGGTTTGAATCCACATAGGTGCCTCTGTGTGTGTGTGTGTGTGTGTGTGTGTGTGTGTGTGTGTGTGCGTGCGTGCGTGCGTGCGTGCGTGCGTGTGTGTGTGTGTGTGTGTGTGTGTGTGTGTGTGTGTGTGTGTGTGTGTGTGTGTGTGTGTTTAGAATAGCGTGTCGATCTAATGCAAAACAATGATTCAGCGTTGACAGTACAAGACAACACGTACCTGCAATGCTACAGTTCTAGTATTTTCTGCTCGGTTTCAAATTCGTTCTCTAGCTGGAAGACCAGTTGACAACAGTGACGCCGGATGCCACTCAGAACCCGTCCAGTATCTCGGAATGGAGCACGGCAGAGACAGGTCTCACTGACCTTGTGTGCACCAATAACCTGGGCGTTCAACTGGGCTGCACGTGCCAGGTCACCAACACTAACCCCGCTAACGGCCCCTTCACCGCACAGCAGAAAAGTGGCATCGATGAATGTAAGGCTCCTGACACACGGGAGATGTTTTCTTTCCGACAAACATTGAAAACAACCCAAAACACGCTCCGGGTGGGTGGGTGTTTGGGGGTTTAACGTCCTTTTCCATCACATACGGGTGATATCAAGGACGTCAAGGACGTCAAGGACGGGGCAACGATGAAAAAGCCAGCACAAATATTTGGCCCCAGCCGGGATACGAACTCACGGCCCGAGCATTAGAAGTCCAACGCTCTACCATTCGGCCACCCCGGCTCCCCGAAACGCTCCGGACAAATTAGGGCAAAGACATGTTCTAGTCGCATGTCACACGAGAAACACGGGGAAAAGACATGTTCGCTGTTTGTTCGGACTAAAAACACTTTCGTGTGACTTCAGCTTAAGTCACAGATGACTGACTTGCTTTTCTTCAAGGGATATAATCATGTTACCGGTAATATGGCCGACGAGAAGGGCCCGCCTCATGATCGCGAGATAGGACTCGAAATCACAGGGCGAGATTTTGATCTTCATTTTGGGGGCGGGGGGGGGGGGGTGTTGACCCGACCGAACGTGTCCTGTATCATTGCCTGCTAACATTTGTTAGCATCTCGTACCCACGAGTTATCATCGACAGATCCTATTTCGCGTGAATCAGACGGGTCCTTTTTGACGGTTGGGACAGCTCGAATTTCCCTTACTAAGGCAATGGGATAAAAAGATAATTATATACAAATTACATATGCAGATTATATGCAAAGTATTCGATTATGTAATTGTCCCCGACAGATCCACGCGTGTACTACACAGGAGCAGGACTTAGCTACGCAACCACCAGCTCCTACACGGTCGCCGTGACCTGTACCGGCGTCCTTGACCCATCCACAACGGCTAACACTGTTGTGACGGTGAACGTGATCGAAAACCAAGTGCCGGTCTTCGCTGCTTGGCCTTCAGGTGAGGGCTATGAAAAAAATATATTTCACGCGTGTTTTTACGACTTATCAGTTGACGTACATATTTGACTCGTATCTTAGTAACGGAGTAACAATTCTGGCCATAATTTTGCAAGTCTCCAATGTAACTTGCTTCGGTAATTCTATACCAAAATAATAATAAGAAGAAGAAGAATCTGTATATCGGCGCTTCACCCAGATGCTTGGCTCAAACCGGCATGAGCTGAACACAACACACACAACGCACACACACGTGAATTACACGCATTCTATCACAAACCGCACATATACGTAACACAGTCACGTGGTGCGAGTGGTCAGCTCAAATCAGCTATTAGGGAATTTTACAATTTCTCAGTCTGGAAAAGCTAACTTGTTTCAGTTTATTTACCCCCCCCCCCCCCTTACCTCCCCTTGTGAAGCCTACAGTAAGCTTTGAACGTGCACTTTTATTTTCATAATATCTGCAGCAACCGCCGACAGTGTCAAGGCCACGGCAGCTAACATAGGAGACACAGTGTACGTAGTGACAGCTGCAGATCCTGAGAACAGCGCAGTGACGTACAGAATGACGCAAAGTCCGGATAATGGATACTTTACTATCAACCCAGGTTCGTGCATGTATGTTTAATGGTTATAGCTTTAATTTTTTTTTTAAGTCGGGTAGCGCTTTACCCACAGACGGGCTACTGAAAACATAAACAGACACCGGAGGGTTGTAATGGGATCCTCAATGTAATTTCGGGGGGGGGGGGGGGAGTGAACCAGTCCAAACCAAACCATACACGGACAAACACAGCAACCCACAAACAGAACAGAACAAAACGGAACAGAGGCGAACAGCAAACAAACAAACAATCAAAATAACAAGAAAAACAAAACGAATCCAACCCCAACCAAACCGGCCATTTTTATTTTTCTCTCTGTTGCTAAGGAACTGGGGAGATAACCGTGGCACAGTCGTTGAAGACTGTGACCGATAGTTCTGTGACCTTGACAGTGGAGGCATGTGATGTCAGAGCGTGTAGCACCAGAGATCTCACAGTCACCGTTCCTATCATTGGTAAGTGTTGCCCTCCTTTTCTCCTTATTTGTTGTGTATTCCTGGCCATGGTACAGCGTTGGATTATCAGTGCTCTGGTCTGGAGTTCGAATCCCAGGATAGGAGCCAAATATTTGTGCTGGCTTTTTCTTCGTTGCCCCTTCTTGGACATCATCCGTATGTAGTGGAAATGGACGTTAACTGATAACCCCCCCCCCCCTCGCCGTGTTGTATGCTCTCACACTGGTCTGAGGTCTTTCGATAATGTCTACTGTCGTACGATGTAGACACCTGCACAGTGACAGCATGTCACAAGCTGGCACTGGGCCAACAATATGGAAGAGTCCGCTAGTGTTGTGGTAACCGCTGAGTAGAGGGTGGGTGGGTCTTCGGGAGTTTATCGTCTTTTTCCACCACGAATGGGCGATATCCCCCCCCCCCCCTCTCAGTAGAAGAATTTGGACTTTTTATTCGCACAGACTACATGCGGCAGTGTGTTGCAGTCAGAGCTGTTATATACACTATTACGAGCGTATACGGCACAGGCGCACTCGCAATTGCATTTTTTTTTTCTCCAAAACGTAAGTTGCTCTCTGTGAAGCCTCGCAATTTTGCACGAGTATGAGTGTTTAAACGAACCATGCATAACTATTTCAGATCTGAACGCGCGGCCCAGTATCGACAACCTGCCGACCACAATCACGGTGCCCGAGACGCTGGCAGGGGGTACCGTACTGGAGACCCTGACTGTTACTGACGCTAACGGGCAGACCCCGGACACAACATGCAGCTTCTCTCCTGTGGACGAGTCGTACAAGTTCTCCTTCGAGACTAACAGTAAGTTTCTTCTGACACTATAGATACATAACAGTAAGTGTATGTATTACAACAGACCACGGTTGTAGCGCTTTTGAAGTAGTAGTGCTTGTGCTATGACAGGAAAGAGTAGGTGCTATTGACACAACAGATACACAAGTGCTTCTGCTGCAACGGGTAACACATTACGTGTTCTTCACACATCAGTCATATAACAGCAAGTGCTTTTGACAAAGTCGTAACGGTGGTGAGTGAATATTACACAACAGAAAACAGTAAGTGCTTTTGACACAGCAGATAACAGCAAGTGCTTTTGACACAACAGATACTGTAACAGTAATTACTTTTGATACAGAATGTAATGGCAGTGAGTGCCTTTCAGCTTGTGGACCTGGTGGTTAATAGGCTGGCAGCAGCAAATGAAGGGAATATGGGCGGAGGGGGGGGGGGGGGGGGGGGGGGGGGGGGGGATACGTGGTTTAGGTATGTACCAGAAACAGATCTTCGTTGTTGTCGTTGTAATAACTGAGTGGTTTCCTTGCAAAATTCTTTACACCGAAAGAAAAAAAAACTACAGGTCTGAATTTAAGTACTTTGTGCACTGTACTGTCGGGTCCGACATTAAAAAAAGTGAAACAACAATATGGCAGAAATGTTTACACTGGAAAATCTCCATGGAATTAAAGCGGCTAAAGCTGCCATTTTCATGCTCACAGATCGTTCTGAGCTGTTTACGTGGTATCTATCTACACACCACGCAGACACCTGCACAGTGACAGCGTCTGTAATGCAGGCACTGAGCCAACAGAAGCGTATTCTTGACGCGGCGACCACACTGAGCGCTCCAGTAATATAACAACAGTCGTAGAATTTGAATTTTCGGCCGGTCACGCGAAGTGTAACAAGATTGTCACCGCACTAAGAGCTGTACTAATCATTAAGATAGAGTATTTCCAGCGTACAGAGGCACTCACGAGCGAAACTGCTCCAAAACATAAGCTGGCTTAGCAAAGATGAAATTAGCCCGTTGAAGTACTTGATGCACTGTAGTTACGTCTTCTGCGTTCTAATGTTACAGCAAACAGAATCAGGCTGGCGAACCTGGCGACCGGTCAGACTTTGCTGGACTACGATTCTGGTACAACCCAGTATAAAGTTACATGCGTCGCTAGCGATGGATATCTGTCCTCAGAGGTACATGCCGCTCTTCTGAACTTGAAATTCAAGAAAAATTCTCATGGTTGAATACGCAAGATCAGGCATTGCTCTGGCACAAGAGAAAGGTCTGCTATGCATGCGGATAACATGACTCGGTTTGCTGTGCGCGAGCGCCTCATAACCCGGGTGGGTGTTTGGGTGGGTGTTTGAGAGTTTAACGTCCTTTTCCACCACGTAAAGGTGATATCAAAGACGGGGCAACGAGAAAAAGGCCAGCACAATATTTGGCCCCAGCCGGGATTCGAACTCATGACCCGAGCACTGAAAGCCCAACGCTCTACCATTCGGCCATCCCGGCTCCCCCTCATAACCCGGACACGGCAATTCAGTTCAAATCTGTCCTGTTTCAGTTAACTTCAGTTCAATTTTTTAACTTCATTTCATTTTTTAACTTCGGTTCAATTTAAGTTCAAGTCTTGCCTAGTTTTAGTTGAAATTCAGTTCAGATTCATTTTCATTTAAGTTCAAATTTACTTCGATATTTCAGTTCAGTTTGAGTTCAGTTTAATTTGAGTTAAATTTCAGTTCGTCAACATGGCGCTGGAAAGTAGATTTTACACCTGGTGACATCATTATCTGTTGGTGTTTTTGTGTATCCAATGATGCCCATCTCTGACTTCCGAAAAACCTCAGAGCTGACCATTTTACCGTCACTTTCTTTCGTCGGCAGAATGACGTACTGACCATCAACGTACAGAATGTGAACGAGGCTCCTGTTTTCCCACAGACCATGTACTACTGTACACTCACGGAATCTGAGGTGATTCTTTTCATTACTTCTGTTGACTCCTGCTGAATACCAGGATTCTTGTTTGGTATAATAATTGTATAATAATTGTATAATAATTGTATAATATGGTATAATAATGGTATAAATAGTGGTATAAATAATGGTATAATAATGGTATGAATAATGGTATAATATGGTATAATAATGGTATAAATAGTGGTATAAATAATGGTATAATAATGGTATGAATAATGGTATAATATGGTATAATAATGGTATAAATAGTGGTATAAATAATGGTATAATAATGGTATAAATAATGGTATAATATGGTATAATAATTGTATAATAATTGTATAATAATGGAATACGATATTTGCATTTTGGGGCCCCTCCCATTTGGAATGAACGAACATACAGACACCAAAGACACCCCCCCCCTCCCCCCCCCCCCCCACCCCCCCCTCTGTAGCTGAAGGTCGCCCAAACAGATGAAATCGATGTGAGCTGTGCTTCTGGTATCCATCATCACACCACTTAGCCATCTGGACAGTGACAGTGTCAGTAATGCTGGCACTGAGTCAACAGAAGCGTACTCGGTGACGCGGCGACAACACAGAGCGCTCCAGTATTGTAACGACAGTCATAGAATTTGTATGTTCGAACGTTTGCGCAAGGTGTAAACGACATTGTATGGCATTAGGAGCTGTACAAATAACCAGGAGTATTTCAAGTGCACAGGCACACTCACGAGCGAAACTGTTCCAAAAAAATAAGTAGGCTTAGCAAAGACGGAATTCGCCCATTTAAGTCTTGTCTCTTTACGTATATGTACCGCAGGCTGGATCCTCCCAGTGCAACCTGGACCTGAGCGCCACAGATCCTGAGGGTGACGTGGTCACGTATTCCCTCATGTCCGGCAACAACAGTGAACGTTTCACCTACCTCCCTACCACGGACCGCCTCACGTTCGCCGTAGACTACGACATCGACAGCAACGCTTATCCCCAGAGCACCATCATCTCCGTCCAAGCGGCGGACTCGCAAGGGCTGACGGGAACGAGTCAGATCACTGTCAAGATTAACGATGCAAACGACAACGCGTGCACGTTCGCTAGTGAAGTTCTGTCGTCATCTATAGATCAGGGGACTTCGCTAGGTAGGCGCTCTCTCTCTTTCTCTCTCTCTCTCTCTCTCTCTCTCTCTCTCTCTCTCTCTCTCTCTCTCTCTCTGTGTGTGTGTGTGTGTGTGTGTGTGTGTGTGTGTCTGTCTGTCTGTCTGTCTGTCTGTCTGTCTCCGGGGAGCCGGGATAGCCGAATGGTGGAGCGTTGGACTCTCAATGCTCGGGTCGTGAGTTCGAATCCCGGCTGGGGCCAAATATTTGTGCTGGTCTTTCTCTCGTTGCCCCGTCTTTGATATCACCCTTATGTGGTGGGAAAGGACGTTAAACTCCCAAACAACCCAACCCAACTGTCTGTCCCCACTCTGCCTATCTGTCTGTCTGTCTGTCTCTCTACTGTGTAAACCCTTACTTATGTAACAGGCGTCTGTATTTTGCTTCCCCAAGTAAGGAGAGACACTGGATGAGGAAAAATCAAAGGTCATACGGAAAATGGAACTAATGTCGTTGTGCCAGTGATCTCTGTTCCTCCTGTACTTCTCTGCTATTTCCTTATTTCTGTCTGTCTTTCCATTTGTTTATTTGCGAACCTCTCACGTTGTAGACATACTAACCTATTATTTTTTTTCTAAGGAACCCTTGGAACGTTCTTCGCTTCTGATGCCGATTTGACGTCACCTAATAATGACGTCACTTTTGAGGCAGCTGGCGGGGACAGCAGCTACATGACCGTTTTCTCCAACGGACAGGTACAGGAGACACTGTGATAGCTACCATTTTTTGCAGACAGGAGTCAGTCTCGGTCTCAGTCATTCCAAAACGAGGTTAAAGCGGCATCTGGCAGGATGAGCGTCCCCCACCATGTCAAAAACGTGTTTTACACAGATGCTGCCACTATTGAGTCAGTGGTCCTCCCACAGTGTATTTTAGTGCTTTTATGAGCTTGTGGTTTTATTTTATTTGTATTTTATTTTTATGAAATTTTTATTTGTTATTATCATATCTTATTATTATTTTTTATGGTGGCCTACAATTTCCATTCTGGGATTAATAAAGTAATTTGAATTTGAATGTCGCCAGCGACCACGTGCGAGTTGCACTGGAGCGGCATCTTGGTCTGTTTCATACAAGCGCGTCATTTCACTTGTGTGTGTGTGTGTGTGTGTGTGTGTGTGTGTGTGTGTGTGTGTGTGTGTGTGTGTGTGTGTGTGTGTGTACAGGTACAATACAGCCAGCAGATTCCAGAAAGCGAAAGTGACCGAATCTTCTACCTCCTGGTGCGCTGTATGGACGGCGGCATACCCACCCGATCCGCCACCGCCACTTACGCTCTCACCTACACCGTCACCACCACAACCACCACCACCACGACAACAACCCCCTCCACCACCACCACCACAACCACCACAACGCCAACGACCACTACAACGACCGCCGCCCCCACCAGTGACACCAGCATATGGGACGACGAAGCGTTTGTGGCGGTGTTCGCCATCTTGATGACTTTGCTAGGGCTTGCTCTGATTGGTCTGCTCGCCTGGCTGTTCTGCTGTGGAGGGTGTGGCGGCTGTGCGGCAGCCAGGTGGCCGAATGGATGCCAGAACGGATGCCAGAATGGCGACTGTTGCAACCCCTAGTAAGTTGCTTCCGGTTTCTACTTCCAATTAAGGGTATCTGGTCTAATGGTTAAGGTATCCGACTTCGGATCCTGAGCCACCCGTTTCGAATCCCTGGTGGGCAGAAATTTGGATGGATATTTCTTTCTAAATCAAGTCAAAATCACGTGCAGACTTATTTGCGGTGCCTGTCCCGCCCTCGTGTACAGACACACGCACAAATACCAAATATGCACGCTAAAAATCCCACGTCCATCTTTCAAAGAAGAGTAAGCTGTAGCCGGTGGCGTGGAAAAGCAGAAATACTGTCGCACGCGTCAGAGTGAATAGTAGGGTGGAGGTTTACACATAAAGTAGCGCTTCGCGAGAGCAGGCTTTCACTGTTTCGTCCTTCAGCCCTGTGGCGCCATGAACATTTCAGAAGAGATAGATATGTGTTCCGAGGAGAAGTCTGCCATACCATACCATACTATACATTTCTTGAAAGCTAAGGTCATCTGACCCAGGATTCATTTTATCTCACTTAGGAGATACTTACTGCATATTTCGGCCTTGTTTTAGTTGAGCGTGGATTCCCGTCAACCCTCAACGTTTTCTTCTCAGACTCAGAGAATAAGCCATAACCATGCGCGTAACATGACACACATAACCATAATCAGACACGTGTCATATGTTACATGGACTTCTCCACTCGGCGTCTCTTCAGTGAACTCACGTAAACTCATGTAAGGTCGCAAATGACTCGAGACAGTTCTTCTCCCCCTTCTTCTTAAAATATTCTTTTGCTTATTACAGCGAGCGCCAGCAAACGCCGACTAGGCGGGTCAAGCCAAGACAAT
>JACVVK020000498.1:325000-340000 GCA_018292915.2 Batillaria attramentaria | reverse complement strand
TTCAGTTATTGAACTTTATGTGACAGTCATGGTGACATGATCTGGTTGTCCTTTCCTTCAGTAAGTTATTGAATGGTTATTGCTGCATATGTCTTCATTTTTTGGTACGCATAATCTTTCTTTTAAAAAGTCAAGATGGTTGTTTTATTGTGCTTTTTGCGTTTGCATTTTTGTAATTGCATTTATAAACATAATTCACTCTGGACACTATGATAAACAAAGAAAAGAGAAGAAAAACTCGAATGAATAAATTAACAGCCTCTCTTTGATTCACGATAATTTCATTTGATTCGATTGACGAGGGTAATATATAACTCTGTTCCGCATATTGCTTTATTTTAAAGTAAATTTTTAGCTTTTGTTTGCATGTTTCAGATCACAGACAAACTCAGACATGAAGAGAATTTTCGGCCTCACACTAGCAGTTCACATAATTTTGCACTGTGCTCAGCTTACAGTGGCAGTAAGTAGTGATTTCAAGTTCAAAACCCACCATTAATACATAATCATTTTAAGCGATACAGAAGAAAAGAAAATGTACACGTGTGGCGAACACTAGCCGAGTGTTGATACTATTCTTTCACCAGGACAGCATGTATGAAGGCAAGCTGATATCCGCCGAATGCAATGGCTTCCTTTATTGTAGAGATTGTGTTGGCTTGGTATAGTCCGTTTGCCGGAAAAAAAGGTCAAAGTGCGAAAGTTGTTCCTGATATATTTCATGACAGTCGGTGTCTCAGTTTTTCCGTTTCTTCCCGGGAACAAGCCAAAAGCGACATTACCACGGCTTTGTTGTTGTTGTTGTTGTTGTTGTTGTTGTTGTTGTTGCAAACCTATACAGTCCTTTTCAAGGAATGTATTAATTCCGGTTAATACTTTGACGTCATTAACTGTGTGTCTTGCTTTGTCGTGAAGGTTTTAAGAGTACACGATTATTACTGATTGATTGCGATTACCGTTTACGTCATTGTCATTTGAGGCTCTCCGGAGGTATATTTAGGCTAATTTTAACACTTTATATTTTTCCACTGAGAAGCCCGACTGTCATGAAATATATCACGTCACCAGGACAGGATCAACGTTTTCTCTTTGATAGGTGTACAAAAATAGCTGTATAAAGGTTATCGCCGAAAATTGTCGGCGACTGACTTTCCAAAGGCACTATACACTGTTTAATGATCTATACACTACTGTCTTCAGCAATTAAGCACTGTGACACCGTCAGCGGTGCAAAACCCAGCGAGTATCTCGGAATGGAGCATGACAGAGACAGGACTTACTGACCTATTGTGTACAACATCCGGTGGTGCCCCGGTGGCCTGCACGTGCAGTGTGAGAAACACCAGTCCTGCCGGCGGTCCCTTCACCGTACAGCAGAACGTTGGCGATACATGTAAGTGTGGTTGTACAGGGTAATGTAGCATATCAAAGACCCTGTCAACCTGCTGAAGAACGGTGAACGAACGATGTCAAGCTCATTCCAAACATACCGAAGTCATGATAACTAAGTTCAGTGCCTCTGTAAGGATCCAGCCCTTAGTTGTCTTAGGCATCTGTGACTAGCGTTTTATCTGTACACCTGCTAGTGGTTGTATGGATTGACAGTCTCCAATAACACGAAAGGGACCAGTAGTTTCTTTTTCTTCTTCTTCTTCTTCTCTCTCTCTCTCTCTCTCTCTCTCTCTCTCTCTCTGTGCGTGTGTCTGTCTGTCTGTCTGTCTGTCCAGCATTAGTTTTGTGTCTGAAATATCCCTGAAAGCTTTTAACCGATTTTCACGAAACTTCAAAGCATGACGATCAAACGGAGTGTCAAGGTCACAAGGACAGAACCTTTTGGACTTTCTACCACATAATACAACGGCCCCGTTTTACTTTTTGGATTTTTTTTAAAAACGGTTCTTGCTTTCAGACCCACGGGTATATTACACTGGAGCGGGTGTGGATTTCGCCACGGCCAGTACCTACACTGTAGCGGTTGTCTGTAAGGACGATACGGACCCCAACATTATCGCCACCACTAGCGTCACCGTCAACGTCCTTGAAAATGGAGTGCCTGTCTTTCCCGCCTGGCCTGCAGGTACTGCTGGCCTCCCATCCTTCGTGTTTTTGTTGTTGCTGTTTTGTCGTTGTTGTTGTTGTTGTTGTCGTTGTTTGTTGTTGTTTGTTTTGTTTCGTTTCGTTTCACTTTAGGCTCAAGCCTCGAAAATAGACCCTCGGTTTAGGGGAGGAAAATTTCGGATTCGAATATCAACTCCCCTCTCCCCCACTGTCCCCCTCTTTGCCCCCCCCCCCCCCCACCGCCACCCCCTCCCCTTTCCCCCTGTATTTTCGGAATCATTTTTCTGATGTTTTTCCCTCCCCTTCTTTCCAAACCTCTCCCTAAGCGCTCTGTGCAGTAAGGCAGGAGCCGTCTGCTGTATCAAGTCATCGTTGTCGTCGTCGTCGTTGTCATCGTCGTTGTCATCGTCGTTGTCATCGTCGTTGTCATCGTCGTTGTCATCGTCGTTGTCGTCGTCATCATCGTTTATCATCGTCGTTATCATTATCATCGTCCTTATCATTATCATCGTCATTATCTTTCTTCTATTTTTCACAGCGACGGCAACGAGCGTCAGCGCCACCTCGGCCAGTATTGGGGACATCGTGTACACCGCCACAGCCACTGACCCTGAATCAAACTCTATCGTTTACCAGATGACGCAAAATCCCGACTTGGGATACTTTACCATCAACCCAGGTGAGTCCCGATGTTGTGATAGGCAAGCGTGAAGAGGTGACGGCGCTTTAACTAGTCTCCCAAGAAGAAGAAGATTTTTATTACCGGCTCTGAGCCCAAGGGGCTTTTAAAGCTCAAAATGCTAACGCTGTTTACGCAAAAATGAGGGTGAGCGGTGGTCTAATTGGCAGCGCGTCGGATTTAGCCGCTGCGCTATTGAACGGCCGTCACCAATGTCACGGCGATGAAGCGTGGGTTCGAGCCCAGGTCGAGCTTGTGATATGTGATACCGGTTTTTCCTAGCTACCGGGCTGCTCATCGGGGGTTTCTCTCCGGGTTATCCGGCTTTCCTCCCCCAGCAAAATTGTAAAAAAAAAAATGATAGCTATTGGGTGGCGCTGCACCGCGGCGACGCGCTTCCACCGGGTGAAGCAGCCAGAATTTCCCGAAAGGGATAATAAAAGTAGTTTTAAAAAAATGCGAAACTGAGGCTGACATCACCGTCAAATGTGTTCCCTGTAACCACTGTGGCCGAAAGTGTTCAGACACGAATCCGCGAGCTCTAAGCGCTTACAGGTTTAAATAAAAATGAAATGACATGAAAAGAATGATAGAGAGAACAATAAAAGACATAGCAATTGTAGAACACACACACACACACACACACACACACACACACACACACACACACACACACACACACACACACACACACACAAGCGGGCGCTGTCATTCCCTCATTACGTGCTGCTGAACTGAGAACAAGTGTCATCATCATCATTAGCTTGCTTTACGTTCTATGGCTTTTGGCCCTTAAGGACAAGTTGTTCCTGGCATGTGTCTTTGGCTGCTTGGCTGGGCGATTGTCTTTGGGGTGGGTAAGGGCTGATAGCTTTGCTTTGGGCAACGTCAGAGGTTGTCTGCTTGGGTCTCATGAGATCTAGTGAGTTTTGACTGCAGTTTTAAAGCTGGGGACCGAGTCTATATGCTTTATAATATTTGACCCCCCCCCCCCCCCCCGGGGGGGGGAGGGGAACGACGCATGTAGTGCCGTGTAATCCTCCTACCTACCGAAATGTTGCTGGGGGAGACAAGTCGGTGCAGTCAAAGGGCCCTCGTACAACAGATCCGGAGCCAGTCAAAATCCGGTACATGTATCATGTATCACAGTGCGACCTTGGGGCTGAAGCCACATTTTACAGTCATGACGGTCAATGACTAACACACACCGGATAAAATTGGAACCTGTGCTTCTAATTGAGCCGGGGAGCCGGGATGGTCGTATGGTAGAGCGTTGGACTTCTAATGCTCGGGTCGTGAGTTCGATCCCGGCTGGAGCCAAATATTTGTGCTGGCTTTTTCATCGTTGCCCCGTCTTTGATATCACCCTATGCGGTGGAAAAGGACGTTAAACCCCCAAACACCCACCCACCCTTTTATTGAGCAACTGCTCAAGTGAATGGACGTGTGTTATATACCAACGTATTAAAGTTGTCTTCTTTTGTCTAAAAGCCACTGGGGAAGTTTCTGTGGCACAGTCTCTACAAGATGCGACGGACAACGCCGTGACCTTGACACTGGAGGCATGTGACATCCGGGCTTGTAGCACAAATGACCTGACCGTCACTGTTCCCATAACGGGTGAGTTCCCTTTAAATTAAAAAAAAAAAAAACTTTAATCTTTGTGTGTGGGGCTAATTCCATCTTTGCTAGGCCAACTTGTGTTTCCACGTGAGGCCAAATGTAGGCCAGACAAAAGAAGAACATTACATTTTATTTCTATTTGAATCCTTCACTTTCTTTGTGATGTAGATCTGATCAGTCACTGATTTTAATTATTGATTCTAATTTTATACGTCTAATGAAGGTCAGGCAAACGTAGAACATTACGTTTTCATTTGTTTTCGCTTGAAGCCTTCAAACTGTGTATGTGATTCTAAATTTTCAGACTTGAACTCTCGACCCACCATTGACAACCTGCCTGACACGATCACTGTTCCCGAAACGGCAGCGGGAGGTTACACTATAGTGACCCTGGCCATTACTGACGCCAACACACAAAACGTGGACACCGCGTGCTCCGTGTCGCCAGTTGATGAGCAGTTCAAGTTTGTGTACGAAACTAACAGTGAGTAATGTCTGATGTCTTTCCGGCTGATTCGCATTTTGAGAAACTAGATAACCAGAAACTAAGTACTAAATCCTGAAATCTAACCCCTTGTGCACAGAACATGTTCGTGTACGAAACTAACCGTTAATCATGTTTGGCAGTTACATCTATGTGTACGAAACTAACAGTGAAAGCAAATGTCTGATGCCCTACCCAGCTCTTGATAGTACATGTCTGTGTACGAAACTAACCGCGAGTTATGCGTGGTGTCTCACCAAAGACGTATAGAGATATATCTCTTTACGTCTGTGTGTCTCACCCGTTTCTAAGCAGGACAAGTTTGTGTACGAAACTAACAGCGAATAAAATCAGTTGCTGTAAAGAAAAATAGCAATATCCAGATTTCTGAAAGATCATCGAAAATGCTCAAGTCGTGCAGTGTACACCACACTGTGTTTCTTTCACCAGCTCAAAAACTGAAGCTGGCGACTCTGGCAAGTGGACAGTCGTTGTTAGACTATGATGCTGGGACACTAAAGTACACGATCACATGTGTTGCTGATGATGGGTATCTACAATCACAGGTAAGAAATTGTTTAGAAGTATTTTCTATTGGTAAGGGGTTTTGCGCAGGCGCACATACACACACACACACACACACACACACACACACACACACACACACACACACACACACACACGCACGCACGCACGCACGTACGCACGCAAGCACGTTTTTTTTTTATTATTATTGCTGTCGTTATCGCTTTTATTTTCTTCATTTATCATACATTCGTTTTGTTGATATTAACACATTTAAATCAGCATAACAGACGCAATACATGTAGCAAATCCCATGGGGAATTGGCTTAGTTGTTAAGGTGTTGCATGCTTTTAGTCTCCTTCTTCTGCCTTCCTTCGATTCTTCTTCTGACGACTGGGTTGTTATGGGTGGCCCCCAGCAAGTCCGTCTTAGACTTTCTGCGCCAGGTTTGCTCCATTGCACGGGGAATAAAGTCCACCGTGTCACGTGACTGGAAGGTGTACAAGGAAACGCTAATTTACGATGAAGAAATATCTATATCACTTTATTTCGGCAAATTTCTTCGTAATCTCTCGATCAGCAGCGAAACCGCGCTATGGTAGAACAGCGTGCCGATAACGAACATGGTTTGAAAGTCTGAGAGGAACCCAGAATCTTCGTGGGTCCGTCCAAATAGTGCGAGCAGTGGACGTAGGTGCCTGGAAGTGCGGGGAAACTGGAGGAAGAGCTAAAACATCTAAAATCACTGAAATCATACAACAGAAAATGTGTTTTTTGGTATTGCCAATGGGGAAGCGGTATTTTTACTTTCGCTAGCATTGTTTGATGTTTGAATGACGGAAAGTAGAATTAACACTTTCCATCCGCGTTTCCAACAAGAAAGAGTCTGCCCGCTGGTACTAATCCCGAAATGAGTTAAGACTGGCTGTGGTCTTCAATAGTCGTACACACACAACTATCAAAATCGCATATCTGTTTGTTTGTTTGTTTGTTTGTTTGTTTGTTTGTTTGTTTGTTTGGTTTTTTTTTTTTTTTTTTTTGGGGGGGGGGGTGGGGGCATTCTCGGACTAGACTGCAGGATGCGCATACATGAATATCAAAGTGGTCGTCAAACTGTCTAAATTTAGACTGCTGAATATTATGTGGGCAGGATGATGTGCTGACGATCAACGTACAGAATGTGAACGAACCTCCAGTGTTCTCACAGTCCATGTACTACTGCACACTCACGGAATCGGATGTAAGCACTCACAATTACAGTCACTGCATACGTGGTGATTTTACCAGGTCATCGACGAGCCCCAAAAATTATGTGCTCTCTCAGGGCTGAGGCAGATTTTCGGGCTCGCTGCTGAATTGTTAACCTTGAAGTTTTTGTATGCCTTTTTCCCGCTTGCCTCTTGTTCATCTCTTTTGCAGCGGACGGCTTTGAAAAGGTACCGACCCTGATTTTAAAGGGATACTCTCACCTTCCAAATTGAGCGTTAAAATGATCAGAGAATGCCTTAAAGTTGTGTGTGTGTGTGTGTGTGTGTGTGTGTGTGTGTGTGTGTGTGTGTGTGTGTGTGTGTGTGTGTGTGTGTGTGTGTTGAGGGGAGGGGGTATTTTGGTAGACTCGTCATCGCGTGTAACCAGTTTCACTTAACACAGTAACACAGCCTAACCAACATGATGTATTTCTTCACCAGGCTGGTGCCTCCCAGTGCATATTGGACCTGAGCGCTACAGATCCTGAGGGTGACGTGGTCACGTATTCCCTCATGTCCGGCAACAACAGTGAACGCTTCGCCTACCTCCCTACCACGGACCGCCTCACGTTCGCCGTAGACTACGACATCGACAACAACGTTTACCCGCAGAAAACCATCATCTCCATCCAGGCCGTTGATTCGCAGGGGTTGACGGGAACGAGCCAAATCACGATCAATGTAGAAGATGCCAATGACAACGCCTGCAAAGTCTCCAGTAGTGTACTGACGTCATCGGTTGATCAGGGGTCATCACTTGGTGAGTGTTACGTTGTTCTGCACAGCGCGGCTGCCATATTTTAGATTCAGGGGAATTGTATTCGTTCACCGCACTAGATTTATATTTCTGCAAAATGTTTTGTGTCAGTCGTAAGGATCTTGTTTATCTGCCAAGCCGCGTGGCCAGAGCCCCGCCTCTTTAGACTTCACTATGCCGTGTGATGGCAACACACAGCATGACGTCATTTCAAGATGAAAGAGACTGACGTAATAATCGTTTTCCTCAAATCCCATGTTTTCAGCCACATCGAACCACACATGCCTTCCTGTTTGGTGTCTGGCAAGAAAGTTTACCAGACTATACCACGTGTTGGGCTCATTATACCGCGGCACGCGATTGGCTAACTGAATTTTCACAAGCTTTATTGTTTTATTTTTGAGCGTGTCACATCCAACAGGTACTCTGGGAACATTCTTTGCGTCCGACAATGACCTAACATCCCCCAACAATGACGTCACCTTCGAGACAGTCGGAGGGGATTCGAGCTACATGTTCCTTTACTCCACTGGAGAGGTAATGAAGAGAGGAGTGAGTGATTGAGTTTTTAGGGCTTAAAGCCGCGCAAGCCACAAAGACTAATTCGCGGCTGAGGTAATGAAGAGAGAGAGAGAGAGATGTTAAAAATCCATTCTCTGACTTTTCATGGAAACCGTTACAATTCATAAGTAGTTGGAGTAGTTGGAAGCTACACTATAGAAGGTTGTTGACAGATTTCTCCAAGCCAAATGTGAATATCATAGAATGTTAGAAGAAGCGGAAAGTCGTGGTTTGTATTACAGTCTACAGTTCGTTGCCTGTGGTACACAGCACGAGTATAAAGACAGCACGCATGCTACCTCAGGTCTGAGGTAGATTTTTCCGGGCTTTAACATGAACTGTGTTAAATATGATTTTGAGAAAAGGTGTGAATTTTGATCAATTTGAACAATTCATCGCCGATGACTGAACAGTGAAGTGCGTGCTTGCGTACATGCGTATGGTCAAGGAACACAAATGATGAGGCCTCAAAATGCCTGTATATTTCCCGTTAGCCTCAGACATCATAGTCACCCTTAAAATGCTTACATCTAGACACAAAAGTCGCCCTGCACGGATCATTGAAGGGCACGCACCTGACAGGAGTTGAAATACATTTGAATGTCACCTTTCCGCTGAGGTTTCACTGGAGTAACACTAGTAATAGAAGTAATACAAGTACTTTCTGTGTAGGCCAGAAAGCCACTTTACTCAAATCCACTCACGTCACCTTTCCCCGACCTGTGCGCAAAAAGCCCCAGCTTCACTGGCAGCTTGCCTCATGTTGCATCCCCGTCGCATGGACCTTGTCCTACAAAATACAAAAATCAGGAAAATCACGTTTTTATGACAAAAAAAATCACTACACACTAGCACACTCGCCAAACAGGGTTCTTCCCCCCCCCCCCACCTCCCCACCCCCAAAAAAGCACATGATCCCACAGTCAATTGGTGTCTTTACACGCGTGTACGTGTGTGTGTTTCTAGGTCCAGTACAGCAAGAAAGTCCCAGAGAGCGAGAGCGGCAGAACTTTCTACCTCACCGTCCGCTGTGTAGACGGCGGCACCCCCACCCAGTCCTCCACCGCCACCTACGCACTCACCTACGTCACCACCACTACAACCACCACGACGACCACCACCACCCCCTCCACCACCACCACAACGACAACAACTACACCAACGACGACAACAACTACCCAGAAAACCACCAGCAGCAGTAGCAGTATTTGGGACGAGGCGGGTTTTGTGGCAGCGTTTTCCATTCTGATGGCGTTGTTAGGCTTGGCGCTGATTGGTCTGCTGTGCTGGCTGTTCTGCTGCGGGGGGTGTGCGAGTTGCGCCGGCCTCGGTGGTGGGGGTGCCAGTGGAAACAGGTGTTGTTATCCATAGTAAGTATCATTTTATTCTCCAGTGCACGTTCATTGTAACACACTTTGGGACTCGCGTTGCATTGGTTATATTGTGGCGTGGGAGATTTGTCATTGTGTCTGATAAATTACTTACTTATTTAGGCCCCTGGCTCCAAGTGGAGCAAAGGCCATCGACAACCCTTCGCCATCGCACTCCGATTAATGTTTCGCTTTAACTTCCACATTTCCTTTACCTTGAAGTTTTCTTCGTTTTAACTCAGACTTGCAGTGCCACTCTTTGCCGCCTCCAACCGGAATCTGGAATCTCCGCCGTTTTGAAGCGTTCACTACTTCTTGTGCGGAGTAACGATTGCTAATTTGACCAGTATCAGCATCATACAGTTTCGGTTTCATGTCCTTTTAGTCTCATGAGGTTTTGACACAGCCTGGTGTTACTACTACTACTACTACTACTACTACTACAAAGGCCTATGGCTCCAAGTGGACATCGACACCCTTTGCCATCGCACTCTCTTCTGGGCTATTCTTGCCACTCCGGTCCAGTTGATCCCCTGCTTGCATAGCTCTGCTTCAGTGTCCCGCCTCTATCTGTTGCGAGGCCGGTGTCACAGGATATTTCGGAACCGGACGAATGGGAACCATTCCGATTTATCCTGGCCCTGGTGGCAGGATTTTTCAGAACCATTCCGATTTATCCTAGAATATCCTAGGATAAATGGGAATAGGGTTAGGGTTACCCTAGGATAAATGGGAATGGTTCCGAAATATCCTAGGATTTGGGGGAACCGGTTCCGATTTATCCTGGTTCCGAAATATTCTACGACACCGGTCTCTCTTCCTTTTCCCCTGCGGGTTCCATGTCAGGGCTTGGCGTGTGGTGCTGGATGCTGGCTTCCTGAGGGTGTGTCCAATCCAGCCCCACTTTCTCCGCAGGATCTGCTTGGCCAATGGTTCCTGCCCCGCTCGCTCCCACAGCTCTTCGTTGCGGATCTTCTCTGGCCATCGGATGTTGAAGATGTGGCTGATAAATGGCATCAATTAATTATTATGCTCTTATCTAGAACTGACCAGAGGGTGTGGACAACCCAAATTAACCAACCACCAGGCATCAAATTTAAAACAAACAAAAGATAGACAGTAAACGTAGAGGAGAAAAGGTTCAAGAACTGCATGAAGATAGCGGACGAAGAACCACAATTCCCAAGCGCAACTTGAAATCTTTTGGCGAGCGATGTTTCAGTTTTGTCACACCAACCTTTTGGAACTCTCTGCCTGCAGATCTGAGAAATGCGCCAGCACTGTCTGTTTTTAATAGCAATCTTAAAACGTGTACTTTTTTGCAAAGCCTTCCAGTAATTCCCTGTGTAAGTAGTCAGTTTCACCAGAGTATGTCTGTACATCGTTGTAAAATGTGCGTGAGTGTCGGTGAGTGAGTGGTGCGTTGAGTTTTATTTAAAGAAATGCGCCCTACAAATACCAATTGTTGTTGTTGTTGTTGCAAAAAGTTACTTTTTTCTTTCAGTGAGCGTGCGCGTACACCTACAAGAGTCAGACCGGACGATGATACGTAAGTTAAATTGTTGTTTCCCATCATCGCTGTTGCCATCGTCCTCATCGACATTACTGTCATCGTTATTGTCGTCGTCGTCGTCATCATCATCATCATCATCATCATCATCGAAGTAGCACTAGTATCTACATGTATAACGGCTTTAGATGTAAAGTGCTGCTCTCAAAGTTACGAGCCCTACAAGTGTCAGGATACATCTTCGTGTCCTTGATGTTTCCGCCACGAACTCTCTCTCTCTCTCTCTCTCTCTCTCTCTCTCTCTGACCAGTCTTTACAGTTTTCCTTGTGCTGATGATGCTTTTTAGAGGTGAATGCATGTCAGTTTTGTCTTGGTGATATATCTTTTTCTGTAATTATTCCAGACTTCGGACCAGAAGTTCAAGAGCATATAAAGATTACAAGAACTACGAATGGACAAACGGTAACACCCCCCATCCCGCCCTCCCCCCCCCCCCAAAAAAAAACCACACACACACTCTCTCTCTCTCTCTCTCTCTCTCTCTCTCTCTCTCACACACACACACACACACACACACACACACACACACACACACACACACACACACACACAATGTTTCTTCTTTCCTCCTCGCTGTTAAGCAAATGCCATTAATTTTGACTGAATTACAGTTTTCGCTCAGTATCTGCCCTATGTGTGCGTGCGTGCGTGCGTGCGTGCGTGCGTGCGTGCGTGCGTGCGTGTGTGTGTGTGTGTGTGTGTGTGTGTGTGGTCGGTCAGAAATTCTTCATTGGGCTCCATTAGGGCAATGATCATCTCGAAGTCACCAAATACAGACAGTTGTTGACCTTCATGGCCTCTCGGGATAATAATTTTGTCTGTTTGTGACTACAGATGATGGCTATGACGGACCTTGGAACAGGGGCAGAGGATCCGGTTCTGCGGTCACCCCGAGTGGAATTAGGGCCCTGCCCGCTTCCCGCTCTTTCTACTGATGCTCTCCCCTGTTTTGTTTTGTTTTGTTTTGTTTTGTTTTGTTTTGTTTTGTTTTGTTTTGTTTTGTTTTGTTGGATGTTTGGTTGGGTTGTTGTTTTTTGTTGTTGTTGTTGTTGTTTTTGACTCACGGAGAATCACTTTCTGATTCTCCGTATGCAAAAGACTGCGACAACATACCCGCGATGCAAGACATTTTCGTTGTTATTCCCGAACTACTCGTTCAAAATATAAACAAGATAAGGTAGCGGACTTACACACACACACACACACACACACACACACACACACACACACACACACACACACAGATGAATAAATCATACGGATTCTCTATTATTGTCAGCTGTTTATTTCTGGGACTACATAATTATAGTCTCTCCATTTTCTGGTGAAATTTACAGGCAACAAAAGGTTAGATTCCCTTGTGCTTACGTTGCAGACGGAATAAAATTTAATACATGTGAGAAACATACTGTCAAAATAATGTCCTTAGTAAATAACAGTGTGTGTGTGTGTGTGTGTGTGTGTGTGTGTGTGTGTGTGTGTGTGTGTGTGTGTGACAAAGGGAAACAACTGTGCACAGATGATTTTTAGAGGTTTTCTACAGTTTTTAATACTTGCTTTGAATATGTGACTGAGCAATAGCAGCACCCCATAATATCACGCTAAAGTTACAAAACATGTACTTACACGTACATGTACAACTGACTCGAAACCAACCAAAAGTTCCCCAACCCGCAGAGAAGAGGACAACAATAACAACAAAACATACAATCAAAAACAGGGGGAGGGGGTGTTTGGGGGTTTAACGTCCACAAAATTTCCACCACATACGGGTGATATCAAAGACGGGGCAACGATGAAAAAGCCAGCACAAATATTTGACCCAAGCCGGGGAAAAAATCAAACAAACAAACAACAACAACAACAAAACCGAAACAATAACAAAATACCAGCCAGCAACAAACAAATGGTTTAAATGATGAAATAAATAGGCCCACCACCACGCTTCCTAATTTGATAAACTGGAATATCGGGACGGTGCGCCTATGGGCTTCATAGGGAATGCACAACAATGAAAGTCCAATGGTTATACTGCTTTAACCGCTACACACATACAAGATAACCAGGCACATCTCGCCTGTATCACTTCCTGTATTCTAATGAGGAAGGTTAGGGAGTAAGATCTTTCTTCTAATGAGGAAGGTTAGGGAGTAAGGTCTGTATTTAAATAAGGAAGGTCAGGGAATAAGGTCTTTATTCTAGTGAGGAAGGTTAGGGAGTAAGGTCTGTATTCAAATAAGGAAGGTTAGGGAATAAGGTCTTTATTCTAGTGAGGAAGGTCAGGGAGTAAGGTCTGTATTCAAATAAGGAAGGTCAGGGATTAAGGTCTTTATTCTAATGAGGAAGGTCAGGAAGCAAGGTCTGTAACCAAATGAGACACGTTAAGGAGTAAGATCTGAGTGAGACGACCAGTGTTATCAACGTGAAATTTCCCTCTTTTTCTCGAAAGTTCAGAGTTGCATAAAATGCATTTGATCCCTGTTTGCGGGAAAAGACTGGTTTGCAAAACAAAAATTGCAGACTTGCCTTCAGAGCACCCCCCCTCCCCCTCCCTTCCCCCCGCCTCGTTCTTTGAAAAGGCTTTTGCGGGACATGGACTGATATGTCGGTTCACAAGCTGTGCCAATGTGTGAAGTATAGGCAAGAGCACGGCATCATTAGAGTGGACAAATTATGTTAGTATGGCTTTTAAGGGGTTTTGTTTCTTTTGTGGACACTGTTTTGGTGCTGGCAACCACTGTTAGTCTGACTTGGAAACTCTCTAGGGAACATGCCATCCTGAAATTCGTAGAAAAAGCCATAGTGAAGAAACCAGCGGAGCTGTGAGTCCTCCATAAGACTGTTGTGACTCATCAGCATATGCTCAGTACATATTAGGACGTGCCTCGTCAGTACATGTTAGGACGCGGGGCAGGCAGTGCTTTCAGCCCGATACCCGATGGCGATACCACACGGCTACTGGACTTGCCCCCGCCAAATGTTCCGTCGCTGAAGGAGTCACCTGGATTTAAACCCAAAAAAAACACAGCTAAGGATGGGAAACACGTGTGCAAACGGGACAGCGCTATGAAAAAGCGATTGAAACCGTCGTTTCAACGCTTTGTATATTCCAGTCGACTTTTGATGATTCGGCCACAGTGAATAAGACCATTGACGTGTTTTGCTGTTATAAGCTTGGTGTACATGTTTCGTTAAACGGACTAATTCCATCTTTGCTATGCCAGGTTATGTTCTGGAACAGTTTGTGAGTGCGCCTGTACGCACTAAATACTCTATCTTGATGATTAGTACAGCGATACAATGTTTGTTTGTTGTTGTTTTTTATACTTTGCACGAGCGGTCGAACATTCACATTCTACGCCTGTTGCTACACTGCTGGGGCAAATAATAAATGCTACTGCTTACTGCAAATAGAATGTCTTAACTCGTACAACACTTCAATTTAGAAAAATAATCAGAGATGAAATGCATATCTTTATGGAATACTTGAAACAGTTGAAAAATCAACATTTGTTTACATTTTAAAGAATCGATTGTTTTCTGTTTATTTTTTACTCAGAATACAGGTCTTACTCATAGTCGGAACATGGCACATAGTGTTGCCAGATGTCTATACTACTTTCAAACCTACTCTTGTCAAAATCTACTCATAGGCTGTCAATGTAGCGAACGGCGCTTAGATTATGTTGGACGGTTTGTTAGCGCGACTGGAGGAGAGAGGTCCACAAGCTTTTGTGTCGGTTTGATGTGCATTTTGACGTACTTACCGTTTCCCCAGGCGTAATCCTTATAGTCGTTGTTTAAACGTGGACGCTGAGGTCTGGGACTTCTGTCAAACAGACGTGATGCGAACCTCGGTATTAGTGTGTGTAGATACTGAGATAGTGGTGGATGGGTGAGTTTAACGTCCTTTTCCACCACGTAACTAGACAGATAAAGAGGGAGACTGAGACAGACAGACAGACAGAGAGACAGACAGATAGATAGATAGATAGATAGATAGATAGATAGATAGATAGATAGATAGCAGTTCATACTCACTCCGGTGGAGTTCGAAGTCGGGGGCTTGGCTGAGGGCTGACCCGAACCAGCTGAAGTTCTCTGCAAGGCAACACCAGAAAAAA
>JACVVK020000498.1:287500-320000 GCA_018292915.2 Batillaria attramentaria | reverse complement strand
CACACACACACACTACACTCTCTCTCTCTCTCTCTCTCTCTCTCTCTCTCTCTCTGAATGGAAACAACTGACCGGGCTTGTCAGACCAATCTTGGTTTTGGAAGACGTCAAGTTGTTTTCTTTGAAATCTATGACGTTTTCCTCGTTGGGATGACGCATAATACATTTGACGTAATAACTTTGACTCGGATACAATTCTTGCAATGAAAGCAGCCCCATGAAAATTGAAGTGTTGCTGCTGCGCAGTGTAAAGATCGAATTTATACCGGCTCAATGTGTTTAACAGACAAGTCTGCGCGGCGAACGTTTTTTCACTATGTGTTATGTCTGCTGCGCGCGCGCGCACACACACACACAGACATACGCGCGCGCGCGCGCACGCACGCACGCACGCACGCACGCAGACTTGCGCGAGCCGCGTTTGTGCATGTGCTCCATTGAGACCTATGTGGTGTTCTCTCACTCTACTATGCTATTGAGTGAGAGTCAGTGGAAAAAACAAAGCTCACTACATCAATGAAACTCCCGCTTTCCCCGTCTACAAATAGAGAACTTCCGAAAAGTGACGACACACCCCCACGTCAATCAAACATGACGTCGGCAAACTGACGCTGATACAGTTTTGCGTCAGTGCGCGTGTGCCTTTTCTGCGATGTTTGTGAGGCGTGTGGCTTGTGTAAAGGAAATGTGCTTCGAGTACAAATTTTCGAGTCAACTGACGACAACGGCTGCAGTGAATTTTTCTAATTTTTTTGTATATTTTTTATGGCACCCCAGGCTCATTATCTATGTATAGTAGGAGCGATTTTGAGATCTAAAGTGTGTTCACCAGCACTTTCATCAGGTACGGCTTACGCCAAAAGTATAAAAGCGACAACATCCAAAATTCACTTCGTTGAGAGTCCGTATTCATGCTATCTATGTCCAAAAAATGGAGTGGTTTAGGTAAATATTACGCCTTTAAACGCCAGAAAGCCACTTTTTCTGAAAAGGGCGATAACTCGCAAATCATGTGTGCAATCGTACCTGGATCGGGCCTTCTATTCAACAATCTTGATTCATTTAGAAATCCCAAATTTGAAATCGATCGGTTCAGTATTTTCGGAGAAATAGGCATCTGAACTGGGTTCACATGCAATGTCAACTCAGGCTCGGTTTACATGAAAACTATAAGAGCGACCATTTTCTAGTAGTGATTCTGTTCAGAGTCCGTATTCAAGCTATCTACTGCCAAAAAATTGAGTGATTTAAATAAATATTACGCCTGTACACGAAAGACAACCAACTTGTCTCAAAAGGGCGATAACTCCCAAATCACTTAAGCAATCATCACACGCTTGAATCGTCTAATGTAACATTTTGATATATTTGGATACCCCAAATTTGAAGCCATTCGGTTGAGTATTTTCGAAGAAACGGGCCTGGACACAATTCACACACGCACACACGCACACACGCACACACGCACGCACACACGCACACACGCACACACATCCGCACAGACGGCACTCACTGAGGAGGAGAAGTGCGTTCGGAACACCATACGCGTCAGCATCGATGACGCAAGTTTTCTTACGTCATTGTCAGAGTTACACTTGCAAAATCGTCTCTGCGGGAGATCGGCAGTGACGTGCGTTTGTACCACAGATGCTTGCCTATGAACGTGGAAATTTTAGCCCGTCCTATTATGTTGTTTCCATTACTATGGAAACAACATAAAAAGGGGGAAAGAAAGAAAGACAAAACACACATACAGGCAATTACAATTAAACTCAAAATTTTAATAAGAATTCCAGTTTAAACGGGCTAATTGCATCTTTGCTAAGCCAACAGGTTTTTGAACAATTCTGAGCTCGCCTATACGCTCGAAATACTCTATCATGACGAAGAGTACAACTCTTAATGCGATACAATGTTGTTTACACTTTGCACAGACGGTCGAACATTCAAATTCTACGACTTTTGTTACACTACTGGAGAAAGTGTGTTCGCCGCGTCATCGAGTACGTTTCTGTTGGCTCAGTGCCAGCATTACAGACGTTGTCACTGTCCAGGTGTATAAGATAGGTGTGATGATAGATACCGCGAAAACAGCTCAGAACGATCTGTGAACATACATGGTAGCATTAGCCCCGTTTAAAAAAAAAAATCATCACCTGTGTCTGTAGCCGAACTGTAGATGAAGCGTTCGCTGTTGTTCCCCGGAAGAAAGGTGTAAGTGACGGTATCGCCGTCTGGATCCAAGGCGAGGAGGTTAGGAGCACACTGGGACAACCCAGCCTGCGACACGAAATAGATTTGGTCTAGTGCATGAAGCGTCCTGTCTAAGGACAACATTGCAATGCGGAGAAAATGTGTGTGGGGGGGGGGGGGGGGGAGGCTCGCGATAGTACGGCGAATTCATTTTTCTTCTTTCCTCCTGCATATGTATGTGTTTTCCACCCCGCGGCTCCTCCCGTAAACAATGGGATCTTTCACGTGCACACTTGATGTATATCCCTGTATCGCCCGAATGCGAGACAGGCGCCGTACACGAGTCTGCATGTGAATGTGACTTCGGCAAGCAAGATACCACCAAACTGCTGCCAACCGGGAGTTCAAACCTACACCACTTGGCCAACTCCCGCACCAATTAGGCCTAATCATTATCTTAAATAGTATACGTTATGTATCATAATTGATCATGCATAGTGATATACATACATCCGACTCCGTGAGTGTACAGTAATACATGCTGGAAGAAAATACTGGAGCTTCGTTGACGTTCTCCACGTTAACTGTCAGCACGTCACCCTGAAGACAGAAACGGATTACGAAGGACAATATTTCAGCAGTAGCAGTAGTAGTAATAGGAGTCGGCGGAGGGAGAATAGGAGTAGCAGCACTGCTAGCCGCTGATAACCACAATAAATAGTTAAATAAATAAATTTATTAGCAAAGACCAACTTTCAGATGATAAAAGAAAAAGACGAGAGAGAGAGAGAGGGGTGAGGGGGGGGGGAGGAACGAAGTTAACAAGGAATTGGGTCGGAAACGAAAACAAAATGAAATACGGGGAAGGAAGGAATTATGGGAGAGGGGACGAATGGTGCTTAGAAAGGAAGGAAGGTATGAAAGAAGATAGGAAGAACGGTAACTTAGTATGGTAGGAAGAACTTACGGTAGGAAATAGGGGAGGTAAGTAGTGAGGGAGATACGAGGGAATGCAGAAATGTATAAAGAAATGAATGAAGGCGGAAAGTAGGGATGTAGAAAGGGAGACAGGGAAGAAATAAGAACGGAGGAAGAAATGAAGGAAGGGAAGAAAGAATGTAGGTAGCAAGGAAGAAAGGAAGGCAGAAAGGAAGGAAAGTAGGCAGGAAGGAAGAAAGAAGCACTATAACAAAAAGGAAGAAGAAACACGGAAACAGATTGGAAGGAAAGAAGGTAGTAGAGAAGATACAAACCGAAGAAGACAATGCCCCATCGTCAGCAATACACGTGATCTTGTACTGTCTGGTACCTGAGTCGTAATCGAGAAGTGTCTGACCGCTAGAGACGGTAGCGAGTTTCAGCCTCTTCGCTGCCCGGAGACAATTCAAAAGAAAGAAAAATGTATTGAGACGACAGACGCTACTTCATACTAGACTGTTGTATAAGCATGGAGACGATTGTCTCCTATGTCTATTGAGCATTGTGTCATTATGGATAGCGAGTCATTTCCTGCAACTGTGAAGGTTTTCACTAGTCCGCTGTGAGTGCCATGTGATTTTGGTTCTGCTGTATCTGCTGTACACTCTTCCTTGATTGTTGTGGGGTAGTAGTAGTAGTAGTAGTAGTTGCAGTGTGTGTGTGTGTGTGTGTGTGTGTGTGTGTGTGTGTGTGTGTGTGTGTGTGTGTATGTGTCAGTGTGTGTGTGTGTGGGGGGGGGGGGGGGTCAGAGTGTGTGTGTGTGTGTGTGTGTGTGTGTGTGTGTGTGTGTGTGTGTGTGTGTGTGTGTGTGTGTGTGTGTGTGTGTGTTGTTGTTGTTGTTTATGTTTAGTTTTTCATTTGCCTGGATTTTATTTGATTTGATTTTACGGGTTCCACGGCTTTCATTCAAGGCGAAAGTGTTTTTTAACACAAGGGGAAAAGACGAGGCGGAATGGGGCCTTTTCCGTATTCAAACCAGTGACCTCTCCAGTTTCGAATGCATCGCTCAGCTACTTGCTCATGCTTATCCTCAGACGGTACTTACACACTGTGTCGTAGACAAATTTGTACGACTCGGACGCAGGACTAACGGAGCATGTTGTGGTTACTGTCTGTCCCTGTGCATCAGTGATGGTCAGCGTCTCCAGAATGTGGCCGGCTGTTGCAGTTTCCAGGACAGACACTGTTGCCGGAAGATTGTCAATACTTGGTGCAGTGTTCTGGTCTGAAAAACATACAGCACATAAAAATGTCAACGGGCTATGTCCATGTTTACCAGGCTTCAGAGAAGTCAACTTATGTTTTGGGTGGGTGGGTAAGTGGGGTGGGTGTTTAGGAATGTAACGTCCTTTTCCACCACGTAAGGGTGATATCAAAGACGGGGCAACGAGAAAAAGGCCAGCACAAATATTTGGCCCCAGCCGGGAACCGAACTCACGACCCGAGCATTAAGAGTCCAACGCTCTACCATTCGGCTATTCCGGTTCCCCCAACTTATGTTTTGGAACAGTTTCGCTCGTGCGTTTCCCTGGAAGCTCAAAATACTCTATCTTTATGATTAGCAAAGCTCTTAATGCGACAATATCATAGCGCTGTCTAAACTCTGCGCGAGAGGTTGAAAGTTCCAATTCTCCTACTCAGCCAATTACTGTGCTGCTGGCTCTGTGCCAGTCTTTGAGATGCTGTCACTGTGCAGGTGTCTAAGTGGTTTGATGCTCGACACCACGTGACAAAGTTGGTTACTGTCTCAGAGACCAACAGGCAGGGAGTTCCAGACTGTTGGGAAGGAAAACCGGATATGGCGCTCACCGAAAGATTTCAAATGTCTCTTAGGAATTTGGAGATGCTGGATGAGCGGAGAGTACACTATAATATTATAGGCTCGGTTTCGGGGGTATAGCTACAACTTTGGTTTAAACAAGTTTATTGCAATACGGTTTTTCAAAGTAAATAAACAATTTCTGAGCATGAACAAGCTAGGCTACAACTTTCTTCTCTGTCACCTCCCGAAAACTACACCTACGGCCCTACCACGGAAATCCAGCCTATAATAGTTTTGTTTTCATTTCCATCTCTGAAAACTGAAGTTTAAAACCAATATTTTGGAAACTGTTAATAGCTTTTCCCTGCAATGTTTGTTTACAGAAGTAAATCTGAGGCGCCATTTGCACGAAGCAGACCTGAGGCCGAAGGTCGTTGTTGAACATGTATCGCCGCAGCTTTGGTGCACAGCTACAAAACGGTTTGGTGCAAACGTCGCTCCATGTGAAATCGGGGAATGGCCGCTTCCCGCTTGACAATTTCCCTTGGCTTCTTTGGTATAGACAGGTACGCGAAATGTTTGTTTCGTTGTCTGGGCAGCTTGTCGTGTTCATCTGCGAAACTTTTGCGCCATTTCTATACGTTCTCTTATCATTTGCTTGCTCCGGATTTCTAACCAGTATCACTATGCTGACACAGCTACCTGCCGCTGCAGAAATGATCACAGCAGCAGACGACTTCCCGTTTGGCGAATCTTTTGTTGGATTTGCGAGGTCTGTGTCCACAAATCGGCAAAACATCGGTCTGCGTAGTCGCATGTTGATATTTTAGTGATAGTCACAAATTACTTCAAATCAGTTACGTACCGTTTGCACGTAATCTTCGGATAAACCATACCCGAAACGATTTCACGGCTTTGCAGCAAGGAAACAGTAGGCAAAAGTCAAGCGCTCATCGGACCGGACCTGACTGGCTGGTTTACCGCAGGGCAATGGAATATTTTAAGCCTGGTAGGGACTCGGTCAATGTTTACGTGGGTATCACCTTTGTTTACCAAAAGATCTAGGACCTTTCCCTTGGAGGTACGTCGATGCTCTCGATCAATCCCTGTAGGAGAACTAAACTGAAAACAATACAGATTGTACGTGCAGAATGAAGCGACGAGTAAGGCGAGAGGGTACCATCATTTGACGATACGCCAGAACTGCTAGCTTGTATTGGATACAAAAACTGACAAGCAGACAAAGCTGCCAATGCAGTGCACAAATTGTACGATGGACGAAGAACCAGCAATACCTGTGATTGGTACTGTAACAGTGAGCGTGTCGGCGTTACATCCCTTGGGATCACACGCTGTCACCGTCAGGGTTGAAGAAAGGTCCGTAACCGCCACCAGGGACTGGGCAACAGTTATCTCCCCTGTGTCTGGGCAAATGAGTACGACAATTTAGTGATCAGAGCCTTGTGTCAAATTACCATTCATGAAACCACAGACAACACAGTATGACATTAAATTGTGCAGGGAACTGCTGTTCAAGAGTTAAGTTTCAACAAACTCTATTTTTTCAAGTGAGGCGTTTGCCACCGGTGTAATTATTACTTTTTTAAAGAATGAAGTCATACTTTACATCTCGTCAAACTGTTAACATAATACGACCGTAGTACGTACACCTGAGGGTGATATAATAACAATGGTGTTGATGCTGTTGTTCTTGTCCTTCTTCTTCTTCTTCTTCTACTTCTTCTTCTTCTTCATGTGGTTATTGTTGTTGTTGATGATGTTGTTTTTCAACAATGGCTATGCGACTTTGTCCCTCTTTTGTGTACTTACTGGGGTCTATATCAAAATATCCTGAGTCAGGCGATTGCGTCATCTGATAGGTGATGGAGTTTCCTTCCGGGTCAGTGGCAGAAGCTGTGTACACCGTATCTCCCACGCTGGCCCCAGTCGCACTCACACTGGCCGTTGTTACTGTGAAGATACACACAAACAGAGGATCATGTTTCTATCTGAGCCATTGAGAAGTCGGGTTAGTGAGTGAGTGGTTGAATGGCTGAATGAGTGAGTGGGTGAGTGGGTGGGTAGGCGCCAAATGAGAGGCTGGATGAGTGAATAAGTGATTGCTGTTGAGTGAGTGAGTGAGTGGTTGAATGAGAGTGAGTGGGTGGGTAGGTAAATGAGAGCCTGGGTTAGTGGGTAAGTGATTGTTGTTGAGTGAGTGATTGTTGAGGGAGTGACTAATGTTGAGTGAGTGGGTGAGTGAGTGAGTGGGTGGGTAGGTAAATGAGAGGTTGGGTTTGGGAGTTAGTGATTGTTGTCGATTGAGTGATTGTTGAGTGAGTGACTGATGTTGACTGAGTAAGTGAGTGAGTGCTGGTGTATGAGTGAGTGAACGAGCGAGTGTTGTTGAGTGAGTGTTGCTAAGTAAGTGAGCGGTTGTTGCGGTGAAAGTATGAAAACATGCACCTCACCTGAAGGGTAGTCATCAAAATCGGGAAACTCGTTTGGAAGAACATTAACCCGAGGGTCGCTGGTTGTGGCCGTCTTTGTATTGTCCTCGTGGTCCTCACACAGAACCGTGATCGTGTACTGTGTAGCAGTTGCGTAGTTCAACCCTGCACCCGTGTAGTATATGGTCGGTCCTGCCAAAAAAAAAAAACCCAAAATTAAAAAAATATAATAATAATAATAATTTTATTATTCTGCTTTGGAAATGTTCAGCTCACCAAATTTGAAAAATAAATGCAATTCTAAATTCCGAAATGTAAATAGCTGAGCTGATCCTTCGCACCACGTGATTGTAATGTGTTTATGTCCAGTGTGTGAGAGAATGCGTGTGATTCACGTGAGCGTGCATGTTGGGTTCAGTTCGCGGCGCTTTGAGCCGATTCATGAAACTGGGTAAAGCGCCTTTACAATACTGGTTATTATTATTTTTATTATTAATACATGTATTATTATTATTATAAACTCAAAAGAAAAACGCGGCTATATCAACACTGCGTGGCTTTACAATAAAGGATTTAGCGGGTGTGGGTGGCGGGGGAGGGACTTCTCTGAGTGACCTTCCTTAGAAACGGTTTCTGTTTTAGCTGGTTACTGTTGCGTACGTTTGTCGCGTGGTTTCTGCGATAAACAGAATGGCCAGAAGAAAGATTGGTGCACCACAATGGCTCAAGGCTGCTAGCATCAGACATAATTATGATGGCAGCAGCATAAAATAATAATAATAATAATGAATACAGTTTATATAGCGCCTATCTGTTTTCTACAAAAGACTCTTTGCGCTCACACACACACACACACACACACACACACACACACACACACACACACACACACACACACACACACACACACACGCACGCCTATGGCACGCACGCACGCACGCACGCACGCACACACACACACACACACACACACACACACACACACACACACACACACTGAATGCCGATGAAAAAGTAGTCGGACTACAGTTCGAAAGCTAAAGAAGTAGATCTTTAAATGGGCTTTGAATTGAGTCAGCGTAGGAATATCCCTAATCATGCTAATGGTGACAGGTGGAGCGTTGCAGAGTCAGCATCAGTAACGGGTTAAATAGCATGGGCTCACGTGTATCACTGCCTTCCGTTGCCACTTCGAACGGGCCACCTGCAGGGTTGGTACTGGTGACGACACACTGGCAGATATCAGGATCGTTGTTCGCATCCTCGCAGTATAGCTCCATGAGTCTGGTGCGGGTCGTGCTGTATTCCGAGATGCTGGCTGGGTTCTCGAGACTGCTTACAGTGACGGTTTTCAAGTCCGTGTTTGCTTGCTGTTGACAGATCGTGCATACAGAGGTTGTGTTAAGAGTTTGCAATAAGAAGGTTCCGTGCGTACTATCTCTCTTCTGTCCATCTGTAGCGATAGCACCGTTTGGCAGAGAAACCTCGATCCAGTGATACTCGTAGTTTCGGTTGCGGGTGGGGGTGGGTGTGGTGGGGTGGGGTGGGGTGGGTGTTTGGGGGTTTAACGTCCTTTTCCACCACATACGGGTGATATCAAAGACGGGGCAACGATGAAAAAGCCAGCACAAATATTTGGCTCCAGCCGGGATAAGTTTCTGTTGCAAACATTCACAACAACAACAACAACAACAATAACAATAATATTATTATTATATGCATATCATCTCATATACTTTGCTCAAAGCTCCCAAAACTAAACTCAGCACACACGCTCTCGTGAATCACAAGCATCCACACACACACACACACACACACACACACACACACACACACACACACACACACACACACACACCGAACAATGACACATTACAATAACATGGTGCGGAGCGTCACCTCTGCGATGTAAGTTTGCGAATTTGACAGGAGATGTTACAACTACACCGCAGACTGGTTATTTTCTACAGCTGACGTATGATGTGTGAATATTTTACTATTCAATTTTGACTTTTAACTAGTTTTACTATGAGATGAAAGTTTACATATTTGTATATAGTGTTTTATACTGTTACTAAGGGCGCGAGTTGAACACTTGTAATGTGATATAGTGGTGTAGTGGTTAGCACTTCGGATCATGGACCGGGAGACCCGGGTTCGAATCCCAGCCGAGGCAAGCGGGATTTTTCCTACGTAGGTCGGCTCCTACCCAGAGCGGGTGTGCTATGGGCCCAATGGGGAGGCTGTTGCCACACAGCCGAGTTTCACCCACTTCACGGGTGCGACTTTGGGGGTGCTTCCCTTAGTATGACACGTCTTATGATGTGGATGATTACACGGCCGGCACCGCAGGTGCCGTAGTTCCCGGGCCTGGTTAATGCCGGGATATTTATGACAGGAAGCGTGGAATGCGGCCCTGTCCCGCAGTCCCAAACCACATGGACCTCCATAGCATCATCTTACTATCATCCTCATCTCCATCATCATGCATAATAAAAATTGTCCCAGCTTCCGAGTCCTCCGTGGGTTCCACCCATGACCTGGGAGGAACACTACTGGAGTTGGCAAAGAGTTGGGGCAGCAAAAAAAAATATATATATATATCTATATATATATATATATATATATATATATATATATATATATATATATATATATATTTATTTATTTATTTATTTTAATAAATTTAACTCTCCCTCTCCCCACACCCAAACCCCCGCTTATTTTTTAAGTGTTGCAAATTTCAAGACTTTGGGACACTAAACATTGTTAATTATATGTATTTTAGGTAGAGTTATGTCGACTTACATGTGACATTCGGACGAGAACACAGATGCTGAAAGTCACCAACACCAGGCTTGAAATCCTTCCCATGGCGTAACGTTGTATTCGACTTTCCGCCTGTTCTGTGGCTGTAACTATGGGAAGATATTCGGACAAGGTCAGCCGATCTTCGCAGTCTGGTTATTCTTCGGATAAGAATGTCAAAGGAGAGTAGGTGGGTGGGTGTTTAGGAGTTTAACGTTCTTTTCCACCATGTAAGGGTGATCTCAAAGATGGGACAACGAGAAAAAGACCAGCACAAATATTCGGCTCCAGCCGGGATGAGTTTCAAATCAACAAGAGAATTTTCACGAACACATCGAAACGAAGGTATCAGTACAACCAGTCAAGTTTAGTATCCTTTGGTTAGGAATGCAACAAGAACACAAGATTTCTCATGAACATTACGAAACAAGGGTATACAATTTACAAGCGTTCTAGGCAGTTTTGGGGGGTATCATTCGGAGAGGAATTTGAAAATAACACGAGAATTCTCAGGAAAACGGTAGTATTGGTACAACCGATCCAGACAGTTTGGGGGTATCCTTCAGAGAGGAATCTCAGAGGAACTCAAGAATTCTCACGAACACATCAAAAGTACCACCGATCCAGACAGTTCGGGGGTATCCTTCGGAGAGGAACCTGAGCGGAAACTCAGAGGAACGCAAGAATTCTCACGAACACATCAAAAGTACAACCGATGCAGACAGTTTGGGGGTATCATTCGGAGAGCAACGTCAAATGAGAAGAAGAATTTTCACGAACACATCGTAACGAAGGTACAGCCAGTCCAGCTTGGATATCCTTGCGTGGCGGATGTAAAAAGAACACAAAGAGTTCTCACGAACATAAAGGAATAGTACAAATGCTACAGGCAGTTTTGGATCTCAAAGGAACACGAGAACTCTCAGGAACGCATCAAACCGATGGAATTGGTACAACCGATCCAGACAGTTTTGAACACATACTTCAGACAGGAAATAGAGAAGAACCTCCAAGGAATGCAAGAATTCTCATGAACACATCGCAAGTACGACCGATCCAGATAGTGTGAGGTATCCTTCGGAGAGGAATCTTAGAACGAACACATCGAAAGTACACACGACCCACACAGTCTGAGGTATCCTACAGTGACTAACCACAAAGCGACGCCGAAATTCTCAGGAGCACATCAGAAGCACAACCGATCAAGACAGTTTGGGATATCCGTTGGAGAGGAATCTTGTAGGTACACAAAACCTCCAGCGAACACACTGAAACGTGGCTACCTGTACAGAGGATCCAGAAAAGTTTGTTATCCTTCGGAGAGGAATGTCAGACAAACACAATAATTCTTACGGAGACATCGAAAGTACAACCCATCCAGTTTGGGGCTATCCTTTGGAAAGGAATCTAAAAGGAACGCGATCGATTTTTTTCTACTAACACAAGGGTACTTGTACAGCCGATTCAAGTAAATTTGTTATCCTTCGGCTAAGAATCTCTAAGGAACACTAAAATTCTCACAAACATACACAAACCTGGATATTTCTATTTCAAAGAAACACGATTTTTTTTTTTAAATTACGGTCACAAGGGTATTGGCACAACCGATCCGGGTAAGTTTGGTATACTTCGGTTAGAAACCCTAACGGAGCACGCGAAAAAACATGGAAAGGTAGCAGTAATGACCAATTTGTTTCGTAGAAATAAAATTTACAGCAAAGAATTCCTTCTCGTCTTGCAGGCTGATAATGTGGTAGCCTGGTGAAGTTTAAGCCACATTGTTTGCACACCTTATACACCGTGCCGGAAATATAACCGAGCGATTTATCAGCAGCCAAGTGTGCTTTGGGCATTAAAACACTGATTATCTCTTAGCACCTCCCAATGAAATGTCTGCTTGCTCTGGAAGAAGAGAGACGGAACTTCTGATTGGTTGTTATGTTGTTTTCATCAGATATAATTCTCCAACTTTCAGTTCTCCCTTGCAGACAAAAATACTGAATTATTCACCTTTCAAACACACAATCCTGTCAATTCCGTTTCAGAGTTCTGTTTCACCGGCGTCACCTGCATTATTGCCAACGGGATTATCAATAGACCCCAATCACTCGCGGTCGGGGTAAAGTCTATTGTGTAGACAGGAGACCCGAACAAAAGCAGCTCCCGACACCTCGGCCCATCTTTCAAGCTCAGTCAGCTTGCCTCAAAGCACAGGTTCAGCGGGTATAGTCTAGGGTCCCAGCTGAAAGCTGTCCATTTCAGACTCTGAATATTTAGCTAACCCCCCTCAGCTGTATAGACTTTCGATGAAGAGAGGGCTGTTTCTACCGAGGTGATCTTTTCAATTACCACTCAATCATGGATCAGTTAACATTGGATCAAAGCTTTCAATGGACAAGATTTTGCCCGTCCGGAATCTGTGTTTGCCGATTATGGCGATTACGGGTGTGGGTCAAAAGGTCTCCACTTTTCTGTGTCAACACAGTAGGGTTCGGCTTGATAGCAGTTTTTGTTGGTAATCCCATGTATTTTGCGCCTTAAAATAGTCGATTTAAAATATAGATTTATACAGTTCTCAGTTTTCCTCTGGATTTAAGTTTAAGGCGATTTTTATGGCATGACATTTTTTTGTGCCCTCGGAATAATAATGATAATAATAGTAGTAATAATAATAATAATGTCAGTGAGGCCGTTTCAACAGTAATCAGTTTTAGTCATGCTCTAGTTTAAAGTATGAAATTTAACTAGTCAGCGTAACGACTGTGGCTTTAACCTTGAGGTTAAAAACAACAGGCAACCCCCCCCCCCCCCCCCAAAAAAAAAAAAAAAAAAAAACTATTGGATTAAAACTCTCCCCCTTGCAAATCCGAGTCCAGCCTTGTACCCTCTGAGCCAAACACATGCCCTCTGTCATGGAGGAATTCTTTACAAAACAGACTTAGTACGTCAATATGCGTGAGAGGTGTCCTATTACACAGTAAGCGGTGTAGGCTTTCACTGATCTGACAGGCAGATGAAGCCTAAGGCTGACAGATGAAAAGACGAACACAATGTCAAGAGTCGGCGATCTTGCTCTTGTACCGGGAGGGACTAAATTAAAGACCTATTGTGGCGGCTTTCTGGCTCAAAAAGTGATAATCACAAAGAACACCAACTAGAATTCTCTCTTATATTTACCACGATCTCCATGATAAGTACCATGAACACGTTATTGCGCCCTTGAAGCAGCAGCATGACGGGGAAAACATGATAATTATAAACATCTCCAGAGATACTCTTTACAATGATCTGGCGATAATAATATTTATCTCGTGTTCGTGCTCTCAGTGATCTGTATGAGAATACTGGCCCTTAGTGGTGGCTGAGGGGAGCCGGGGTGGCCGAATGGTAGAGCGTTGGACTTCTAATGCTCGGGTCGTGAGTTCGTATCCCGGCTGGGGCCAAATATTTGTGCTGGCTTTTTCATCGTTGCCCCGTCCTTGATATCACCCGTAAGTGGTGGAAAAGGACGTTAATCCCCCAAACACCCACCCACCCTTAGTGGTGGTTGAGTGTTCGCAACACTCACTCTAACGGCAAGATGGGCTGTAGTGATGGCCAGCCGTATACACACGTGTGATTCACACACTGAGGTCAGGTGGTGGTGGTGGTGGTGGTGGTGGTGGTCTTCTCCTCGGTGCACATATCCACTGATCTCTTCTGAAATGTTCATGGCGCCGCAGGGTTGAAGCCGGGACGAAGCAGTGAAAGCCTGCTGCCGCTAAGCGCTACTTCAATTATGTGCAAACCTCCACCCTGATATTCACTCTGGTGCGTGCGACAGTATTCTGTTCTGCACGCCACCGGCCACAGCTTACTACCCTTCTTCGAAAGATGGACGTGAGATTTTTAGCGTGCACACTTGATATTTGTCCACGCTGGCGCTACACACCGGGTGGCGGCGGAGCTGTGTCGTAACGTGTGTACACGCTGCTACAGCTATAGCGGTCGGCCAGGGTGCGACTGAGGCTCAAGTGCCTCCTAGGTCGTTGCTTTAAAGATCTAAGCTCCCAACAAAAAGCTTTCCCAAGTGTGAAAATTTTTTTTACAGAGTCGACCGTGCACGCACAGTCAAATCTGTCACAGTTGCATAGTTTTCAGTGTCCCTGAAACCCCCATTAAAGCTAAGGGCAGCCTGATCTCACAGCTCAGTTTGCGTTTTGACACTGAGCGAGAAAGATCGTGCAGCACTCCACATCCGCTAGACACTGTTGCGATGTTTCTCGCTCCCTGACCAAAAGCCAAATAATGTCACGGCAAACTCGTGTTCTGGTTTTATAAGGGTCCCCGAAGCGCTGAAAACTCTGCAACTGTGACAGAGTTGACTGTGCTTGTACGGTCGACTCTGTAAAAAGTTTTCACACCTCGGAAAGCTTTTTGTTGGGAGCTTAGATCTTTAAACATGTTATAGAGCCTTTTCGTGTGCTCGCGCTTAGAATTGCGCTTTGGTTTGCGCCGTGTTGTGTTGCACGGCCGGTTCGTGTGCCTCTCTGGTCATGTAGACATTCAGCTCATAGATTTTTCCCAAAATGGAACAGGACGCAAATCTACTCTCCTCTCCTCTGCCTCTTTTGTGTGCGGCAAAAAGTCCCAGCTTCACTGGCAGCTTTCCTCATGTTGCAATCCTCTGGCATGCACCTTGCCCAACAAAATACGAAAATCACGAAGACCACGCTCTTTCGTGACAACAAAAATCACAAACAAACTAGCACACTCGGTGACAAACACGAAGACCACGCTCTTTCGTGACAACAAAAATCACAAACAAACTAGCACACTCGGTGACAAACACGAAGACCACGCTCTTTCGTGACAACAAAAATCACAAACAAACTAGCACACTCGGTGACAAACAAGGGTTTTTCAAATAAACACTTTGGTTTAAACAGGTTTATTGAAATAAACATAAACGCCTTGTGAGCATAAACAAGCACCGCTTATGATAATGTTCAGGGAGGAACAAGTACATATTGACAGTATTGCAATGGCAAGCTAAACTGGTCAATAATTATGATAAAATAAAACTACATTAGAGGGAGAGAGATGATGATGATGATGATGATGATGACGACGATGATGATGACGAAACCTTTATTTCAGGATAGAGTTGTTAGGCACTGGAAGGCCTCTCTTACACACTGTCCTGCTAACACTACAACAGAAAATTCAACTAAGTATTAGGACCACATTAAACCAGAATCTATGTGGCAAATCAAGGAGATTAGTACAAAACAAGCAAGTACAACAAAACATCTAACAAAGGATGTATAGGAATCCAGCATCAGTAAGGCGTTACTAAACACGCTGCTCACGTAAAACAATGCATCAGTCATGCATTTATTATTTACAGCCTGTCGTAAAGACGAAAGGGACTGAGGACTTGCATTGCTCTGCGAGGGTGTGGGTGGGTGTTTGAGTGTTTAACGTCCTTTTCCACCCCATAGGGGTGATATCAAAGACGGGGCAACGATGAAAAAGCCAGCACAAATATTTGGCCCCAATCGGGATGCGAAATCACGACCCGAGCATTAGAAGTCCAACGCTCTACCATTCGGCCACCCCGGCTTCCCGCATTGCTCTGCGAAACATCGAGCTACTTGAAATGGATCTTAAGACTAGGTGGCAGAGAGTTCCACAACTGTATCCCAGAGAATGACAGACTAGTCTTGTACAGGTCAATTCTAGGAAGAGGCAGACAGTACAAGCCCTTCCTCGATGAGGACTCTTGAGCACACTCACAGTTGAGAGAGAGAGAGAGAGAGAGAGAGGGAGACAGACAGAGACAGACAGACAGAGACAGAGACACAGAGAGAGAGAGACAGAGACACAGAGAGAGAGAGACAGAGAGACAGACGGGGGGTGGGGTGGGGGGGGGTCTATGTGTGCTCAATTTGACTTTGAAAAAATTAAGAGCTGTACTAATCATCAAGAGTATTTTGAGCACGTAAGCATACTCACAGGTGAAACTGTTGCAAATCATAAGCTGGCTTAGTATAGATGGGAATGGTTCGTTTAAATACGCCCAACAAAAAGAAAAGAAGAAGAGGTTGGATGTGTGTCTTGAGTTTAACGTTATTTGTCTGTTTGTTGTTGTTTTGTTTGTGTGTGTGGGGGGGGGGGGGGGGGGTGCGGGTTGTTGTTGTTGTTGTTTTGTTTTGTTTGTTGGGTTTTTTTTTTTTTGTCCACCGCGCGGGCTGTTCCAGAGACTGAGTCACTGATATAAAAAGAAGCTCGAACAAACTTTCTCCAGTGTGACGCTCAAACCAACCGACTCCCCATAAGAAATATAAGAAGAAAGGGGGAAAACATTACCGAAACAAACAGTCAGCCAAACGTGAAATCGTTCCCGTGCCCGCTTTTTCCTGTAGACTGATCGGCAAAACGACCTGAATAACAATGCCAAGAAGTTTCCCCACAACAGCTATTCATATTCTTTTCACATGACCTATTTCGAAACAGAGAAATGTGAACCAGACGGACACCCCAGGCGGCAGCACAGATCGAGAGTGGATTTCAAGCACTGTTCACGGTTGACTGATTGTTATCAGCCGTGACTGAAAAACAACTGTAGGTTATCCAGCACAGATTAACATCTGAAAGACTCTACACTTAGCAATCACGCGGTGGTCGCGCCATTGGTGTCTAGTCAAAAGGTTCGAATTACCGTCAGAGCCGAGATGTTATGAATTCTGTCAGCAGTGTCTAAAATTCACGTCTCTATGTTCGTAACGCCGCTGATAGGAATACGTGCCGCTGTCGAAGCTGTAAGCTTTTGATCTGAAGACGCAATCGTGCAAATATTGCAACAGAATGTTCGGTACACGTACCTGGTACGCGGAGGCCATTACGGCACGGTCTCAGTTTCTGCGCAACGTACGACAACAACAATAATAATAATAATAATATCGCTTTTATAGAGCGCAATATCCCAGAAGATTCTGGTTCAAAGTGCTTTACAGTAAGTTTAAACACACACACACACACGCACACGCACACGCACGCACGCACGCACGCACACACACACACACACACACACACACACACACACACACACACACACAAATCACTTTCTTAAATATACAGCTGGGCTAACGATGAACTGATCTGAGAAAGTTGGTGAGGCCGGGGGTGGGGGGGGGGTGGGGGGAAGGGGAGTGGTTACAGCCGGAGCCGCGCCGGCTAATTAATTCATCATTATTCTGCCCATCTCGAAAAACGTTGTGTGCTGGGATTACACGAGGAATGTTTAGGTTTCAGCAGGACGACACGAAGAATGTTGAGGTTGCAGTAGGGCGGCACGAGGGATGTTCAGTCAGTAGGGCGGCACATGGAATGTTTCGAGTCGGTAGAACGGCACGAGGAATGTTGACGATCAATTGGACGGCACGAAGAATGTTGACGGTCAGTAGGACGACACAAGGAATGTTTTGAGTCGGTAGAAAGGCACACAGAATGTTTTGAGTCGGTAGAAAGGCACACAGAATGTTTTGAGTCGGTAGAAAGGCACAAGGAATGTTGACGATCAGTAGGATGACACAAGGAATGTTTTGAGTCTCTAGAACGCTCGAGGAATGTTGACGGTCAGTATCTCGACACGATGAGTGTTGTCAGAAGGACGGCACGAGGAATAGTGACAGTAGGACGGCACAAGGAACAGTTACAGTCTCTAGGACAGTGGTGAGGATCAGTGGGACGGCACGAGAAATGTTGAGGTTGCAGTGGAGTGGCTGATTCCTTTATCGCCTTGTGGACAAAGACACACGAAGCAGAAGAGGAATCCATCCCATCACACCACACAGTGACGAATCGACGCGGAGTGGCACGTCACATCAGACGACAAAAATACAGGGGGTCTTTATATGGATTTATATGTCGGTGCACAGTTTTTAGCCGCGCCAATGTGTGAAGTACAGACAAGGCCACGGCATCATTAGAGTGGACAAATTACGTTAGTATCGCTTCATACGTTTTTGTCGTGCATACTGCGAGGATACCAAGAGACTGTTGCGCGTCAGTACATATTAGGACGCGGGGCAGGCAGTGCTTTCAGCTCGACACCCGATGGGAATACCAGACGGCTAGACTTGCCCCCGCCAAATGTTCCATCGCTGAAGGAGTCACCTGCATTTAAACAAAACAAAACAAAACACAGCTATTGATGGGAAATACATGTGCAAAAGGGAGAGCGCTAGGAAAAAGCGATTAGAACGCGGTCATTTCAACGCTCAGTATTTCAGCCCACTTTTGATGATTCGGCCGCACTGAATAAGACCATTGGCGTGTTTTGCTGTTATAAGCATGGTGTACATGTTTGGTTAAACGGACTAATTCCATCTTTGCTGAGCCAACTTATATTCTGTATCAGTTCGTAGGTGCGCATGTACGCACGAAATACTCTTTATCATCCATAGCGGCCTCTTTTTCCTTGATCTCTCCTGTGTAATATGTGTCTGTATTGTACTAGTACTTGAGAAATCATGTGACACGGAGAACGACATCACATGATAATCAGGCATGGTTCCCTGCAAAAAGGTTCTTTCTCTCAGACAGAAAGAACAGAGATACAGCCATTTTGGAAAAAAAAAAATCTTCATCGATGAGCAAGTAAATGTATTACTACTCTTCGGGGAGAACTCGCTCCCTATGTCAACACCATCGACGACGAAACATTTTGACTCGACATATCGGTGTTTCCAACTTCATAAACTCGTTGTTCAAGTGCAAAACAACAGTAGCCAGTATCTAGCAAGCAATCCTTACTCAAATTTCGGACAGTTTTAACCAACACTTATCAACAGTCGTTCTCACAAAGTTCAATCGAAGCTGGCGTCTCACCGACATGTATGCTGTTTACTGATTGGGCCGTGTGCTGTCGGCGCAGAGAATGGCAGCGGATTCGTGGTCTAGATAGATCTCCGATTGAACAGAAGCTTCTTGAATCGCTTGAGTCATGCAGGCAGTTATAAAATGTAGCTGCTGGGGGAAGGACACTTTAATCGGTGTACATGTACTACAAATATTAGAATAAACGCTCACAAAGCTTCACATTTCGTGAAGAATCGCGACAGGAAGACCCCGCTTGAACGCGCCTTAATCGTGCAAAGCGTGAACAGACTGAGCTGGACTTGATCGGTTTCGCATTCATCACGCAAATTTACATTTCCTTGAAAGCGTCAGCATGTTTGTTTGTGTCTTTAGTGGAAGTATAAAACTCGCGTTTTTGTTTGGATTTGAGTTCATGTGTGAACTGACACCGTCTTGCCAGCATAAAAAGGCGCACTTTGTTCTGTCGGCGTCGTGATCTGCCGACGTACAAATTCGTTCGTCTGCTATGTACAGCCGCTGTCGACTGTCAGTTTTTACTAGGATAAACGTTCAAAATATACCATAAACTGGCCCCCCAAAAAGGATGATAAAGCATTTACACCCCATCAAGCTGTGGTATACCGACTCGTATTTTGATCCAAGACACAATCAACCCTTCGCTAAAGCTCAGGGTTGATTTGCGTCTTGGATCAAAAGACTCGTCGGTATCCCACAGCTTGATGGGGAATAACTGCTAATTCTTGAAGATTAGTACAGCGATACAATGTTTTTTATATACTTTGCGCGAGCGGTCGAACGTTCAAATTTTACGACAGTTGCTACACTGCTGGGGAAAATAATAAATGCTACTTAGGCAGACTTTAAGGCATGCTTACTGCAGTCAGAGTGTCCAAATACAACAGTTCAATTTAGCAAAATAATCAGAGATGACATGCATATCTTGCTGGGGTACCTGAAACAGTTGAAAAATCAACCTTACATTTTCAAGGAATCGGGTTTTTTTCTGTTTATTTTTTACTCAGAATACGGGGTGGGTGGGTGGGCGTTTAACGTCCTTTTCCACCACGTAGGGTGACACCAAAACGATGAAAAACGATGGAACGATGAAAAAGCCAGCACAAGTATTTGGCCCCAGCCGGGATCGAACTCACGACCCGAGCGTTAGAAGTCCAACGCTCTACCATTCGACCACCCCGGCTCCCGCTCACAATACGGGTTTTACTCATAGATGACACATAGCACATAGTGCATAGTGTTTCCAGATGTCTGTTCTACTTTCAAACCCACTCTTGTCAAAATCCTACTAGCGTGAGTTTTTGCTGTCGCTTCAGCACACACCAGGCGTTGATCTAGACTCGACACTGAAGCACAATCTCACTGACTTTACAGACACTCTGAGATCAAGACGAAAACTGAAAAAGCGGGGTTCGAGGGGAGGAGTTAGACAGAGACTCAAACGACGAGGCAACAGACACCCCCTCCCAACCATCACACTTTCCAACGTTCGATCTCTACCCAATAAGATGGATGAACTAGAGGCCCTCATGCGTTTTGACGGAGATTTTCGTCGCAGTAATCTTCTCTGTTTTACAGAGACTTGGTTGTCAGAGGATAGTGGGGAGATTTCTCTGCCTGGTTTTTCTACTGTACGTGCCGACAGGGACAACACAAAAACACAGAAAAGTGTTGGTGGCGGAATGTGTATGTTTGTCAGTGGAGAATGGGCCACACAGTTTCGTGTGCGTGAGCAGATGTGTACCCGCGACCTTGAACTCCTGACTGTGTCATTCCGCCCCCACTACTTGCCACGCGAGTTTGGTCAGCTGACTGTCATTCTCGTGTATGTACCGGTGTAGCATCCGGTCCGGTCCCCCCTCTGAAGTAGTCCCCCGGGGGACCAATTCGTGGCAAAAACTGCTCTATAATGGTCCCCCCCTTAGACATCCAGCCTCGTTTTCGACTGGTCCCCCTGGGCGATTTTGGTCCCCCCTCGCATCCAAAATAGGCCCCCTCTCGAACTGGTCCCCCTCTTTTCTAACCAATGTAGAGCTATGTCAGTATTTATTTTTAACTTTATTGTTACAAAACTTTATTGTCCCCAAAAGCACAGGGCCATAGGAACATTTTTTTTTCTTTTTTTTCCCGATTTATGTGCTTGTTGTTATTTTTGTGTGTGTGAGATATATTTGTTTGGTTGTGTTCTTGTTTCTTTCAGTTGTTTTTTTTGCATTGGTTCTTTTTTGCTGTCCACATTTCCTGTCATTTTTTTTAAACTGGAAATAGCATTTAGAGAATAACATCAAAGACCAAGTATCTAATATTTTCTATACAACGCCATAGAAAAAATATTTCTTCAAAATTAAGTAAGTGTCCATGACATGAAAACTAGTTGCCACCTTTGGCTTTCAGCGTACTTCAAGTAGACAGTCAAGACTGAGTACCAGTGTCTCAAATCATGACCCTTGAAACAACAAAAACAGCAGAAGACTAACAGTTCTCAGGCTGGTCTAAGGAGTGACACAAAAAAACAGGAGCAAAGTGATGTCCAAGATTCATTATATAAATTACTCTGTCTGTTTTCAATGGGGCCGATTGCCAAACTGGCCCGTATTTCAGCCACCTAGGTTGTCGGCCTGGAGCCTCTCTTGTGAACACATACACGGGCGTGTCCAAGAGGGTGGCTGCAGCAAATATCTCAACCTCGGTGGCCCAAGTACGGAATGAATTGTCGTGTACTTATAATTATAGGCATGTTTGACACGAGTCACGTGACGTGTCAAGAAGCGTGGCGACCGTTTTCTCATCCCACAAAAAAAAAAAAGAAAAGAGAAAACAAATCTAAACTTTTAAAAGTGATTTAACTTCGTAGATTTGCCGTTCTATGTAGCCTATACTTTTGTTTTTTAGTGGCGACCGTTTTCTCATCCCACAAAAAAAAAGAGAAAATAAAAAAACAAAAGTATAGGCTACATAGAACGGCAAATCTACGAAGTTAAATCACTTTTAAAAGTTTAGATTTGACACTGTAACCTTGACCCAGTTCAAGATCATCTTGAATAACATCTCTGTACAAAAATGAAAATAATTATACATATAACGAAAGAGGTGTGTGTGTGTGTGTGTGTGTGTGTGTGTGTGTGTGTGTGTGTGTGTGCGCGTGTGTGTTTGCGTGCGTGCGTGCGTGAGTGAGTGTGCACGCGTGCGTGCGTGCGTGCATAATGTGTGTGTGTGTGTGTGTGTTTGAGAGATGGGGGGAGGAGAGAAAGTGTGGGGGGCGAGAGAGAGAGAGAGAGAGAGAGAGAGAGAGAGAGAGAGAGAGAGATCCAGAGTCACGTTTTCTACTGAGTTGACACACACTATAACAATAAAGTTAAAAATAAATACTGACATAGCTCTACATTGGTTAGAAAAGAGGGGGACCAGTTCGAGAGGGGGCCTATTTTGGATGCGAGGGGGGACCAAAATCGCCCAGGGGGACCAGTCGAAAACGAGGCTGGATGTCTAAGGGGGGACCATTATAGAGCAGTTTTTGCCACGAATTGGTCCCCCGGGGGACTGCTTCAGAGGGGGGACCGGACCGGATCCTACACCGGGACCTGATTTCAAGGCTGCAGCGGAGACTATAGCCGAGGTTTACAATGCAGCACTGGCCCGCTCGGCTGACCAGCCTGTGTTGATACTCGGGGATTTCAACATGTGTGACGTTTCTCCCCTTCTCTCCCTTCAGCAATACATCACTTGTCCCACTAGACTGAACCGTACAATAGATCTGTGCTATGGTAACATTACCGATGCATACAAACCCGTGTGCCGGCCCCCGCTTGGGCAGTCCGACCACAACGTCATACACCTACTGCCTAAATATAGACAACAAGTGAAAAGGGACAAACCAGTGACGAAATCTGTGCAGCTGTGGACTCCCGATAGCACAGAGGAGTTGAGGGGGTGTTTTGAGGCCACTGACTGGGATGTGTTTATTGAGAGTTGCACCGACCCAAATGAACTAGTGGAGACAGTGTCGTCATATGTTCGATTCTGTGAGGAAAAAGTTATCCAAACTAAGACCGTGAAAGTATACGCTAACAACAAGCCGTGGGTGACTAAAGACCTGAAGGCGCATCTAAATGCTAAAAAGCTAGCTTTCCTCAGCGGAAAACATGAAGAGTACCGCGAGAAAGAAAAAGAATTCCGGAGACTGTCGCGCATGGCGAGACTGAATTATAAAAACAAAGTGGAGGAGAAGTTTCGATCTGGTAATGCTAGAGACGCCTGGATCGGTTTAAAAACTATGATGGGCAACCAACAAAAGAAACAGTTAATGCCGAATACAGGCGATTCTCTCGAAACAGCTAACAGCTTAAATCACTTTTATTCTCGTTTTGATGTGAGAGACACGAGTGCTGAGTGTGATGCGTTCTGTCAGAATATTGTGCCTGAACAACTGTTGATTACAGAGGATGAGGTCGTGAGGGTCTTTTCACAATTGAATGCGTACAAAGCTCCTGGCCCTGATGGTATCAAAGGTAAAGTGCTGAAAACATGCGCAGGTCAGTTGGGGAAGATTTTCACAATCATCTATCAGTACTTACTGGACCTACATATTGTTCCGACTTCGTGGAAGTCCTCTACTATTATACCTGTGCCAAAGAAAACAAATGCTTGTCAGCCTAATGATTTCCGCCCAGTTGCCTTGACATCTGTGTTGGCCAAGTGTATGGAGAAGGTTGTGCGTACTCACCTGTTGAACGATCTTTCTGGGCAACTTGACCCGCTTCAGTTCGCCTATAAGGCTCACAGAGGAGTGGAGGATGCTTGTCTGACGTTGTTTAACCTTGTTACTAAGCATCTTGAGGACTCAAAATCGTACATCCGGGTACTTTTCATAGATTTTTCTAGTGCTTTTAATACTGTGGAACCGCTTGTGCTTTTAAAACGGTTAGTTGACTTTAATGTCAATTCTAACATTGTACTGTGGGTGCGTGACTTTTTGAAGGACAGGCCGCAGAGGGTGAGGGTCAGTGGTGTCTTGTCCGACGAACTGGTGCTGAATTCTGGATGTCCACAGGGTTGTTGCCTTTCGCCAACAATGTTCTCCATCTATACCGACCATATGCGCTCCAATACTGATGTAACCTGTTTGTTAAAGTTTGCCGATGACATGGCCTTAGTTGGCATGTTAAAAGACGGAGACTCCCTTGCCAGTTATTTTTCACTGATTGGTATGGTAGCTAGCTGGTGTACAGAGAGCTTCCTTCAGTTAAATGTGCAAAAAACAAAAGAACTTGTGATCGACCAAAGAAGAGACTGTGATCTTCCCTTCCAGCCGGTCATTGTGAACGACCACCCTGTGGAGGTAGTGTCTGAGTTTAAGTACCTCGGCACAATAGTAGACAACAAACTAGACTTCACTCAGAACACTGATTTTATCGTGAAGAAGGCCAACCAGCGTCTGTACCTCCTTAGAAAACTGAGAGCTTTTAATGTTTGTCCTGAAATTTTAGAAACTGTATATAGAAGTTTAATTGAAAGTGTACTGGTATTTAACATCGTAGTCTGGTACGGCAGTCTCAGCATGAAGAACAAAGCAAGGCTGTCTCGTATAGTCAGAGTGGCAGGAAAGATAGTTGGCCTGGGTCAGTACTCTCTAGATGATCTTTATATAACGGCTGTCAGGAGGAAGGCCACTACAATTGTCAACGACCCCACCCACCCCCTCCATGATCAGTTCCAGGAACTCCCGTCTGGGCGCCGCTATAGAGTACCGAGAGCAAGGAAAAATTTGTTTAAGAAATCTTTCATCCCCTCAGCAGTATCTATTTTAAACTCATAACTGTTTACTGCCCGTCCCCAGTATGTATAGATTTCATTTGTTGAGATTGTCATAACTGGGCTTACTCCTCAGCTGTGTCATGTCCGCTATGCCCTGGCCATCTTTTAGTTTAGATTTCTTAGTTTAGTTGCATAGTATTAGACTTGGACATCACATTACTTTAGGATCTGTGTTAATATGTATGGATTATATGTCTAGATAAATTAATGTGTGTGCGTGTGTGTGTGTGTGTGTGGGTGTGTGTGTGAGCCAGAAGAAAATTTTCTGCCATCGACAGACAATAAAGTTATATTGAATTGAATTGAATTGAATCTACTCATAGGCTGTCAAAGGGACGAGGAAAGACAGCGAACGGCGCTTAGATTATGTTGGTCGGTTCGTTAGCACGACTGGAGGAGAGAGGTCCACAAGCTTATGTGTCGGTTTGATGTGCAGTTTGACGTCCTTACCGTTTCCCCAGGCGTAATCCTTATAGCCGTTGTTTAAACGTGGACGCTGAGGTCTGGGACTTCTGTCAAACAGACGTCATGCGAACCTCGGCATTAGTGTGTGTACATAGACAGATAGATAGATAGATAGATAGATAGATAGATAGATAGATAGATAGATAGATAGATAGATAGATAGATAGACAGACAGATAGAGAGACAGATAGATCTATAGATAGATAGATATTTCCTTTTGTTCCTTTTGGGGGTATTGAGGATACCGTAGACACAACATCTCGCAAGGACACAAATTACAGGGAATAAAGTTCAACAAAATAACAACAACAACAACAACAAAACACACACACGGCATCTCTCTCTCTCTCTCTCTCTCTCTCTCTCTCTCTCATAGATAGATAGATAGATAGATAGATAGATAAGGGTGGATGGGTGAGTTTAACGTCCTTTTCCACCACGTAAGTAGACAGACAGACAGACAGACAGACAGACAGATAGACAGACAGATAGATAGATAGCAATTCATACTCACTCCGGTGGAGTTCGAAGTCGGGGATACGACCGAGGGCTGACCCGGACCAGATGAGGTTCTCTGCAAGGAAACACCAGAAAAAAAAATAAAATAAAGTACGCCTAAACGACAACACAAATCCGCCTCACCCCCCCCCCCCCTCCCCGCCTGCATACAGGAGGGGGAAAAAGGGGGCCGCCTTACTGATGAGTAGTCTGATTTTTCGTTATTACGGTAATGAGACAATAACAACAACAATAATAATAATAATAATAATAATTGTGTATTGTGTAGGCGCTTTACCCAATTCCTTGAACTGGCTCAAACCGCGACCTGAACCCAGTACGCACGCTTACGTGAATCACACGCATTCTCTCACACTCCGGACGTGAACACGTCACAATCACGTAGTGCGAAGGGTAAGCTCAGCAGTTAAGTTTAGGGATTTAAAATTGCATTTATTTTTCAAAGTAGAGGGAGAGGAAGCCGGAGTACCCGGAGAGACACCCCCCACAAATGAACGGTGCCACATACGAGAAGGAAACATTCTTTGTCCTGAGTGGGACTCGAACCTGACTCCTCACATTGGTAGCGAAGACGGGGGAGGGGGGGGGGGGGGGGGTGATCAAAATGGACGTCGTTTTTCCGTTGCTGTGCCGCGTCAAATGTTTCGACGACGATCGGTCTCATCTAAAGTCGTTATTTTAATACATGAACATGTACACGTCTTTATGTCTGGCATTCGTGAGACAGGGTTAACTTTAAATGTCCCAGAAAATCTACTGCATGTTCGCACTGTAAAGGTACCACAAGCCAAATCCTACACTAACTACAACACGACCCGAGAGGCAGCTATTGGCGGAGTTGTCCACGTTTAGTGAATTTATTTGACAAAACGGAAAATCAAAATCCCAGAATAAGGATTAATAAAACATACAAGTCCAAGATTCTAGGAGAAAAGCAGTATTGCGAAATCCACTGTTTTAGGGGCTGAACCCGCCTCACGCTCCCTACACTGAGATACTGAAAGCCAAGAAAAAGCCGAGCAGTTAAGTCAAATCAAACTATTTGATGCCAGGAAGAGGCGGTAACTACGCAGAAAACAGCTCAAGAGTAGATTCCCGACACAAGCGACACGGAAGTCCGGTCGGGAAAGAGTAGATACCAAAGGCAAACTACTTTACACAATCAAGTGGTGCAGAAGCGCAGGCACTAAGGTAGGCATATCTAAGTGAGCTTCTATCAGAAAGGGTACGCGAAAAAGGGGGGAGATGGCGGGATCAAGTTTGTAAAAACAGAGGAAATACGTTGCTGCCGAGCGAACTGAAGTCTGTCCTCTAAAGAGCGACGCTGGGGCAATGAGCTGAGGCGCGTTCAGTTGAGCTAGATACAGGTGTATCTAGGTCGACGTAGCGATCGCAAAAGGGAGAAAGCTAGCAGTCAACTGAACGGCGCTAGCGGTGCGAGCATTTTCAAAATGGCGGAAAGCGTGAGCGTTGGCGTTGTGAAGGAACTTCTTAAACAAGAACTTTGCTATAATGCTGTTGAGGGGGCGATCGTAAGCATGATGCAAGTCACAGACAAGTTGTTTTGCATGTTGAGTGAAGAGAAGCAGGCCAAAGACAGAAACCAAGACTGACGCGCATATGAAAGACTTCGTCAGTTAAGCAACAACCAACGCTGAGCGTGAACGCTGAACGCGAACAAAGGAAACGCTGGCTTAGAAATGATTTATGAACGTCCCTAACAGGATTCAGCAAATTAAACTGGATAATAAGTTGGTACAGATCAAGCCTGATACACAACAGTCATATCATTTATGATGCGGTCCCCATCGATCTTTAAAAATCAAACAGTTGAAAAAAATTGAAGCCACACACACGAACGGACGCCATCTTGAAATGAGAAGCTAGCCGAAGCTAGCACCTCTGCGGGGTTCTACTTTTCCTACGCTAGGGGCTAGCCTGGCTACGCTCAACTGAACGGCCTCGCTAGCTTTCCTCGCTTTCCTACGTAGCCGCTAAGCTAACTGAACGCGCCTCTGGACACAACGGACAAGGGAAGTAAGCGTCCAGCGTGCGGAATTAGGTCATGTTATGCAATGCCAATAGCGTGGCAATGCGAATAGCATGGCGTTGGCGCTGGCCGCCTACGGAGAGGAAAGCCATGCCAGCCATAAACAGCCTTGCGCTTGTGAACGGCGCGCAACTTGTTTTAGATTGTAGTGACGTATTTGTTCAAGTCGGTTTGTGGTTGGTAAAACTGCACCTTTCAATCGTTCTAATTAACCGACAACCAAAAATCCAAAGCGGTTTTGTTGTTGTTGTTGTTGTTGTTGTTGTTTTTGTTTGTTGGTTTTTTTCGGTGCTATGGCGTTTTAAATTTGGAAAACCGCGGTGCTATGGCGTTCTAAATTTGGAAAAACGCGGTGCTATGGCGTTCTAAATTTGGAAAAACGCGGTGCTATGGCGTTTTAAATTTGGAAAAACGCGGTGCTATGGTGTTCTAAATTTGGAAAAACGCGGTGCTATGGCGTTCTAAATTTGGAAAAACGCGGTGCTATGGCGTTTTAAATTTGGAAAAACGCGGTGCTATGGTGTTCTAAATTTGGAAAAACGCGGTGCTATGGCGTTCTAAATTTGGAAAAACGCGGTGCTATGGCGTGGGATCCTGCTGACTGACGGTGCAATGATCTGAAGCGGCACGCACGCCCATTTTGTTTCACACCGGAAGCCCCGATAATTATTGTTATATTATTATACTAATATATATACTTACGGCGGTCTGTAGGATCTGTAGCAGACGCTGGCAGGTCCATAGCAGAGACAGTAGGCCAGCAGACCCAGCAGAGCTAGTCCCAGCAAGCACATCAAGATGGAGAAAACCGCCACGAACCAGTCTTCATCCCAGATACTTGTGTCAGGCTCTTGGGTTGTTGTTGTTGTCGTTGCTGTTGTTGTCGGTGCAGTTGTCGTCGTGCTTGGGGGAGTCGTGGTGGTGGTGGCGGTGATGGTGGTGGTCGTCGTCGTGGTTGTGGTTGTGGTGGTGGTGGTGAGAAGGAAGGTGAGGCCAAACTCGGCAGTAGCAGAGCGGGAGGGAGTTCCCCCGTCCTTACAGCGGACTTGGAGGTAAAAGCTTTTGCCAGCCTCAGTATCCGGGATTTGCTCGCGATAGTGTACCTTTTGACAGGCAGACGGACGAATAATAATAATAATAATAATAATATAGCTCTATAATCATTATATACAACAGTTCTTAGCACCTCAGTGAACACAAACTTGTGGAACAAAAAACAAACAAAAACAAAAAACCCGAACAAACAAAAACAAACAGACAAAACAAACAAACAAACAAACAAAAGGAAAAAAAACAAATAAACGAGTAAAGCCCCCAAAACAACAGCAGCTTTTAAAAAAAATACACCCGTAGTGTATGTTTATTCAACTTCAATAATTTATGCTTATATATGTGACAGCCTGGACCTGAGAAACTCTCCAGCAATGGGATTAATAGCGTTTATCTATATCTCACAAGATAACAGAGGGACTGGAGAGAAAAGAAATCTACCGCCGTTTGGTAAAATAGCCTAAACGCCATGTAATTGATGAGGGCGTAGATTCTTTTACCAGCTGACGTTCGAAGTTGGAGAAGCTCTGTGAAATAAATAAATAAATGAGATGGAAATTTCCCGCTTACCCCTACCCAAATTACTCTTGCGGGTTTTGATTGCGACAGATTGATGGCAATTCTGACATTAATGTGAAGAAAAGAGATTGAAACTTGAGATAATCATCAATATAATAAGCGGCTAGCGTCTGTGTGTGTGTGTGTGTGTGTGTGTGTGTGTGTGTGTGTGTGTGTGTGTGTGTGTGTGTGTGTGTGTGTGTCTGTGTCTGTGTGTGTGTGTGTGTGTCTGTGTGTCAGGGGTTGGCGTCCAAACGAGTCAGCCGATTGCCACCAAATTTGCCTTGGGCCTAGAGGGACACTTGGGAGAGAACATAGGATAAAGAAACAAAAACAAAATAAAGTCTATCAAGTTTGGTGAAATTAATTCTGAATTTGTCGTATCATATGCTTTCAGTAGGGAAGTAACCACTCCCAACCACTCCCAAAGGTTGTAGTTGTCTCCCCTGAACCACTCCCTAGCGCTGTAGTTCTCTCTGGTATACATGTATACCCGAGCGAAGCCGGGTCCTCTGCTAGTTATGAAATAAGTACCAAGAGAGAAAACGAAAACAAGTCGAAGTGGTTTTCTTTTAATAATACACACCTGCCCGTCAGCAAAGATGTAGAAGTAGGGTGTATCTCCTGATATCGTCTCATATGTGACGTCATTGTTGGGAAACGTGAGATCCGCGTCTGTAGCGGTGAATGCTGCCAGTATAGCTGTACGGGGGAAAAAATGAAAGTTTAATTGCAGATTGATTGATTGATTGATTGATTGATTGATTGTTGACTCACGACTGGGAGCTAAACATTATGCTGGCTGTTTCAATTTTGCCTGTATATATCACCTGTAAATATCTATTCGAACTGCCCCTCCGGCCTTCCCGCCCGAAGTGCGAGAAGAAAGCAATCCTATCTATTTGTCTGTCTATCTATCTACCTATCTATCTATCTATGAGAGAGAGAGAGAGAGAGAGAGAGAGAGAGAAAGAGACTCAGACTCAGACTGAGAGAGAGAGAGAGAGAGAGAGAAAATGTTGTGTGTGTGTGTGTTTTGTTGTTGTTGTTGTTGTTGTTGTTGTTATTTTGTTGAACGTGATTCCCTGTGATTTGTGTCCTTGCGAGATGTTGTGTCTACGGTATCATCAATACCCCCAAAAGGGACAAAAGGAAATATAAATCTTGAATCTTGAAATGAATCCAAAAAAAAAAAAAATTCTTACTCCCAACAGGAACAGACTGGTCTATGGTGGACGTTAGAGTAATGTCAGTAAAATCACACGTGTTGTCATTGGCATCTTCCACAGTGATCGTAATCTGGGACGTTGCTGTCAACCCTAACGGGTCTGTGACTTGGATGGTGACGATGGCGGTCGTTGGCATGACGTTGTTATCGACGTCGTAGTCCACGGCGAAAGACACTGTAATAACAGTAACAATGATGATAATAATAATAAATTATTTCTTTATTCTCCATATATTACACCGTTTTCAAGCACAATAAAAATGTAAATTAAGACTGTGCACGTCTATAAAACATACAGAATAACATACTGAATTGGATTTGCATGACAATAAAATTTAGTCTTTAACAAATTACAGGGATGTCGTTTGGGGTCGGATCTCGGCTAAAAGCCGAAATTGTTTTGAAAAAGCCGATAATCTGTCTGTCATGTCGGCTGGCCGAGCCGAAGTTTTCACGAGTGAATCGGCTCGATTATGTCCGTTTCTGCGAGATTCCTGTGCTGGCTGGACTAATTTCCAAGAAAACACAACTTTATTTCCAAGAAAACGCAACTTTCGGTTTCAAGTGATTTCCACGAGAACGCAACTTTAGGTTACTTCGGCAGAGAGAGCCGAAACTTTCTGTAAAAAGCCGAAACTTTCATGGCTGTTTCGGCTAAATCGCCGAAGAAAAAAAAAATCCTGGCAACATCACTGAAATCTCTCTCTCTCTCTCTCTCTCTCTCTCTCTCTCTCTCTCTCTCTCTCATACACACACACACACACACACACACACACACACACACACACACACACACACACACACACACGCACGCACGCACGCACGCACACACACACACACACACACACACACACACACACACACACACACACACACAAATAAAATGTCCAAAGTCTCTCTCTGCCTTTTTTACACAAAACCTGTCAGAGCTACAGAGCTGTGCTACGAATACAGTCAGTATAATTGGATGAGCTTCCCAAGTCCAGAGAAAGAAGGCATTTGAACAACTTTAGCGTAAAAATACGTATGTTACTGCGATATCGGCATCGGCACAGTTGACGTTATCGGCACAGCAATGAACCCTCTGGGATATACCGCGTCTTACGTCATAGTGTTTCCCCTGACGTGGAATGTGAAGCGCGCGGGCAGTCTGACTAACCACTAACCAGAGATTTAGTCTAGATCTAGACATCTTGATCTAGTCATGATTGATCTAATCAATTCGTATAATTATGTTGATACTGCTTTTCAATGAGGATATAATGAATGTGTGTGTGTGTGTGTGTGTGTGTGTGTGTGTGTGTGTGTGTGTGTGTGTGTGTGTGTGTGTTGTGTTGTGTTGTGTTGTGTTGTGTTGTGTTGTGTTGTGTTGTGTTGTGTGTCTGTCTCTCTGCGTGCGTGAAAAGGTGGTAGACACAACAAAAACAGTCTGTACAATGTACTTACATCGCTCTTGTTGTCTCTCACCCCAAGGCATGCTGTCACAAACAACACGGCGGCTACAAATTGCCCCACGTGCATCGTAACGGAGGACGCCAAGAAATTCCAGCCGTGATGATGCCGGCCGGATGCAGGATGGTGTCAGTGGCGCGAAATCGGTGGGAAACCCCCTTCATACAGTAATGGGGATTTCCTAGGGGCAAGTCATTACTTGGTAAAATACGCAAAAATGTAACGATACGAAAAGTTCTACATTTACATCCAAATTTTGGTGTTGAAATTTGGCATCACTGGCAGAACATCCT
>JACVVK020000498.1:80000-282500 GCA_018292915.2 Batillaria attramentaria | reverse complement strand
CTCAGTTTATTAAATGTACCTTAATGATTAACCTTAGTTCTTAAATCCGAGTTTTTGCGTACAGCTGAGTGGTAAAACCAAGCTTCAGCTTTGGTGCGCACTACAAAACGGTTTGGTGCAAACGTCGCTCCATGTGAAATCGGGGAATGGCCGCTTCCCGCTAGAAATTTTCCCTTGGCTTCTTTGGTATTGATATGTACGTGAAATGTTTGTTTCGTTGTGTGGGCAGTTTGTCGTGTTCATCTGCGAAACGTTTGCGCCATTTTTATGCGTTCCGTCCCTTATCAGTTGCTTGCTCCAGAGTTCTACCAGTATCGCTATGCTAACATAGCTACCTGCCGTTGCAAATGATCACAGTACTGAGCAGACGACTTCCCGTTTGGCGAATCATTTGTTGGATTTGCGAGGTCTGTGTCCGCAAATCGGCACAAAAAAAATCGGTCTGCGTAGGCGCATGTTGATATTTAGTGATAGTCGTAAAGTGATTTCAAATCAGTTACTTACCGTTTGCACGTAATCTTCGGCTGAGCTATATCCGAAACGATTTCACGGCTTCGCACCAAGGAAACAGTAGACGAAAGTCAAGCGCTCATCGGGCTGCATCTGATTGGCTGGTTTACCGCAATGTCAAGGGCAGTGGAATATTTTAAGCCTGGTAGGCTTTAGATAGGGACTCGAGCATAGTTTACGTGGGTATCACCTTTTGTTTGCCAAAATATCAACGACCTTTCCCTTGGAGTTACACCAAGGACTACCCCACGGCTCTCCGCCAATCGCTGTCGAAGAACGAAAATGAAATGAAAAAAATACACTATTACAGGCTGGGTTTCGGGGGTAGGGCCGTAGGTGTATTTTTTCGGGAGATGACAGAGAAGAAAGTTGTAGCCCTAGGCCGAACCGAACACTACACCTACGGCCCTACCCCCGGAAATTAGCTTGTAATAGTTTTGTTTTCATTTCCATCTCTGAAAACTGAAGTTTAAAACCAGTATTTCGGACACAGTTAATAGCTTCTCCCTGCAAGCTTTGTTTACAGAAGTAAATCTATGAGGAGCCATTTGCACGAAGCAGACCTGAGGTCGAAGGTCGTTGTTGAACAGTACATGTATCGCCGCATTATTTGTGCGTTTGGCACGTACGAAACTGCTCTAAAGCTCTGATATGTTTACCAAGAGATCAACGACCTTTCCCTTGGAGGTACACCGAGGGCTACCGCATGGCTCTCGACCAGTCCCTGTAGGAGAACTAAACTGAAATGAAAACAATACGGATTGTACGTGCAGAATGAAGCGACGAGTAAGGCGCGAGGGTACCATCATTTGACGATACGCCAGAACTGCTAGCTTGTACTGGATACAAAAACTGACAAGCAGACAAAGCTGCCAGTGCAGTGTATAAATTGTACGATGGTCTAAGAACCAGCAATACCTGTGATTGGCACTGTAACAGTGAGCGTGTCGGCGTTACATCCCTTGGGATCACACGCTGTCACCGTCAGGGTTGAAGAAAGGTCCGTAACCGCCTCCAGGGACCGGGCAACAGTTATCTCCCCTGTGTCTGTGCAAATGGCGGAAGAATAGACGACTATTCAGTGATCAGAGCCTTGTGTCAAATTACCATTCATGAAATCACAGACAACACAGTATGACATAAAATTGTGTAGGGAACTGCTGTTCAAGATTCAACAAACTCTAATTTTTCAAGTGAGGTGTTTGCCTAATTATTGTTTGAAAAAAATGAAGTATTAAAAAAGTCATACTTTACATCCCGTCAAACTATTGACATAATACGACCGTAATACGTACAATTGAGGATGATATAATAACAATGTTGTTGCTGTTGTTCTTTTCCTTCTTGTTCTTCTTCTTCTTGTCGTTATTGTTGTTGATGATGATGATGTTGTTTTTCAAACATGACTACGCGACTTTGTCCCTCTTTTGTGTACTTACTGGGGTCTATATCAAAATATCCTGAGTCAGGCGATTGTGTCATCTGATAGGTGATGGAGTTTCCTTCCGGGTCAGTGGCAGAAGCTGTGTACACCGTATCTCCCACGCTGGCCCCAGTCGCACTCACACTGGCCGTTGTTACTGTGAAGATACACACAGACAGAGGATCATGTATCTATTTGAGCCATTGAGAAGTCGGGTTAGTGAGTGAGTGGTTGAATGAGTGAGTGAGTGAGTGAGTGGGTTTTGGGTGGGTGGATGACTGGGTGCCGAATGAGAGGCTGGATGAGTGAGTAAGTGATGGCTGTTGAGTGAGTGAGTGAGTGAGTGAGTGAGTGAGTGAGTGTTGTTGAGCTGGTGCTTATTGAGTGAGTGACTGATGTTGACTGAGTGAGTGTTGGTGAGTGAGTGAGTGAACGAGCGAGTGTTGTTGAGTGAGTGATGTTGCTAAGTAAGTGAGCGGTTGTTGCGGTGAAAGTATGAAAACATGCACCTCACCTGAAGGATAGTCATCAAAATCGGGAAACTCGTTTGGAAGAACGTTAACCTGAGGGTCGCTGGTTGTGGCTGTTTGTGTATTGTCCTCGTGGTCCTCACACACTACGGTGATCGTGTACTGTGCAGCAATCGCGTAGTTCAACCCTGCACCCGTGTAGTATATGGTCGGTCCTGTAAAAAAAAAAAAAAAAAACTTAAAAAAAAATTAAAAATAATAATAAACAATAATAATAATAAACTCAAAAGAAAAACGCGGCTATATCAACATTGCGTAGCTTTACAATAAAGGATTTAGCGGGGGTGGGTGGCAGGGGAGGGAATTCTCTGAGTGACCTTCCTTAGAACCGGTTTCTGTTTTAGCTGGTTACTGTTGCGTACGTTTGTCGTGCGGTTTCTGCAATAAATAGAATGGCCAGAAGAAGGATTGGTGCACCACAATGGCTCAAGGCTGCTAGCATCAGACATAATTATGATGGTAGCGTCAGTAACGGGTTAAATAGCACGGGCTCACGTGTATCACTGCCTTCCATTGCCACTTCAAACGGGCCACCTGCAGGGTTGGTACTGGTGACGCCACACAGGCAGACATCAGGATTCTTGTCCTTGTCCTGGCAATATAGTTCCATGAGTCTGGTGCGTGTCGTGCTGTATTCCGAGATGCTGGCTGGGTTCTCGAGACTGCTTACAGTGACGGTTTTCAAGTCCGTCCTTGCTTGCTGGTGACAGATCGTGTATACAGAGGTTACGTTAAGAGTTTGCAATAAGAAGGTTCCGTGCCAGAACGTGCGTACTATCTCTCTTCTGTCCATCTGTAGCGATAGCACCGTTTGGCAGGGAACCCTCGAATGATACTCGTAGTTTCTGTTGCAAAGATTCACAACAACAACAACAACAACAACAACAACAACAAGAATAACAATAATAATAATAATAATAACATAATCATCATCATTATCATCATTATTATTATTATAGGCACATCATCTCATATACTTGGCTCAAAGCTCCCAAAACTAAACTCAGCACACACGCTCTCGTGAATTACAAGCATCCTCACACACACACACACACACACACACACACACACACACACACACACACACACACACACACACACACCGAACAACAACACATTACAATAACATGGTGCGAAGCGTCACCTCAGCGATTTAAGTTTGCGAATTTGACAGGAGATGTAACACCCACACCGCACACTGGTTATTTTCTACAGCTGCCGATGTGATGTGTGAATAATTATTTTACTATTCAATTTTGACTAGTTTTACTGTGAGATGAAAGTTTACATAATTTTATATAGTGTATTATACTGTTACTAAGGGCGCGAGTTGAACACTTGTCATGTTATGATATATATATATAATATATATATATATATATATATATATATATATATATATATATATATATATATAGGGGAAGTAAGTAAAGCTGAGAGCGCTCCCTAGATCTAGGAGATGTGTGCTTTGTATGCCAGTGGACAAGTCCGCCTTGCCCTATATTGGCTACAAGCCACAGTGGAGGGGGCGGGGGGGAGAAATCTACCATCCTACCGCTGAAACGTCTAACAGATCTAAGGGTATCTCACCATTCATAGGGCCCCCATTCCCCTCCCACCGGGAGGAAAATGGTCGGTACAACCAAAGCCATATGAATTGGTGATTTTGGCCGCTCACGACCATGGTTTCGGGTCAATGGGACCCTCATCAGGTGAGCATGCGGCGATACCCACGAGGGCTGCAGCGTCCAACCAGCACTAAAAGGCTGCCCCAGAATAATCTGGTGCGTCTCCAGTACTAGCAGACGTCGCTACCCTAAAGCTCTGCAAGAGGTTTCAGCGGAAAAAGACTAAATAATTTAGAAGGAGCAACTTTCCAAAATTCCCCTATATAATCTTTTTTTAATTTATTTATTTTAATCAATTTAACTCTCCCCCTCCCCACCCCAAAACCCCCGCTTATTTTTTAGTGTCGCAAATTTCAAGACTTTGGGACACTAAACATTGCTTGACCTGAATAACTCCTTCATTGTTAATTATATGTATTGTAGGTAGAGTTATATCGTCATTGTTAATTATATGTATTGTAGGTAGAGTTATATCGACTTACATGTGACATTCGGACGAGAACACAGATGCTGAAAGTCACCAACATCAGGCTTGAAATCCTTCCCATGGCGTAACGTTGTATTCGACTTTCCGCCTGTACTGTGGCTGTAACTAAGGGAAGATATTCGGACAAGGTAAGCCGATCTTGGCAGTCTGGTTATCCTTCGGAGAAGACTATCAAAGGAGAGTGGGTGGATGGGTGTTTGGGAGTTTAACGTCCTTTTCCACCAGGTAAGGGTGATCTCAAAGACGGGGCAACGAGAAAAAGACCAGCCGGGATTGAATTTCAAAGGAACAAGAGAATTTTCACGAACACATCGAAACGAAAGTATCAGTACAACCAGTCGTTTACCATCCTTTGGTTAGGAATGCAACAAGAACACAAGATTTCTCATGAACATTACGAAACAAGGGTATACAATTTACAAGCGTTCTAGGCAGTTTTGGGGCATCATTCGGAGAGGAATTTGAAAATAACACGAGAATTCTCATGAAAACGGTAGTATTGGTACAACCGATCCAGACAGTTTGGGGGTATCCTTCAGAGAGGAATCTCAGAGGAACTCAAGAATTCTCACGAACACATCAAAAGTACCACCGATCCAGACAGTTCGGGGGTATCCTTCGGAGAGGAACGTCAAAGGAGAAGAAGAATTTTCACGAACACATCGTAACGAAGGTACAGCTAGTCCAGCTTGGATATCCTTGCGCTGCGGACGTAAAAGGAGTTCTCACGAACATAACCAAACGAGGGAATAATATGTACGTGATCCAGGCAGTTTTGGATCTCAAAGGAACACGAGAACTCTCAGGAACGCATCAAACCGATGGAACTGGTACAGCCGATCCAGACAGTTTTGAACGTCAGACAGGAAACAGAGAAGAACCTCGAAGGAATGCAAGAATTCTCACGAACACATCGCAAGTACAACCGATCCAGATAGTTTGGGGTCTCCTTCGGAGAGGATTCTTAAAGGTGCACGAGAATGCTTACGAACACATCGAAAGTACAAACGACCCACACAGTTTGGGGTATCCTACAGAGACTAACCACAAAGCGACGCCGAAATTCTCAGGAGCACATCAGAAGCACAACCGATCCAGACAGTTTGGGATATCCTTTGGAGAGGAATCTTATAGGTACACAATACCTCCAGCGAACACACTGAAACGTGGCTATCTGTACAGGATCCAGAGAAGTTTGTTATCCTTCGGAGAGGAATGTCAGACAAACACAATAATTCTCACGGAGACATCGAAAGTACAACCCGTCCAGACAGTTTGGGGCTATCCTTTGGAAAGGAATCTAAAAGGAACGCGATCGAATTTTTTTTTTTACTAACACAAGGGTACTGGTACAGCCGATTCAAGTAAATTTGTTATCCTTCGGCTAGGAATCTCTAAGGAACACTAAAATTCTCACAAACATGCACAAACGTGGATATTTGTATCTCAGAGAAACACGGGTTTTGTGTTTTTTTAATTACGATAGGGTATTGGCACAACCGATCCAGGTAAGTTTGGTATACTTCGGTTAAAAACCCTAACGGAGCACGCGAAAAAACATCGAAAAGTAGCAGTAATGATCAATTTGTTTTGTAGAAATAGATTTTAGAGTAAAAGAATTCCTTCTCCTCTTGCAAGCTGAAAATGTGGTAGCCTGGTAGCCTGGTGAGGTTTTAAACCGAATTGTACACCGTGTCGGTAATATAACCGAGCGATATATCAGCAGCCAAGTAAACACTGATAAAGCACTGATCATCTCTTAGCACCTTCCAATGAAATGTCTGCTTGTTCTGGGAGAAGAGAGACAGCACTTCTGGTTGGTTGTTAGGTTGTTTCTACCGAGGTGGTGTTTTCAATTACTACTCAGTCATGGATAAGTTAACATTGGATCAACGTTTTCAATGGACAAGATTTTGCCCGTCCGGAATCTGTGTTTGCCGATAATGGCGTTACGGGTGTGGATGGAAAGGCCTCTTCTTTTATGTGTCAACACAGCAGGGTTCGGTTTGAAAGCAGTTTTTGTTGGTAATCCCATGTATTTTGCGTCTTAAAGTAATCGATATAAAATGTAGATTTATACAGTTCTCAGTTTTCCTCTGGATTTAAGTGTAAGCCGATTTTTATGGCATGAAACTGACTGTATCTTCGGAATAATAATAATAATAATAATAATGTCAGTGAGGCCGTTTCAACAGCAATCAAATGTTTTAGTCATGCTCTAGTGCAAAGTATCAAATTTAACTAGTCAGCGTAACGAATGTGGCTTTAACCTTGAGGAAAAACAACAAACAAACAAACAAACAAACAAACTATTGGATTAAAACTCTCCCCCTTGCAAATCCGAGTCCAGCCTTGTACCCTGTGAGCCAAACACATGCTATCTGTCATGGAGGAATTCTTTACATAACAGACTTAGTACGTCGACATTCGTGAGAGGTGTCCTGTTACAGAATAATGCGCGGTGTAGGCTTTCACTGATCAGACAGGCAGATGAAGCTTAAGACTGACAGACGAAAAGACGAACGCAATTTCAAGAGTCGGCGATCTTGCCGGGAGGGACTAAGTTAAAGATCTATTGTGGCGGCTCTCTGACACAAAAAGTGATAATCACAAAGAACACCAATTACAATTCTCTCTCATGAAAACTGTCGCATTTTACCAGCACAGTACAAGTTCTCAGCCTGTTTCGAGATTATTTCCTGCATGACTTGTCCCTCGTGCATACACAGACCCGCAGCAAGCATGCATTTTTCGTGGGAGCTTTGTGCTCTGCCACGAAAAATGCGTGCTTGCTGCGGCAAGGGAGACAACACGTGCAGACAATACTCTCTAACCAGGCTGAAAATGTACTGTGCTGGTGAATGCGACAGTTTTCATCGCTTCGTGCACACTATGAAATAAGTCAATAACACTGGGACCTCAAAGTTGTTCCGACGCAACTGTCCACTTTCCTTGTCACCGAGTATTTTTGTTTTTTCCTTCTTATGTATCACTTAGCTCGGCTCGGTCTCGGTTAGCCTGGTCTGGGCATCGTCGCAGGGGCCAAGAGCAGCGAGGACCCGGGTACAGGGTTTACTTCTGATGTGAAGGCGCAATTGTGCAAATATTGCAACAGAATGTTCGGTACACGTAGTTGGTAAGCGGAAGCCATTACAGCCGGTCTCAGTTTCTGCTCAACGTACAACAACAACAACAACAATAATAATAATAATAATAATATCGCTTTTGTAGAGCGCAATATCCCAGAAGATTCTGGTTCAAAGCGCTTTACGGTAAGTTTAAACACACACACACCACACACACACACACACACACACACACACACACACACACACACACACACACAAATCACTTTCTTAAATATACAGCTGGGCTAACGACGAACTGATCTGAGAAAGTTGGTGAGGCCGGGGGTGGGGGAGTGGTTTTTTTGTGTTTTTTTTCTTTTATCTTTTTTTGAGCCTCAGTTGCATGCATGGATGCATCAGACTTAAGTTTGATTCTAAGCTTGTTCCTGGGTGGGTTGTTTTTTGTTTTTGTTTTTTGGTCGTGCATCTATTCTTTATTGGCTTTTTTTTTTTTCTTCTTTTTTTCAAAGCGGAAATTATATTTCTTCTTGGACATTCTCTTCCGGGCAAAAAAACTATTACAATGAAATATTTTGTGTTTAGATCGGCCATACATTATACTCATATAAATTGAGATGCTTAATTAGATTATATGACGTTTGTTATTCTTCGTGTGTGTGTGTGTGTGTGTGTGTGTGTGTGTGTGTGTGTGTGTGTGTGTGTGTGTGTGTGTGTGAGTGTGTGAGTGTCAGTATGAGAGAGAGAGAGAGAGAGAGAGAGAACAACTTAACAATACAAACTACGTAAACGTAGCCTTGATTCAAGCATGCAGACAATATCCACCGGTGTGCCGTACTTGAACTTACTTATGCACATTTTAGCAACTAAGAGTACATGATTTATATATGAAATTTCTGTAGCCTCTAAAGTGTTATTTTTATACCCAAGCAAGGCTTGGTTAACAGAGAGTCGGACCGTTTGTTGACATTTCTCGGAGCATATACATTCAACAGGGTGAGTGGTTACAGCCGGAGCCGCGTCGGCTAATTAATTCATCATTATTTGGCCCATCTCGAAAAACGTTGTGTGCTGGGATTACACGAGGAATGTTGAGGTTTCAGCAGGACGACACGAGGTATGTTGAGGTTGCAGTAGGGCGGCACGAGGGATGTTGAGTCAGTAGGGCGGCACATGGAATGTTTCGAGTCGGTAGAACGGCACGAGGAATGCTGACGGTCACTAGGACGACACAAGGAATGTTTAGAGTCGGTAGAAAGGCACAAGGAATGTTGACAGTCAGTAGGACGGCACAAGGAATGTTTTGAGTCGGTAGAAAGGCACAAGGAATGTTGACGGTTAGTAAGACGGCACAAGGAATGTTTAGCGTCGGTAGAAAGGCACAAGGAATGTTGACGGTTAGTAAGACGGCACAAGGAATGTTTAGAGTCGGTAGAAAGGCACAAGGAATGTTGACGGTCAGTAGGACGGCACAAGGAATGTTTTGAGTCGGTAGAAAGGCACAAGGAATGTTGACGGTTAGTAAGACGGCACAAGGAATGTTTAGAGTCGGTAGAAAGGCACAAGGAATGTTGACGGTCAGTAGGACGGCACAAGGAATGTTTAGCGTCGGTAGAACAGCACGAGGAATGTTGACGGTCAGTAGGACGACACAAGGAATGTTTAGAGTCGGTAGAACAGCACGAGGAATGTTGACGACCAACAGGACGGCACAGTGAATGTTTTGAGTCGGTAGAAAGGCACAAGGAATGTTGACGGTCACTAGGAATTGACGGTCAATTGGACGGCACGAGGAATGTTGACGGTCAGTAGGACGACACAAGGAATGTTTTGAGTCTCTAGAACGGCACGAGGAATGTTGACGGTCAGTATCTCGACACGATGAGTGTTGTCAGAAGGACGGCACGAGGAATGTTGACGGTCAGTAGGACGGCACGATGAGTGTTGTCAGAAGGACTGCACGAGGAATAGTGACAGTAGGACGGCACAAGGAACAGTTACAGTCTCTAGGACAGTGGTGAGGATCAGTGGGACGGCACGAGAAATGTTGAGGTTGCAGTGGAGTGGCTGATTCCTTTATCGCCTTGTGGACAAAGACACACGAAGCAGAAGAGGAATCCATCCCATCACACCACACAGTGACGACTCGATGCGGAGTGGCACGTCACATCAGACGACAAAAATACAGGTGTCTTTAACTGGAACTGATGAACCTTGAGTACCTCGAGGTGACCGGATACGTTACAGAGAAAGGGTGTATCAGTTGTTTTGGGTGTTATTACATTCAGCATTTTCTGTCGGGGATGACGTTGGTACTAGAAAAAAGCCTGCACAAATTGTGGCTCTGACAGGATGTTCCGACCTTGACTACACCTTCCATGCGTTTGGCCACCCGACTCCCCTACATTATTTGCGGAGTTGATCAGGTGATCAAACCAATCAAAAGGACGTGCAAGTGCTTTGTCAATTGCGCGTGATTTTGACTGATCTCATCCTGATGTTGTATCACGTCACATGATTTGTCTGGTGCAGGCCGAAGGATACAATACACAGGGCCTCAAAATGCCTGTATATTCCCTATTAGCGTCAGGCATCATAGTCACCCCTAAAAATGCCTCAATCTACAAACAATTACCACCATGAACAGACCATTCAAAGGCACGCACCTGACAGGATTTTTAAAAAATTGGAATGTCTCCTTTCCACTCAGGCCTCACTGGGGTAATGCATGTCTACTTTCTCTTTAGGCCAGAGAGCCAGTTCACACAAATCCGCTTGCCTCACTTGTGCCCGACCTCTGTGCAAAAAGTCCCAAGCTTGCCTCTTTTTGTGACCGCCTGGCATGCGCCTTGACCTACACAACACAGTTGATCAGAGGAGAAGGGAAAGTGCGTGCTATGTGGTGGACTGTGAGAGAGTTTGAAAGGTAGGCCGGAGTAGTTCCTTCGAAGAAACGAAATACTCTGAACTAAAATACAATGGTTCCGCTTTCGGTTAAATCCAATTGGATACACGTGAAAGTATCTGACCCACTTGTGCTACAAGCATGCTGCACATGGAGGTTTTTGTTGTTTTTGTTTTTTTGCAGCGCGTCAGAAGACATCATCATCACCATCATCATGACCCAGTTGGGGTTTTCGTCTTTTACTCTCTCTCTCTCTCTCTCTCTCATCCAAAATAGACTGGACAAATTTGTTTTTGAGTGAGCTAAGTGACACGCAGAAAGCGTGTCCCTCGGAAAGCATACGGTACTTGAAACATTCTTATCTTACGAAGTCGCATGATGCACGGCTTTCATATAGTTGTTTTACGACAGTCACAATAACTACTACTACTACTACTACTACTACTACTAATAATAATAATAATAATAATAATAAAATATTTGTATTCCGCAATTTTTAAAATCAACTTATTGCACATTCACACATCACTGACTCACGCGCACATGAAACACGATACCGGTTGAATTTAAAGTGATTGGAGATTACTCTTTACGTGTTCAAGGTAACTGAATTGTCAGTCCTAACAAATTTTGTACCGCGCACGAGTATTCCACGTTTCTGGCTCTCTTTCGGTTTCTCGCCGTATGCGAAAAGCGAGCAAGATTAACGGTTCCTCAACGGCTCTTATTGCAGCAAACACGAGTATTATCAAAGTGCAACACTCTCACTAAGCCAAATTTATTTAATAATAATAATAATGAGTATTGTATGGGCGCTTTACCCAATTTCATGAATATGGACATAAACACATGACAATCACGTGGTGCGAAGGGTCAGCTCAGCTATTTAAATTTCGGAATTTAGAATTGCATTTACTTTTCAAGTTTGGGGGCTGAACATTTCCAAAGCAGAGGGGGAGGAAGCCGGAATACCCGGAGAGAACCCCCGACGATCGGCCCAAATGAACGGTGCCACATACGAGAAGGAAAAATTCTTTGCCCCGAGTGGGACTCGAACGACTGACCTCTCGCATTGGTGACACGTCTCTTAACCACTAGACCACCGACAGCCCTGGCCCAGACATGAATTAATTATGATGTGTGTGTGTGTGTGTGTGTGTGTGTGTGTGTGTGTGTGTGTGTGTGTGTGTGTGTGTGTGTGTGTGTGTGTGTGTGTGTGTGTGTGTGAGGCCACTGGTGCACAACCCCAAACTTACTTGGTAGGAATTGAGTTAAACAACATAAGAAGTTTTAACTCATTTCTGGCAGTGCAACCCTTTGCTGCATCCAACCGGAATCCGGCAATACGCCATTTGAGCCAGACTTGTGCAGAGTGCAACTATAAATATGACAAGTTCTAGCATCAGGCTAGCTATGGGAGCGAGCGGGACAGGAACCACTGACCAAGCAGATCCTGCGGAGGAAGTGGGGCACCCTCAGGAAGCCAGCATCCAGCACCACACGCCAAGCCTGACATGGAACCCGCAGGGTGGAAAGGAAGAGAGGCCGGCCTCGCAACAGCAGGATGCGGGACACTGAGGCAGAGCTATGCAAGCAGGGGATCAACTGAACCGAGTGGCAAGAGTAGCCCAGAACAGAGTGGCGAAGGGTCGTCGATGGCCTATGCTCCACTTGGAGCCATGGGCCTTAGTAGTAGTAGTAGTAGTAACATCAGGCTGTGTCAAAACCACATGAGACTATAAGGACATTCATGACACCGAAACCGTATGACGCTGATACTGGTCAAATTAGCAATCGTTACTCTGCACAAGAAGTAGTGAACGCTTCAAAACGGCGGAGATTGCAGATTCCGGTTGGAGGCGGCAAAGAGTGGCACTGCAAGTCTGAGTTAAAACGAAGATAACTTCAAGACAAAGGAAATGTGGAAGTTAAAGCGAAACATTAATCTCGACAGTTTGGCGTTGAAATTCACGCTCATATTCTTTCGCCGGAACTATTGTCAGATCGTTACACCACCACGCATTCGAATAGCTGTCATTGAAGTGTTCTCTATTCCACGATAGAGAAAATAATATTTTTATATTAATGGTCGCGAATATCAATACTATGAACAACAGTCATACACTTGGACTGCACCTTGAAATGCTATAACCCTCTACCCGTATCAGACAGAAGTACGAGTGTCTGAAAAGTAAGCAATATTAATGAAATTCTAACTTATTTTTACATCGTTGCTTTTGGAAACCAGAGACAATCCGCAGGAACAAAATTGTTGTCAACCATCTCACAATAATTATGCTGGAGTCATTAAAAGTCAATTTCGACTTCAGTGTCACTTAATCGCCCCCCAAACGGCGTAATTTCTCATAATTCCCAGTTAATAAAATATATCACATTTCAATTATTCTGAAAATAGCATCAAGATAAATGAAAGCGAAAAGGTCAAGCGAAACCTAAATCTTGGCAGTCTGACGTTGAACTTTTCGCTCCCACATATTCTTCGATCTATTTTCAGATCATTACACCAGAAAGCCTTCGGATCGTGTTTCATTGTAGTGTTTTCTATTCTATGATGACGATAAGAAAGATTATTACAGTAATGGTCATGTACATGTATATCAATACCAGGAACAACTGTCAAGTACTTGGACTACAGATTGAAATATTGTAACCCTCTGCCCGTATTGGATATAAGCACCCAGATATTAAGTAACGGGTAGATTATTAATACAGTGGAGATTGTTCAGTCAGCGAGCAAAATAGATTCTTTTCGATAATAATACGTTAAAACAGATGTTTAACGGTAACCCTTGATAAAACTGGAGTGTGATCATCGAATACAAACTGACAGAGAAAATGGCGCTATTGACTGAAAAGTCAACGAGATCATTGAAAGTCGGACGGTACAGTTCACTGGTTGTGGTTTTCTTCACTCTCTGTATTTCATGCGACATTATTTCACGCAGAAATTTTGCAGGGTGCACTACAACGACAGGAAACTCAGACACAACTTCTGGCAACTTTAGTACAAACCAAGAATTCGACGTTGCAAAAACCAAGCCGAACGTTCTCACAATGTCAGCCTTGACCCAAACCAACCTCACCCAAACCCGAATGCAGTTCTCACGATTTCCAGACCCAGTTAACGCCGGTTCTACGTCACTGTTCACAGTTGAGCCACGCGTCTCAAACAAATTTGATTATGAGAAATTCGTCAAAAATCTCATGCAAATCAAGTATACATCACCTTCTTCCGGTCACGTGATAACTTGGGGCTATGAGGGTTTTCCCAGAGGTGCAGAGCAACTACTCCGGATGGCCGCCAACTACAATTACTTGAAGACTACAAATGTTACGTTGAAGGTCCCGAGAAATCACGTGATAATGATAAGCTTCACGCATCGTGAATTGTACAACAACGATAGGTTTATGGTGTGTCATAAGCCGTACGTCACACTCCTTAACGAACGCGGACAGCTTATAAAGGATAGGGGACATCGGACGGTAAATAAGTGCTCCAGCAGGTTTTTGTCCACAGCTGTCTACAGCCACTCACTTATAGTTGTCTATACGTACACACTTTACTTCCCAGATAAATTCAAAATGCTATTCACTCTCCATCCCGCCTCTCAGTCTCCAGCAAAAGCCGAGTCTGGACTGTGGAACTGTTCCGTGCCTCACTACGCAACCTTCAAGCAGCACGTGCAATGTAACGTGCACGTGGAGTGTGATGGCGGAGAGGACGAAGGGGGATACTGTCCTTTCAGCACTGGTGCTTGTGACGGAGGAGCGGCGGTAAACAACAAGTGTTACAAACTGGGGCCTGCTTTCCAACGTGGCTTAACGTGGAACGAAACACGCGAGAAATGCCTTTCGAGGCAGGGAGACCTTCCGGTGATGAAAACTGAGGAGGAATGGCAGGCATTTTTTGATTTGATTACATATGGGAATATTCTTGAAAGTGTTTGGGTTGGACTTTATATTACAGATATGCAATATTCCTTATATGACTATGGAAAGGTGTGGATGTGGATTGACAATACTACTATTTACAATTTCGCCGTGCCTACTTCATTTGCAAGAGACCCCTTCTGTTTGTATATTTCCAGACGTCGCCGGCTTGGATTTCAACCCTGCACTAAATCGTATCCTGACCAGGTTTTGGAGATACGCGCGAACATATGCGAACACAAACTTACCGCGAAACCTTCAGTTCCTCCCAGTAAAATCACGTTTGTACAGATGAACGTAACAGACAGACTATTCACAAACTCCGCCCTTTCAATGGTACGTTGTCCAGGAGGTCATGTGACCTTTCAGTTCCTAAAGTGTGATGTTCACAGTCACTGTGGTGCAGCTGTAATGTCTACACGTTGTGAATTGTCTGTGTTTGTGTCTGAGTCCAGACAGAAGTCCCTAGAAGGTGAACAACTGACATATCGGGGAGCCAGCAGTGTTGCCATGTTTGTATGTGACAGCAAGAAAGAGAGTATTCCCTACTCTCTCGTCTGTGATTTCAAGACGGACTGTGGCGACAGATCGGATGAGTCGTTCTGTGTACGTAAACCAGAATGTCCTGAGGACTTCCAGTGCCGTAATAAACAGTGTGTAGATAAGAGTAAAAAGTGTGACTTCCATCTCGATTGCCTTGACGGGACAGATAATATGATTCCGTGGTGCCAGGAATATGATGCGAGGCAATGGGGTCCCGGCGTTTCAGCAATAAAGCCCGTGCCTCCCCCAGCTATTGTCTACCACGTCAAAGATAGAGTGAAGAGGGTGATTCCTATGAACACGTCCACCCCCTGTCCTGCTACTCACTTCCGCTGTCCACCCGCTAACTCAGGCTATTGTGTCCCGGTCTACACACGGTGTAACACAGTCAAAGACTGTCCCCTGGGTGAAGACGAGGTTGACTGTGACAACGTCGAGTGTCCAGGATACTATCGATGTCGAGCGTCACCAGTGTGTGTGCAGGTGCAAAACCTGTGTGACGGCGTGCCCCAGTGTCCACAGCGTGATGACGAGGTCTTCTGTCACATCCCAAATTGCCCCAAGGAATGTCGATGTCAGGGTCTGGCGTTTGTCTGTGACCGGCCGTTCATTGCTAACATCAGCAACATCCGTTACCTGGACGCCAGCTACTCTAACATGACGCTTGAAAATCTCACACACAATGTAATGGACAAATTTGGCCTTGTGTATTTGAAACTGTCGTCTTGTGGTTTGAAAATGGAGACCACGATCTATTATCCCAATCTACAGAATCTTGACCTGAGTGACAATGCCATAGAGCAGATAGAAATTGAAAGGTTTTTACATCTACAGAATTTGCGTGTTTTACTGCTGAGTGGAAATCCCATTGTGTCTATAGTAGCCGGACACCCGGACAGTACACACCCTGTTCTAGTCAGGGTGGATCTGTCAAGGACTCAGCTTAAAACCCTGGACACATCCGTCTTTCGAAATGTCGCACGAATGCAACACCTCAACCTTTCTTTCAGCTCCATATCCACAATTGCCGACACTGGCTTCTTCTATACACCTTTACTGAGAGAGCTTGACTTGAGAGGAAACCCCATCGTCAGATTCCCGATACCTCTGTACAAGGGATTGGAGTACCTGAAGACTGTTCTATCGGACAGTTACAAGCTGTGTTGTAAGATCAATTCGCCCGACCATATGGTGGACAATAATTATCTGTACTTCTGTTTCGCCCAGGAGGACGAACTGTCATCGTGTGAGGATCTGCTGCGATCTGATATTCTCCGTTTGTCTTTGATCTTCATTTGCATAATGTCCGTCTCTGGAAACGCTGTTTCCTTTGTCTTCCGCTTTTTCGTTCAAAACCGTTCGTTGAATTCGGGTTTCAGCGTTTTTGTGGCGAATCTCTGTGTCGCTGACTTTCTGATGGGTGTTTATCTGGCCATTGTCGGCACAGCTGACACATTGTCTCGCGGGGAGTACGTGTCATTTGATGGAACGTGGAAGCAAAGCGTTCCGTGTAAAATAGCCGGTTTCCTGTCTCTCTTGTCAAGCGAGGTGTCGGCATTCACCATCTCTCTCATCACACTGGATCGTTTCATTGTGCTGCGTTATCCCTTCACAAGCGTTCGGTTTGAAAGATGGTCGGCGGCCGTGGCTTGTGGGGTAGCCTGGGTGGCTGGCATTACGCTGGCAGTAGTTCCTCTCCTGCCCGTCACGGTCCATTGGGAATTTTACAGTCAGTCTGGAATCTGCATTCCGCTGCCTGTCACGAGAAGGTCGTTTGAAGGACGCGACTATTCATTTGGGGTCATGATCGTTTTTAACTTCACTCTGTTTTTGTTTATCGCAGCCGGGCAGGTCGCCATCTTTAGATCCGTCAAAGCCACCGTTCTGGCCACCGACAAGAACCAGAAATCCAAAGATATCGCCATCGCTCGTCGTCTGATTTCTGTGGCGGTGTCAGACTTTCTCTGCTGGTTCCCTATCGGGCTGCTGGGTCTGCTGGCTTCTGCAGACGTCCCCATTCCTGGTCAGGTGAACGTTGTCATGGCAATCTTCGTCCTGCCCATCAATTCGGCCCTCAACCCCTTCCTCTACACTCTCAACTTAATCCTCGAGAGACGGAGGGAAAAGCTCGTAAAAAAGCTTTTAATGTCGATTGAATCCAACGTGGCGAACGAGCGTGAGGTACTGAGATCTAGGAAGTTAACCCCGGAGGTTAGTGCTTGAAAAACAAGAAGAAGAAGAAGAAGAACAACAACAACAACAAGCAAACAAATAACAAGAGTTTAAAATATTTCCCGGTGATTTGAGATTTGTCTTTACAAATCGTTTCCTGTGTCAGGCAATGGCAGGTCGTGGTCCGATGACAAAGGGAAGTAACTCTAGTTGTTCAGGGTTTGATCCCCTGGTGTGCCAACATTGGATATTTCTCAGAGGTAGAGTGGATTGTATGTGCCGACTCCATTAGTATTTTGCCGTCCGCGACAAAGCGTGGATTTTGTACGAAAGCGGAGAATGAACAATACCACTTTTGGCGGTTGGATGAAACTTTTCACAGTTGACTGTTTTCGAGTCAATATAAATGTGCAGACTCGAATATCTCTGCCTGTTTTCTTTGTTACCAGCACAAGGCTGCCTCTGTTTTTCAGGACAACAAATGTAGCCGGCCAGGTAGGTATGCAGTTGCCCTGTAATACCCCGCTGCATGTGGTCACAGACATAAGGTAAGGAAGTTACCCGTTGATGACGATCTTCGAGTTGCGATCAGTAAACAATAATACTGATAATAATAATTGAGAATCGTGTAAGCGCTTTACCAAGTTTCTTGAATTAGATCAAAGCGCCGTGAGCTGAACCCTACACGCACGCTCACGTGAATTACACGCATTATTTCACACACTGTACATGAACACATTACAATAACGTGGTGCGAGAGTGGGGTGGGTGTTTGGGAGTTTAACGTCCTTTTCCACCACTTATGGATGATGTCAACGAAGGGGCATTGAGAAGAATGCCAGCACAAACATTTGGCCCCAGCCGGGATCCGAAATCACGATCACGTAGTGCGAAGAGCCAGCTCAGCTATTCAAGTTTCAGAATTTAGAAATTGCATTTACATAATTTACATTTGTGGGCTGCATATTTCCAAAACACAGAGGGGAGGGAGCTGGAGTACCTGGAGAGAGCCCCCGGCGATCGGCCCGAATGAACGGTGCCACGTACGAGAAGGAAAAATTCTTTCCCCCGAGTGGGACTCGAACATGACCTCTTGCACTGGAAATCACGTGACAGTCTCAGCACACCAAACTAGTGTTGATTGGCTCATCCGTTTCTGAGACATTCTGGTCCTCCACACACACACACACACGGTTAGGTTCTACTAGGCTTCACCGCTTATGAATCTCCACGGAGGGTAACCTCGCCACGTGAACAACGAAGAGCACGGTCAATACGATGATGACACGTCCAAATAGTGCGCGACAGGCGCGATTTTTCAATCCACGCGGAGAATGCCACTGTCTCGCACTCGATGGACGGTGTCTCAATGCTTTCATGCTTTCTCATCGAAAATCACGGACTCCTCGTCATATTTCGTGTCAAGTGATTATTCCCCCCCCCCCCCCCCGATTCTTTGTGTTATGCAGCGCGCTTAGTACAAGGGGGGGGGGGGGGGGACATCCAAGCTTGTGTCTATGGGCAGCCCGACATTTTGGGTGGTGTTGACAGAAGCCGCAATCGTGGAAATATTGCAACGGAATGTTCGGTACATGTAGTAGGTGAGCAATCAATAAATAATACTGATTTACTCACATTCGACGGTTCATTTCTGGAAGCACATAATTTTAGCGGCAAACCGCATCCGGCAAACCGGCAAACTAACGAACAAGTAAAGAAAAAGAACGACTGTACCCATGTTCCGTTCCGTCAATCCGTTAATCCGTTTATCTGCCCGTTTAACATGTCCGGGAATGGCGAACGGTTGCTCTTCCGTTCCAAAGCAAAAACGGATTGCCGTGCCGGGTGATGGGAGATAATTCTCGGAGAAAACTCTGTGCTATATTCTCCCGCCATTTTCATTTTTCAACATGAAGAATGGAAAATACGACGCCGGTGTCATAGAGAAACTTATTAATATTGTGAGGCAACACCCCGTGTTGTATGATGCAGCCGACGACAACTACAGCAACCATGATATCAAAAACAATATTTGGGAGTCCATCTAGAAGAAAATGAATATGGCTAATGTGACTGGTAAGTTTTGATTTGTATCATCAATTGGCGAAAGAAGAAAGGTTGACAGTCATTTATCACAAGATTGCACTGGCGCCATGCTTGCACACAAAAAAAAGGAAAATATGGCTGGAAATCTATTGCACCTCCCAGTTGACGCCCTACATGGTCCAACCCTTGTCGTGGGGTAGTGGCTTGTGTACCTCAATGACCCAGAGAACTATGCCAGCAGGAGCACATGCTCCTGGCAGGGTCACCCAAGCTGGACAGGTCGAAGGGTAGAGGTCAGACGAATGTGGACCACCTCTCCAAGAGGCTAAACGGGTTTGCGTAGGGTTAACAGCCCTACCTGTAAAAAAACACTAAGTTACTGAAGCATCGACAGCAACAAACCGAGACATTCACCTGGGCGAGGAAGGGTCTCCATCCCGGAGACCTATGACGCATTGCAGTGAAAGCCGAAAGGAAGCTGCAAGGCCGACCCCCCTTCTAACAACAACGAGAGTAGCCACATGGAACATCAGGACAATGTATGAAGTAGGAAGGACCATACAAGTAGCAAGAGAGATGAAGAACTACAAGATAGGAGTACTGGGACTGAGTGAGACAAGGTGGCTACAGACAGGACAGCTGAGATTTTCATCGGGAGAGCAATTGCTGTACTCTGGACACACAGAGGATGGAGCCCCCCACACTGAGGGCGTGGCCCTGATGCTGGCACCGGAGGCACAGCGGGCACTCATCGGCTGGGAACCTGTCAACTCCCGCATCATCACAGCCAAATTCATCACCAAGAAAAAAGACATCAAGCTGAACATCATCCAGTGCTACGCTCCCACCAATGATGCGGAAGAGGAGAAAAAAAGATGACTTCTACCAACAACTGCAGACAGTGATAGATAGAGGAGGAGCCAAGGACATGACCATACTGATGGGAGACTTCAACGCCAAGATTGGATCAGACAACACAGGCTATGAGGACACCATGGGAACACGCGGACTGGGATCAGATGAACGAAAATGGCGAGCGCTTTGCAGACTTTTGTGCCCTGAACCAGCTAGTGATAGGAGGCAGCATCTTCCCACACAAGCGCATCCACAAGGCCACATGGAGATCGCCGGACCATGTCACGGAGAACCAGATTGATCACATCTGCATCAGCCGGAAGTTCAGGAGATCGTGGCGGGATGTGCGCGTGATGAGGGGTGCCGATGTATCATCAGACCACCACCTTCTTGCAACAACATTGAGACTTCGGCTTAAGAGGCACACCAACGCCAACAGCACACGGACCAGGTACAACGTTGGACTTCTCAGGAACACAGACACACAAGCAGCATTCCGGATCAGCCTTTCCAACAGGTTCCAGCCACTGCAAGACCTGATAGAAGACAGTGAAATGGACATCGAGACACAGTGGGAACACAGCAAGAAACTCTGGCACGACACATGCGAAGAGGTCCTTAGGCAAGAGAAAGACCCAACATAAGGAATGGATCTCTGCTGATACCATCCAGAAGCTGGAAGTTAGGAAAGAGAAGAAAACTGCACTGAACACGAGCCGAACAAGAAGAGCTAAGGCAAAGGCACAAGAGGAATACACAGCAGCTGACAGAGAAGTGAAGAGGAGCACCAGGAAGGACAAGAGGGACTACATCGACAACCTGGCCAGTCAAGCAGAGGAAGCAGCCCGACAAGGGAATCTAAAAGACCTGTACCAGGTGACCAAGAAGCTCGCGGGCAAATTTCAGCAGACAGACAAACCAGTGAAGGACAAGAACGGGCACCCACTGACAACAACTGAGGAACAGCTGAAGCGATGGGCAGAACACTTCAGGGAGCTGTTAAATCGCCCCATCCCTGAAACACCACCAGACATCCCGCCAGCAGAGACAGAACTACCCATCAACTGCGACAAGCCCTCTTAAGGCGGAGATCAGGAAAGCCATCATGACACTGAGAAATGGGAAAGCTGCAGGGCCGGACGAGATACCAGCAGAAGCCATTAAAGCAGACACAGAGACAGCCGTCAACATGCTGCACAGCCTGTTCAGCAAGATCTGGGAGAAGGAAGAGGTGCCAGCCCAGTGGAAAGAAGGAATCGTCATCAAGCTGCCAAAGAAAGGGGACCTCAGGGACTGCAGCAACTACCGGGGGATCATGCTCCTGTCAGTGCCAGGCAAGGTTCTCAACAGAATTCTACTGGAGAGGATGAGAGAGGCAGTCGACCCCATGCTCCGAGACCAGCAGGCGGGCTTTCGCAGGAACAGGTCCTGCGCTGACCAGATTGCCAGCCTACGCATCATCGTGGAGCAGTCACTGGAGTGGAACTCCCCCCTCTACATCAACTTCATAGACTATGAGAAGGCCTTCAACAGTGTAGACAGAGAGGCGCTGTGGAAGCTGCTAAGGCACTATAGAGTTCCCTGGGAAGATCATCTCCCTGATCCAGTGCACCTACCAAGACATGAGCTGCAGGATTGCCCATGCTGGCCAGTTGTCAGAAAGCTTCGAGGTGAAGACCGGAGTCCGCCAGGGATGCCTGTTGTCCCCGTTTCTCTTCCTCCTGGTCATCGACTGGATCATGAAGACCACTACAGCAGGCAGGAAAAACGGGATACAGTGGACACTCTGGACGCAGCTGGATGACCTCGACTTCGCGGACGACCTGGCGCTCCTGTCTCACAGCCACAGCCAGATGCAGGACAAGACTACGTGCCTGGAAGCCACATCAGCCGGAACAGGGCTCAAGATCAACAGGAAGAAAACCGAGCTGATGAAGATCAACACGACTGCCAACACACCAGTCACAGTCGGTGGAGAGCCCATCAGGGAGGTGGAGTCTTTTGTCTACCTGGGGAGTGTGGTTGATGGACAGGGAGGCACAGACCGAGACGTCACAGCCAGAATCGGCAAGGCAAGGGCAGCAATGGTCATGCTGAAGAACGTCTGGGCATCCAAAGTTGTCAGCATAAGAACCAAACTTCGCATCTTCAACTCCAACGTGAAGTCAGTTCTGCTCTACGGATGCGAAACATGGAGGACAACGAAGACGATGCAGCAGAAGATCCAGACATTTCTCAACACCTGTCTGAGGCGCATCTTCAACATCCGATGGCCAGAGAAGATCCGGAATGAAGAGCTGTGGGAGCGAGCGGGGCAGGAACCAGTGGCCAAGCAGATCCTGCGGAGGAAGTGGGGCTGGATTGGACACACCCTCAGGAAGCCAGCATCCAGCACCACACGCCAAGCCCTGACATGGAACCCGCAGGGGAAAAGGAAGAGAGGCCGGCCTCGCAACAGCTGGAGGCGGGACACTGAGGCAGAGCTATGTAAGCAGAGGACCAACTGGACTGGAGTGGCAAGACTAGCCCAGAACAGAGTGCGATGGCGAAGGGTTGTCGATGGCCTATGCTCCATGTGGAGCCAAGGGCCTAAGTAAGTAAGTAAGTCTACAAACTGGCCCTGGTGAGATTTAAAGCCAGATTGTTTGCACCACTAGCACACTACTAGCACACAATAACGGAAAAATAACCGTTTTCAACAGACTGCTCTGAGAACGGATTATAGTGGGTATTAAAACACTGATCATCTCCTATCACCTCCCAATGAAATTAATTTTCTGCTTGTTCTGAAAGAAGAGAGGCGGCATTTCTGATTGGTTGTTATGTGGGTTTTTGTTTGTTTGTTTTTTTCGGATATAATTCTCCGCCTTTCTCCCTTGCAAACAAAAAACTCTACACTTCAAAACTGACCGAATTCTCATCTCACACGCAACCTGTCCTGCCCGCAATTACTTTTCAAAGTTCCGTGTCATGATTTCACTTCTATTATTCCAGACGAGATAATCAATAGCCCCCTATCGGCGCGATCTTGTTATGCGAGCAGGGGACCCAGACAAAAGCTACTACCGAAATCCCGGCCCATCAATTAGTCGGCTCAATCAGTAGTGCTTGACGTTTCTCATTTTTCTTCCTGATTTCCTTTCCGGTTTTTTGTTGTTGTTGTTTTTTTGGGTTTTTTTTACATGGGCGTGTAAGGAACTTGGCGCTCAAATCACCCGCCTCCCCAAAATAAAGATAAGAAGGTGAAAGGCATTTCCCGACAAAACAGTAAATCCGTCAAGCAATGGGCTGAAACGTGAGAAAGTCCTTGTCGTTATTGTAATCTGCAAATGGACTGGAAAACGATCTGTTGGACAACAAAGGCAGGTATTAAAAAGGAATCAGTTCTTTCCCTTGATGTATCATCCTATTTCGTATTGAAAAAAAATCGAAACGGGGAGAATACCCAGGCGGCAGCATAAAACACAGGATTTCAGGCACAGTTCACTGTTCACTGTTCACTGACTGTAATCAGACGTGAGTGAAAAACAGGTATAGGTAATCCAGTGGAGATTAAAGGTGCTGTTGCTATTATTATTATTAGGTTTTAAATAAACTTCTCTTTTTGAAACGTTGCGTTTGTGACTGTGCGCTGAAAATAAATTCTTGTCTTAGAGTTCCGAATGCAGCACAGTGACGTACGATGGCCGTGCAAACGAGGAAAAGTCGGGTTGCGGGTAGAGTGCGGTAATAACTACACTGTCTTTGGCAGCTGCGCTTTGGTTTCAATCCGCTGAACACAAGTCTGTCTGTGTATGTATTTGTATATCTGTCTTAGTGGTGTAATGATAGACACCTGGGCCCGAATGTAAAAGTCAAGGTTAATTTAACCCACGGCTACGGCCCTAACCCAGACTAGGACAAAAGAAACCCCAAAACAAAATTAAATTTTAAAAAAAGGAAGCGAAGCGGAAAGAAAAACAAAAGTCCTTCTGTAAAGGCATAGGCACCTTGCTGGAATGGACCCGCTTCCTGATTTAAAACAAAAAAAAACAACAGAAAATTTCACCCTAGAGCTAGTTTAGTTCGAGGTTAGACTCTAACCCGGGGCTAAACTCCCTAACCCCGACTTTTACATGCGGGCCCTGCAAAACAGCTCACAACGATCTGTGAATCTAAAAATCTTATCATTAGAGGCTTTAAAATCTGAAAACTTGTACAGCCAGTTGTCTTGCTATGCTCGTCCTATTGTTGACTTGTACAGCCAGTTGTCTTGCTATGCTCGTCCTATTGTTGACTTGTACAGCCAGTTGTCTTGCTATGCTCGTCCTATTGTTGACTTGTACAGCCAGTTGTCTTGCTATGCTCGTCCTATTGTTGGCTTGTACAGCCAGTTGTCTTGCTATGCTCGTCCTATTGTTGACTTGTACAGCCAGTTGTCTTGCTATGCTCGTCCTATTGTTGACTTGTACAGCCAGTTGTCTTGCTATGCTCGTCCTATTGTTGACTTGTACAGCCAGTTGTCTTGCTATGCTCGTCCTATTGTTGACTTGCAAAAGGGTTCGAATTTCCGTCAGCTCGGACATCGTAAATAATCCAAACACGCAATCGTCATATATCACACTCACACTCACACACACACACACACACACACACACACACACCTCTCTCTCTCTCTCTCTCTCTCTCTCTCTGATAGAACTTGGCTGGTCTGGGTTAAGATTTTTTTTCAGCTAGGGCGGAAGAGTGAGCGGCGTTTACAGGAATGAAGAAACAGAAAGGGCCAAGTGAGGATTTCGTGCTTATTTACCTTTCACTTCAAAATCTTTTTTCCCCCTTTTGTTTTATATGCTTCTAAATCAGTCCGTAGAATAGCAGCAACAACGGTGACAGTCATCGTTATCGTGTAATCATAAACCATATGAGAAGGCGTCGTTCTCTCTCTCTCTCTCTCTCTCTCTCTCTCATTTTCTTTCGGTAGTGTAGCAACGGCAAGTTTGAAAATGGTCTTTGTGTACCTATAACTTCTTCCGTTGTAAAATAAAGGATCGTTATCGTTATCGTTGTCGTTATCGTTCTCTCTCTCTCTCTCTCTCTCTCTCTCTCTCTCTCTGCGTGCGCGTTTTAATTTCCACAATTCAAAGTTTTCAGTTCGATCCACTGCCTCTGTGTTTGTTTAAAAGAACTTCTCAGACTTTTTGACCGATCTCTTTTATCTTTGGGCAAACATCATTCCTGTGCACAGTGACCTCTGCAAAACTTTTCAATCAGCACAGTGACCTCTCCAAAACTTTTCACTCTACTCAGATGAAACATAACCAAACAGATCCTTGAGGACAGGGCAATCCCATTGACGACAATGACACTAGGCGGAAGGCTGACGATAGCAAATAGAGAAGACAATCGCTGATAAGAAATAAGATCTGAGCGAGGGTACATGGACGAGAGTTAGCGAAGGCTAAATCTGTAAGCTTGTTAGTCCGTGAGTGGAATGTATGTAAAATAGAGTTTGAAGCAATTCAAGCTGTGAGGATACATGTACTAGTAGAGTTATTAACTGGATTTATCCAGGATTAGGATCTTAATGATGCATGTTCTGCCTTTTGATTCTGTTTTTATTGACCAACCTTAAGGAAACTTTCTGCGTATTGCAGACAATAAACCGATAAAAACTGAAAACTGAAACTGAAAACGCACAGGCTACAGGTCTGAGAGACAGACAGACAGACAGAGAGAGACAGAGGGAGATTCGTCAACATCGCCTTGTCAGGCAGAACGTGTTCAGGACGAAATTACTTCCCTTGCTTATTATGTATGCATACTTTTATCTACCATAAATCGGTTTGTCTGAAACTGAAACTAGTTTCCCGCAGGGTGGCGATGCAGAGAGATGCGTCCGGTGCTATTCCGATTTAGAATTGTTGACTAGGATAGGTCGGGCGCAGGCAGAATCAGTTAACCAAAACAGACTCCTGTGGGGCCCAATAGTGAACACACACAACAACTATTGTTGATTGGCTCACCCAGTCTCGAGATATTTTGGTGCTCTTCACACACACACACACACACACACACACACACACACACACACACACACACACACACACACACGTACGCACTTGATCGCAACAATCCCCTGTGCCTACTTTGTGGGCGGGGGCCTAAAACCGCATGTGCACTCTTGATCGATCAAGAGTCATCGACACATTCCATTGCAAGTGGATTGTCTTCTGGCCAAATAGATCAGCCTGTGGCTTATAAGGCTTATAAAACAGAGCGGCACTTTCTCTTACAAGGACAGCGAAGTGACTGTGTGAGGTGCTCAAGTGCTAAATGCGTGGCTGTGTTGTATGAAATATCCTTTCGTAAGGAGGAACTACGGTGGTTTATGCTTGGGTTTTGCTGGCGGTGTTAGTTTTGTTCTATTTTTTCCCCGTTAACAACAATAACAAAAGCAACAGAAAAACAACAACAACAACAACAACAAGTTTAATAAGATAAAGAAGGGACAAGGTGAAGAAAGACAGCAGGAACACGACAACAACTGTTTCCATTTCCTCATCGGACCATAAAGTTTTGATGAATGGATGTACATACAACTTCATAATCCAGTGTGAACCTTCACAGCTGTAATTCTTGCTGACTCCATATCCCTTGAATTTAAGACGCCACTGAGTTAGGGGGCTGCCTCTCCAATTTAAATCTCTACAAGTACAGTTCACATTCAGTTTTGCCCGAGAGTTTTTGTGAATCGTGATTCGAGTGTTTCATATACATGGAAATGGAAGGGTTTTCCTTGCTACTGAAAATCGTGCTGATCTCTGCTTTGTGCATCTTGCCCACGGTAAGAGATTGCATTGCGTTTGTTTGCTTCTGTTTTCTTCTGTGTTCTTCTAGTACAAATGGGTTCTTGTTCTAAACTTTGTACCTTCCCGTTGGCAGCGACCATAACTGACTTTCTTTTCTGTATTTCTGTATTTGGTTGGTCCGTTGTTGTTGTTGATGTTGGTGGTGGTGGTGGTGGTGGTGGTGGTGGTGGTGGTGTTTGAATTTTCTTTGCTGGTTTATTTAGGTGTTTGCGGCACATTGCTTTCTTGGTATTTTCGTATTTTGTCTTTTGTTGTCTTTTGTGTATGTTTACCTTTCTTGCTTCTAAATATCAATATATCATTGATATATTCGTATCCCCACTAAAGAATCCAAAGGTGTCCACTCCTATCGTGCGGTCCAAATGCACAAAATGTTAAAAATTGCAATTATTTTTCATCCTAACCCCACAGATAACAGCGACCACAACAATGCCTACATCCCCTTCCACCAGAACAGTGTCAACATCCCCTTCCACTACCACAGCTGCAACTTCCACATCTCCCACACCTTCTAGTCCTACCACATCGTCGACGATCGCAACTACAACCAGCACACAACGTGTGATAACCACTACCACATCTGCAGCAGCAAGTACCACAATTACAGCTCCCTCCCCCACCATTTTTGATCCCTTTACCAAAATCGCAACCCTTCGAGAGAGCTCCGCAGGAGTGACACCACTGGCCGAAGTGGCTTGCCATACTACTAACTTGACTTGTATCTGTAATAAGAAGAGAGTCATCCCTCTCCAGGGAGACAGCCTGTTCGACGTTTGGTCTGCATCGGACGGAAGTGAGTTATCATTATTCATGAGTTATGACAGACAAGGGGGTTTGACCTAGGGGTAAAGTGGCGTCCGCATGGGCATCCAAAAGCACAGGGTTTGGATCTGATGGTGGGCAGAAATTTGGTCGGGGATAAACCCTCGCTAAATCGAGTAAAAATTAGATAGACCAAATTTCCCACATTACGGAATAGGACAGACAAATACAAATGTCTATATTCTGAACAAAAGCAGTGAGTGTATGGTTGAGGAAGGGAAGGGGGGATACAAACGAAGGCAGAACAATTAACAGGAAACGTAGAATGTCTCACAAAATACGACAATATTTATTCACTCTCTATTGTTACAGAGTTTAGAGTTTATTTCGTCGGCACGCCAACTGCCTCATCCGGCCTGCACTATTCACGTACACGGAGCTACAAAGTGGAAGTAATTTGTACAGACAACACCGGGAAACCAGCTACACCTGATATCCGGACTCTAGAGGTTGATATCCTACCTAACCATCCGCCCACCGTCACTGGATATCCCAAAGGTTAGGGATACATGTATCAGTAGTTACAACGGAGAATTCTAGAATTTTCTCCTAATTTATATTTAGGAGTTTTTATTTACCTTCTTTATGGTTGTTTTGTTTTGTTTTGTTTTGTTTTGTTTTGTTTGGGGTTTTTTGTTTGGTTTGGTTTGGGTCTTTTTAAAAAAAAATTTTGGTTGTTGTTTTATGTTGTTGTTTTGGTTTTGTTTTTGTTGGGTTTTTTTTTTTTTTGGCGGGGGGGGGGGGGGGGGGTCTCTTTTGTTGTTGTTTGGTTTGGTTTTTGTTTGTTTGGTGTTTTGTTTTGTTTGTTTTGTTTTTTGTTTTGGATTTTTGGTTGTTGTTGTTGTTGTTGTTTGTTGTTTTTTGGTTTTGTTTGTTTGTTTGTTTGTTGTTGTTGTTTTGTTTTTTGTTTTTGTTTTTGTTTTTTGTTGTTGTTGTTTTTGTTTTGTTTGGGTTTTTTTTTTTGGGGGGGGGGGGGGGGGGCTTAACCTGTTCTTACTGTCTTCGGCGTTGTTTTACCTTTTAACGTTTAATTTAGGGTGTTTTGTTGTTGTTGTTGTCGTTGTTGTTAGCTTTTTTAACATGAGGACACAACTGAAGTTAATTAGTGGATGTTTCACAATGTATTGGGTGATACTGAAGAGTCTGTCATCCATTCCGGAAACCAGCATTTTCGCTTTAAAAGCTCGTAAGTGAATTAGGGCATCACACGGTACTCAGTGGTGTAACACTCTCGATTTCTTGTCTGTATGCCTGTCTATCTTCGGGTTGTTGTTGTTGTTGTTGTTGTTGTTGTTGTTGTTGTTGTTGTTGTTTGTTTGTTTGTTTGTTTGTTTGTTTGTTTGTTTTTGTCTTGTCTGTATGCCTGTCTATTTTCGTTTCTTGTCTTTTGTCGATAGCGGCAAATGTAAAACTGTCTTGACTTTTATTTTAAAATAATAATAATAATAATTGCCATAGCTCCTGATTCTGTTTTGCTGACTTTCACTGGGCGCTGTTGCTACTGCTAGCTGTCTTCTTTGTCATTTTATTTCCGCGCTCAGTGATTTCGTCACTGATGTGTAACTCGTTCAGTTTTCTTCTTTGGTCCTAACAGACGTCTCTATAGATGCGTCAATGATTGGTAAGGGAGCTGACATCCATAAAGTGGACGCCAAAGATCCGGAGGGTGACCTCATCACCTTCTCCATGGCGCAGTTTCCTGACAAAGGGTACTTCACCATTGGACGTTGTAAGTCTCACTGGCACTGGTCAAGTTTAGTGAAATGCGCAGACTGGACTATTGGTTGACTCATCCGTGACGGGAGATTCAGCCATGTGTTTTTTATTAACACAGAATGTCGTGTGTGTTTCTTCAGTGAAGCTTGGTAGAGAGGCTTGGTTACATGTAGTCACTTTACTGCAGTTTCATGGCGGCAGGCCCACAGTGCTGCCCCAGCTCTTTCCCAGTTCCAGTGGTGTTCCTCCCTGGTAATGGGTGGAATCCACGGAGGGCTCGGAAGCTGGGGCATTTTTTTTATTATTATGCATGATGATGGAGATCAGGATGATGTACTGAAGATGGTGCTATGGAGGTCCGTGTGGTTTGGGACTGCGGGACAGACCCGCATTCCACGCTTCCTGTCATAAATATCACGGCATTAACCAGGCCCGGGAACTACGGCACCTGCGGTGCCGGCCGTGTAATCATCCACATCGTAAGACGTGTCATACCAAGGGAAGCACCCCCAAAGTCGCGCGCGTGAAGTGGGTGAATCAACAGCCTCCTCATTGGGTCCATAGCACACCCGCTCTGGGTAAGAGCCGACCTAATAGTATGTAGGAAAAATCCCGCTTGCCTCGGCTGGGACTCGAACCCGGGTCTCCCGGTCCATGGTCCGAAGTGCTAACCACTACACTACGGGGGCCGGTACAGTGAACTTCTACTATGGTGCATTTGGTGTTGCAATCGCCAACCACTTTTGGCCTTTTTCTTTTTTCGAAAAAAAAAAAGTTGATGCTGGCCTTTTGTGACGTGATTTATTTCAAGACAATCGGGGTTTTCAGTTTCTCTATTTCTTCTCGGCATAGGTGATATTTTCAGTGAAATCCGAGCCGAAAAAAATATGTAATCATCGAAATGAGCCTAAAACATACCTCCGGAAAGCCTCAAGTGACAATGATGTAAAAGGTAATCACGTTCAATAATTGACGTATGTTCTTAATACTTTCTTGAGACACCCCAAAACACTGACGGCAGTGAATGACGCATTATTATGGAATCAGTACATTCCTTGAAAACAGATCACAGTACAGCCATTAATTTTGATCGCAATGTGAGAACTCGTAACTTTTGTTTTCTGGTCTCCCACTTTGGCGATACACAGTGAAAAAGAACGTTAAACTCCGATTTTTTCTGACACAATGATTTCGGGGTGTCCCTGAGTAGAGCCACCAAAGCTGATCACAATGTGTGGACTCTACATTAGGTTCTGTGGCGAGCAGACACACAGACAGACACAGACTGTTCATGAAAATTTGTATCTGTAGGTACAATGTGAGGACTTTACATTAGGTTCTGTGGCGAGCAGACAGACACAGACTGTTCATGAAAATTTGTATCTGTAGGTACAATGTGAGGACTTTACATTAGGTTCTGTGGCGAGCAGACACACAGACAGACACAGACTGTTCATGAAAATTTGTATCTGTAGGTACAATGTGAGGACTTTACATTAGGTTCTATGGCGAGCAGACACACAGACAGACACAGACTGTTCATGAAAATTTGTATCTGTAGGTACAATGTGAGGACTTTACATTAGGTTCTATGGCGAGCAGACACACAGACAGACACAGACTGTTCATGAAAATTTGTATCTGTAGGTACAATGTGAGGACTTTACATTAGGTTCTATGGCGAGCAGACACACAGACAGACACAGACTGTTCATGAAAATTTGTATCTGTAGGTACAATGTGAGGTCTCTACATTAGGTTCTGTGGCGAGCAGACACACAAACAGACACAGACTGTTCATGAAAATTTGTATCTGTAGATACAACGTGACGACTCTACATTAGGTTCTGTGGCGAGCAGACACACAGACAGACACAGACTGTTCATGAAAATGTGTATGTGTAGGTACAATGTGCCTTCTTTTGTTACAGACGACGGGATAATCAAATCAGCCGTTGATCTGAAGACGGCGACAGTGGACACCATAGTATGTACTGTCACCGTCACAGACGGACACGATGCACGGAAATCAGTCACTGTAACTGTCAAACTCAGTAGTGAGTGCTTTTGTTTTATTTTGGTTTTTTGCTTGTTGTTGTTGTTGTTGTTGTTGTTGTTGTTGTTGTTGTTGTTGTTGTTGTTGCTGCTGCTGCTGCTGTTTTGTTTTGTTTGTTTGTTTGTTTGTTTGTTTGTTTGTTTGTTTGTTTGGGGGGAATGTTGTTTTGTTTTGGTTTTGGTTGTTTTTTGTGTTTGTTTTGTTGTTGTTGTTGTTTGTTTGTTGGGGAGGGGGGTTAAATGTCCCTTTATTAGTATGTGGTTTTGCTTGTTTTGTTGATTTTTATTGTAGTCCATGATCAGGGTTTGGCATAGATTGGCATATCGTCAGGATGACACTTAGATGTTAGATGCTATTCAGATGGTGATGACGACGACGACGATGATGATGATGACGACGACGATGGTCATGTTGCTGCTTTTTGTGGTTGTCCTCAGATCTCAACGCACGTCCAGTGATCTCAAACCTTCCGGCCACGGTCAACGTGACCGAGTTACAGACCCAGCCTGGCTTTACCTTAATAACCTTGACCTTCTCTGACCCGGATAACACTGGAGCTGTAAAACTGGAACCAGAGTGTTCTGTGGATCCCTCGTCGGAGAGCTTCAAGTTCCACTACGAAACGAACAGTGAGTGTTTTATTTCCCGCACGTGTTCTGAAGATAGCAGGGGGAAAAAAAACTGAGCAGTTAAATAGATGTTGAAGCTGCATTGCGATTTCTGACGTCAGCATATCACATGTCGTACCACGCACGCGGATATAAGGGCTGAGCTTATCCCAGAGTGCTTAGCTTGGCAGAGGGGATAACATTAAGGGGACATGAAGTGGCACTGAAGTGCACACATGCATTAGCGTGTGTGATACTTAATGCTTTTAGAGAGGACGTATAACATTTACACAGCTTTTAAAAGGTTGTACACTTGGAAGTTAATAACCATTGCTGTCTTCCCTGCACTTGAATATGTGAATTTATCGTGTGTTGTTTGGCGAAAGTATTGAACAGATAGCAGGTCGCTGACGCCGATAGGTGTAACAGTTTTTTATAAACTGAGAGAGAGAGAGGTTGAATCGATTACAGGTAATACGCCCGTCCACATTAACCTTTGCCGTATTTGGTGTAAAAACTCACCCATACCGCGCATATAGTGATAGGTCAGAGTCTCAAAGACTCTGACTCCGTTGCGCCAGAGGCCAGATGCCAAGCATGTACGCCTGACAAAAGTAGAAGTCTGCAATGTGAAACACTAGTCTGTGAACACGTGTGTATCCCTGCTAAAGCCTGGGACCGTAGTCTGCTTTTGGCTTCGCAGTTCCACGTCGCAGAAAAAAAGAAACAGGGTGCTGGCCACTTTGATTGTTAACCCTTTTACTTCTAATAAAGTAATAATAATAATAATGAGTATTCTATAGGCGCTTTACCCAATTTTATGAATCGGCTCAAAACGCCGCGAACTGAACCCAACTCGCACGCTCACGTGAATCACGCGCATTCTCTCACACACTGGACATAAACACATTACAATCACGTGGTGCGAAGGGTCATCTCAGCTATTTAAATTTCGGAATTTAAAATTGCCTTTATTTTTCAAATTTGGTGGGCTGAACATTTCCAAAGCAGAGCAGAGGGGGAGGGAGCCGGAGTACCCGGGGGGGGGGGGGGGGGGGGGGGGGGTGGTGGTGATCGGCTCGAATGAACGGTGCCGCATACGAGGGGAAAAAATTCTTTGCCTCCGAGTGGGACTCGAACCCCTGACCTCTCGCACTGGTGACGGGTCTCTTGGCCACTAGATCACCGATCGCCCCGTCATAATAATAATAATAATGAGGATTTCTCTGGCGCCCAACTAACCGCCTGCTGGAGCTCTGGGCGCCTCACGATAGTAGAGTATCAGCATTACATGCACATTCACTACTGTTAATGAAGTGATTGCACTTTTGTTGTTGTTGTTCGACATAGATACCACACATGCATTTGAAAAATTCGTATGTGGAATAAGAGCGCTAAGTTGTTGTTTTGTTTTGTTGTTGTCGTTGGGTTGGGTTTGTTTTTTCTCTTCTTTAATAAAAGAGAATATGCACCTGTGGGTCAGCTACGACCCAGAAAGTATGGCGAAGGTTAATATGGGCATTCCACTCCTCCGGCATATCGAGGTTCACAAGTCGTTGTGATCTGTTTTGATAGTACGCTGATACGTTAGAAAAGGGATCTGAAATAAAGTTTTATGTGGCAACTAAGCCAGTGTAACCACTTTTAAAAAAAGTTTGGATTGCTTTCACGTGTGACAATGCCATGCTTGGATGAACTGAGCGGCATCGCGAAATTTTCCAAACAATGGCTAAAAAAGCAAAACATTTTCGGCACGAAATATTCAGGATGCGAATGGTACAACTGTATGTAAAACGTTCCTAATTTTGCAAGTCACGTGACATCGCACTCCCACATAGCTGCTTTACGACAATGGTGTGTGTGTGTGTGTGTGTGTGTGTGTGTGTGTGTGTGTGTGTGTGTGTGTCACTGTGTGTGCTTGCACGCGTGTGTGTGTGCGTGCGTGCGTGCGTGCGTGCGTGCGTGCGTGTGTGTGTGTGTGTGTGTGTGTGTGTGTGTGTGTGTGTGCTTGCACGCGTGTGTGCTTGTGTGCGCTCGTGGGCCCGTTCGTGTGTGTGCGTGCGTGTGTTTTCATCACAGCTCGAAGACTAACACTGTCATCAACGATTCCGAGCGAGACACTTCTGGACTACGAGAAGACGAAACACTACCTGATTACGTGCAGTGTGTTTGATGGGTACCTGTACAGCGAGGGCGATGTGCTGACTGTTAATGTTCTCAACGTGAACGAGCCGCCTGTCTTTGACGCATCCACCTACTTCTGTACAATGTACGAGTCAAAAGTAGGTACACAGTCATCTCTTTCTTCCTGTGACGTCGCGGGCGCAAGCTACACCCACACTTTCATTCAAATTCCGTAACTTAGTCAGTTTTCAGCTGGATCCATGAAACTTCTAGAGTTTGTCAACAAGAGCATAACAGAGGTTCTCACTTACTCAAATTGCGCAATGTTGCTTGTAAACAAAGTAAACAGGAAAATCCTTGTACAGTGAATATTACACGGTTTGCAGTAGTGATTGTAACACTGGGTCGGACTGGCTTCTTTTCGACATATTTGCTCTAGGCTGGAGTCAGTTCGTGTGACCTTGGCCTGAAAGTGACTGACCCCGAACAGAACTCCATAACAACAGTGGAGCTATTGCCAGGCAATAACAGCGAACGTTTCCGCTACAACCGCGCCTCCAACAAACTGACCTTCAACGTCGACTACGACGTTGACAACAGCAACATGCCCACCAACGTCATCGTCACCATCTATGCGGTAGACAGATACCGAGCCACGGGCAGCGCTCAGATTCAGATAAACATTAGGGACGTTAACGACAACACTTGTACTTTCGGGACTGGGCAAGCAGTTCAGTCGTTCATTGTCGACCAGGGAACGAACCCGAAGGTTCTGGGTGCTTTCCAGGCCACCGACGCTGACCTAACTTCCCCTAACAACCGGGTGACCTACGAGGTGCGACAGTTTGTTTGGTTGCTTTTGGTTTGATTGTTTATTTGCTTGTGGGTTGGTTTGTTTATTTTCTTGTTGGTTTGTTTATTTGCTCGTTGGTTTGTTTATTTGCTTGCTGGTTGGTTGTTTATTTTCTTTCTAGTTTATATGCTTGTTGGTGTGTTTGTTTATTTGCTTGTTGATTTGTTTGTTTTTTGCTTGTTGATTTGCTTGTTTTTTGCTTGTTGGTTTGTTTGTTTTTTTGCTTGTTGGTTTGATTGTTTCACGCACGTGTGGGTGTAAATGGCATTCAAGAAGGGTCGAGGAAGAAAAAAGCCAATTGGTTCATAACAGGGACTAGAGTTTACGACTCGAGCGATGGAACACTTTGCCAGCTTGGCCATCATGGAAATACCACACACACACACACACACACACACACACACACACACACACACACACACACACACACACACACACACACACACCGTGACGTAAAATGAACGGAGAATGACCTTCAGCCTGTTAGACACGGTCGTACGATTTGATCATGATGAAAAGTGTAGGACCAAGGACCACCCACCATCATCCTCGCTGGCCTGATGCAATCCAAGCATTTCAGACTTTGTTATCTTTCCTGCATGATTTTCACGAAAAGGTGGCATACATTCTAACTGAATTCTTTGAAAAAAAAATATATGGTGAATACTCATAAGTAAAACAAGCCAGGAGGATGGGGTGGAAGAAGGGTTGGTGTGTGAGGATGACGGTGGCGGGTTGGGATGGGGGTGGGGGGGTGGGAGGGGGGGTAACCATTCTCTTTCAAAGGGAACTAATACGTAATTGGATGCAAATTTTCGTTGCTGTGATCACTAACTGCTGATTGTTTTAGGTTCTCTTTCCTAGTTAATAATAATGATGATAATAATAATAATAATAATGAATTGTACTTATATAGCGCACAATTCTCACAGAGTGACTCAGTGCGCGTACTCCCGCACTCATACCAACAAATATGCACACACACACACACACACACACACACACACACACACACACACACACACACACACACACACACACACAGAGAGAGAGAGAGAGAGAGAGAGAGAGAGAGCGGCTGAATCAGGATGAGGTTAGTGGGCTTAGTCGAAAGCCAGCCGGAACAGATGCGATCTATGTCCGACTGGTCTCTCAGGCCGGCAGGTAGTGCGTTCCAGAATGACGGGGCAGCAAAGCTAAACGCGCGCTCGGCAACTGTTTTGAGGTTTCGACGGGGAACGTTCAGTAATTTGTCAGATGAAGAACGAAGAGTGCGTGCTGTTTCGCTGTACAAAACATTGCGGCTGGGAATCTGTTGTGCGATAAACCATAGCATGAGACCAGTTACTTTCAATTCTTCTTTCAATTCCAGTTGGTGTCTGCCTTACCTACGTCCTCCCTGAACTACCTGACCGTGTTCGGTAACGGGGAGATCAAGTATATCGGCCTGATTCCCCAGATGGAGCATGGCAAGAGTTTCTCCATCGTTGTTCGCTGTAAAGATGGCGGCACCCCTTCCCTCTCCGCCACCGGCACCGTGCTGGTCAGCTACCTTACCACTACCACCACCACAACCACCACCTCCACAACTACAACCACTACAACCACACCAACGACATCAACAACGACCCAACCGCCGGATGAGGACATATGGGATGATGGCGCGTTTGTTGCACTGTTTTCCGTGCTGATGGTATTGCTTGGAGCTGGTCTTATCTTTGGAGTGTTGTATCTGTTGAACAAGTGCTATCCAGGGTTTCTTAACTGTAGCTTTCAAGGGTGAGTATGATGGTATACAAATGCAGAAAGTTTAAGTATGTTTGAATTAAGTTTAATTGAAATGGAAACACTTTATTTATCTCTTAAAGGAAAACTTGTACTACCCACAAGACGTGACATAAACAAAACCTCACAGAGGGAATCTGGCTTTTAAAATAATCATCTGGTAAAACGTTCAACACGTGGAATTAAAAATATTCTGTAGTGCTGTGATACGATTCTCACATGGACGTGTGTCTGTCATAGGATGTGATGTCACAGTCTCCACTGAATGGGCCCATGGCCTATCAATAAACTTTTCATTTTCGTACAGAGTTGTAACATTATATCTCGTGTCGTAATTCGTTTCTTTTTTCAAACTTGTTCGGTATTTTGTGATTATGTTTGCTTGGATTTTTTCCAGTCGAGCCTCAAGAAAAGTAAAACCCTTTCAGGACTACGAAGGTGACTTGTAAGTATTGTGTCATTTTACTGAACCTGCGGTAGCCCATAGTATTTATAAACCAGTAACCTTTGGTCAAGTATTTCCTGCAAAACATGAAACATAAATCACTCTCTAAAAACTTTCGAAGAATACGTGTTAAACAGCACAAAATTTCATAACTTTCGGGGTGGCATATAATGACAAATCTTTATGATAAAAATTAATAATTTTTTAATTTTTATAGCAAATAATGACCCTTATCAAATTTTGTATGTAGAGTAAAAAGTGGGAATTCGTGGCTGATTGTTGGTTCTGTAAATAAGTTTCATGCCAGGTAATGGTAAAACTCAGCCTGGCATGTGGACTGTATGTCTTCACGGGCAGCTGATACGAGAGACTAGCAGACGACAGAGAAGTCAGGGAGTAGGGGGCCACTACTAGTATTGCAAAGAAATTGAGCACCGGAGTTTCTTTGGAATCAGCCCAGGCAAGACTCTCTGACTGGTCTACGCTTGGAACTGACATGTAGCCCAGACGTATGTGGCCGCGCCCACTGATTGAAACGATTCCTCCTTGACAACAGCACGCAGCGCACGCACCTGTGGCTTAGCTTGTCGGAATATTCGCGCGCTTTGATTGGTCAGCATCACCTGTCAATCAAAAACTGGCTACGTGTCAATTGTTTGGGGTGAATTTTGCTGCATTTGGGGGGTGTTGCGTACAGCGTTCAATAGGGAAATAATTATAGCGTTTTCTTGTATATGAACATGTGGAGCCGAAACTTTGTATTTTTACAGTTTCCGGTCAAGTGGTCGTGGCATCCGAACCTCACCACTATACAAGGAACATGCCTGGAGATCAGGTGGGTTAGTAGTATAGTCATAAAAAAAATCCCCCAAAAGTAGGGATCTCTCTGACGTCATCAAGTAGGGGGAGGTAATGATGGTAGTGTATAGTAGGATAGGAGTAGTGTCCCGTGGATGTCGGTGGTGCCCGGTGGGATGGTGAGGATGGGGTGAAGTGACCGGAAGTGACCCCTATGACGTCATCAAGGGGGATTAAAAAAAGGAAAAAGAAAACAGGAGGACTTACCGTGTGCGAGCTGGTTTGTTTGGTAGTTCCGTGTTGTTGTTGTCGTCTGGTATCTCACGTTTTACACCGCACACACACATACATACACTTATCGTTGCACACGAAGATCCTTCTGTACAGCGTGTGTGTGTGTGTGTGTGTGTGTGTGTGTGTGTGTGTGTGTGTGTGTGTGTGTGTGATGTAAAACGTCAGATACCAGACGATAACAACAACATGGAACTATCAAACAAACCAGCTCACACACGGTAAGTCCTCCTTTTTTTTTTTTATCTCCCCCCCCCCCCTCCCCTTCCAATAGGGACTGCACTCTGGAGTCTATACTATAGTTAGTCATGGTCTCCTCTCTCCTGAAATCGAGAGTCATGGATCCTAGCGTAGAAAAAAAATTAACACATTAATATCTCTGTGGTGGCTGGACCAATATTTAAATACTGATAGGATACAAGTGACGCTGAATAACGCTCCATGAAAATATACACTTTGGCCTTACAAGCTACCGTGCATGATTGTCTGAGTGGAAAATGCCCAACTCTAACACTGCGAGCTGAGGTTCGTCTGCTTGGCAGCCATTTGCAAGGTGTCGGCGCATGCGTGCTTGAATAGAAAACTGCGGGAAAAGTCGGAGATTTCTAAAGGAGGGCAGATCAGACAAAAGCTGACAGAATAACAGGAATTGGTGTAATATCTATTTGTCAGTCTCTCAAAAACAGTTGGCTGAAAAATCTCACAGGTCCTGTACTGCTTTCTACAAGCTTTTCTTAATAAAAAAATTCACTGACTCAGCCGGCGAAAAGATCTTTCAACTAAAACGTAAGTCAGTTCAAGATCCCTCGAATCTGACAGGCCGGCATGCTGATTCCTCCCAACCGCATAGCAGAAAGATCTACACAAACACACGAGATTTTTCTTTGATGACTGACCAAAATTTCTGATTACCACTGACTTAATGTGATCACTGATGTGTGAGTGTCAGTTTATGTCACTTATGTCTCTCTAGATCTAGATTGTGAGCCGACAAGCATATTCACGTGGAAGGATGGTAGTGAGGAGAAAGAATAAAAGGAAAAAAGGGGGCGGAGCGTAAAATACGGCAGGCACTATTACACAGCTGCTGTACTTTTTAAACTTTACAAAATCACCGTCACATAATCCAGTGTGTTAAATTGTACGTGCAGTTTTGCTTTCCAGGGACAAGGTCGGTGTAAACTAGCATGCATTTAATCAAACGCAAAACAGTAATTAATAATGGAAAACGTTGAATCTGAACAGATGATTTAAGTCCATCCTATACAAATCAGGACTCTCATCTTTTTTGTCCCTGTAATGTACCATATTACATGTTTGGCAGCGTGAGCGGGGAAAACAGCAACATGGTTCAAACTGAAAATGTTGCCACTTCGCATTGTCAGACTCTTGACTGACGTCAATGGCACCATGCGCATCACGTTTGTATGTGGGCACTTGTTTTCAAATGTTTTTTCCTTTGGAGGGAAATGATCCAGTTTGCTGCAGATGATCAATAAAATTGTATTGATGATCTTTGGTTTTCCCTCGGTTGTTGTATGTTTCTAAAAAGCATTCATGTCTGTGCCTTGGGACTGCTGATAAGACAGTCGAAGCATGCTTGGTGAGTGGATAAGGATCTTTGTAAATTAGGCTTTTGATTGTCCTTTGAGTTGGTCAGACCAGGCACAGCGAATGGTCAGACATCAGATTCCTGACGGGCGAAGGTTGTCCGATTTCATTTAAGACTTTTTTTTTTAATGTTTGGAAGATAGTACACATTATATATTTTAATGCATATACAACTAGGTCTGTTGTACTGCAAACAAAAATGCATACATGGGCACACCAACCGCATTTATTTATATTTTAGTATTACTTGTACTGTTTAATTTTCACACACACACACACACACACACACACACACACACACACACACACACACTGAATGAGAAACATCGAAAGACTTAATGTTCAGGTAGTGTATGTTGAAATTTATCAGCCTTGTGATTAGGACATCACTTGGAAGGTCACACATTATCAAACGTTTCCTTTTGTACATTTATTTCTAGACACATGTTGATCAGTTACAACACAAACATTTTGGCCAATGGGGACAAAGTTTACCATTCAGGCTGGAAACATGACAGCACATGGAAACTGATCAGATTTAGGACTGACCATACAGTAATGTGTCATGGTAAAAACAAAAACAAAACTAAATACCATTTCTTTCAAATGTTACAACAGTGAAACAAGTGCTTGGACAACTAGCAAACTACAGATAACAGAAAATGTAAACCTGATATATATTCTTTAGAGTCTCACTGTTCCTTCAGCCCTAGCCAAGTCAGATTCACACTATATTGTGTCTTCTTTGCTTCAGTGTTATAACCTTCAAAATGAAAATGTAGCAGTACAAACAAACATACAACCAACCAGCACACCTACAAACATTTCAAACAGAGTTTAGTACTAAATTTATTTCATAAAGGTGGGGGCGGGGGTATGGCAGTTTGAATTTAGCGTCAAGTGTCCGATTAGATGAGGGAATTTTGGGACTGAATTTCACTAGTGTCAATACTGGAAAAGGTCTTGTCCTATTACAACCGGCTTTGCCATCACCATTATGGTAACAAAAGATAATTTTAATGAGGGAATTTTAGTGTCCAAGATGCCCGGTCTGTAGATCCTGCAGCAGGTTTAAATCCCATGGTAGGCAGGGATATCACTGGCGATTGCTTTCTGAGGGGATTTCATATCGGTTAAACACAGACTTAGGCCAGTTTAAGAATATGTAATCTTTGCTCTTAGTTTGTAGTACATGTACATGGATTCGACACAATAGAGGTTGTCTGGTATGCTTTTTGCTAACTTTAACATTAAAACATAAAAGCAAAAGTGGACCTAACTAAACTTACCACTTGGTGTTGACTTGAATAATCGCCATGTTGAACGTGATATCAGATGATGACACATTTGTAAACATATTTGCAGGAGCTGGTTGTTTTGAGCAGGAGCTGGGCCTGAAATAAATGCATACATGCAGATCAAAGTGATGTTGTAACACACACACACACACACACACACACACACACACACACACACACACACACACACACACACACACACATACCCCACAGATCTGTTTTAAAAAAAAATTAAATTGTGATGGTGTGCATGGTTTCTCTTCAGTCCTCATTTGTACTGATCTTGCATGATACATGTACTTCATAGACTGTTCAAACACACACAAAACACTTTGGTATACTTGTACTGCAGGCTTACTGAAATAGCTGCTGGTGAGTCTGACATGAGATCTATCTGTACACAGAGTCCAGGGAAAAGAATATCCCAAGTGTCTATCATGCCACAGTCAGCAGGGGGAAAACACAGTAGGACCATGCTCACCTTCGTAGAATGGATACTGTCTGTGTATGTGATTATTAAAACTGCTGTGAGAGTCAGAATCTAATGTAGCACTCCCTCCAGTTTTACTCCGTTGCCTCCCAGTACTGCCTCTACTCATCCCTCTCCAACTTTCCTGGACTCCCTTCACAGTACACATCTTCCACACCCGCCGGAACTCGACTGATTAGTGTAGATTGATCACCTCCTCCTTCCCATCATCAGAGTCATTTTCTTCCAATTCTTCTACATGCCCAAAGGAATCAGGAAAACCGCCGTCCAAATCTACGAATCTCGCCACACTCTAATCTTCACTTTCTGCACCATTCCCCGGAATATTGAACAAAATTCCACGATTATCCCCGCCATCTTGTTGATACGAAAATCTAGAGTAGATTTTCACACGAACATTTATAGAAACTTAAAACCACTAGTAGATAAATATTGCTGTTTGATGTGAGGAGCGAGACCGCGTCCTTCGACTTTGCGAAAATATTCAGAATATCCCAGGTCAGTAAACCACTAAATATTTCGCTAACGTCATATTTTGAGAAAATTGAATCTCGCCTGCCAAAGTCGCTGACGTGTTCTACACGGTTGCTGAGGAAGCAATAGACAAGAAATGCAGTAATTCTGAGTTATACAAACACCACCAGCGACATTGTGAAGTACAATCCGGGAGCAGTATGTTACTGGTATGAGTGATCGAGTGCGAACATTTCAAGATAATAGATAGATCTGGTTCCTGCCTGGTCTGTACAATTTAGTAACTGCAGACATGTATCCGTAAAGGCTTTCTTTGAAACTTGAAGCAGGCTTTTCAGTTCTAGCATTTAAAGATCTAAAACCACTCTAGTCAATGTCCTAAAATAGTCGGCTGCTAAGACAAAGGTATCAGTGACGCGACGTTACTTTGCTTGTAGGCTCACACGCTTCCTTGTCAGACTCAGACGACAATCTCTGTCTAAACTGACAGATCATATTGTTTTGAAATAAAGGGGGAAAATGGACGTACAAATACAGTACACTCAAACACACTGCTTACCTTCAACCACGACGAAGAAATCACAACGCGGATTGAGACTGATTGAGGAAGTATCCGTGTTAGTATCCTTTCGTGAAAAATGTCGCAGGAAAGTGCGCGCGGGTTGGTGTGAGGGCAATTGGGAGATAATTAAAACATGGAAGATAACTCTGAAATAACAATGAGTTCATTCCCTTCAGTTTTCGCTGTGCGCCATGAGGGATCCCATTCTAACTTCCGCAGACGGCCGGTTGAAGCCGTGAACATTTCAATCAAGTTCAGCTATAAACATCATCGTACAGCTTAGGTACGCTGTCAGTTTTCTTATATTAGCCTGACGTTTTCCTGTGCCATAGCCACCACGAAAAAAATGTAGCCACCAAAAAGTTTCTTCGCTTGGATCCCTGACCCAGGATGTGACTTCCCCGATCACTCATGGGTTACCCGGACTATACTATAGTATACACTACCATCACTGATTACCTCCCCCTACTTGATGACGTCAGAGACTGAGATCCCCACTTTTGCCGGGGGCTATTTTTCACATGACTATACTACTTGGGTTACCTGTGTGTGTGTGTGTGTGTGTGTGTGTGTGTGAGAGAGAGAGAGAGAGAGAGAGAGAGAGACTCTATTCAGTTTACAACGGTAGAAGTATTTAACGTAAGCAGTCAATTTTCTAGTTGCTAGTTATACAACAAACCAAAGTTCCAGCATCCCGGGGGGGGGGGGGGGGGGATTCTCCGAATGGCTAAAATGCCTAGCGCATCGTGGTCTGACCCGGGACGGGCCGGTGTGTGTGGGTTGGGAGGGGGGGGGGCATGAGGAGCGTGTGTGGCAGGTTAGGATCGGAAGGGGGGGGGGGGGTTCGGGGAGATGAGGTATTCTCCGAATGGCCTAATTGACATAATGTGAATGTGTTTACTATCTGAAATGTTTTACCAATTTTTCTTCCCTCTCAGGCGATAATTATGAGAGTGGACTGGGATACCAAGGCGTGAGACCCATTTCAAATGGCGATATGCTGTTGACAGGGCTGTATGGCACCCGTGCGCTCCCAGCACCCGAGCCCTGGCGACCTTAGATACTTACAATTTGAGCCGGTGAGGAAATAATCGCGTGACTGATATGAGCAAGACAGTATTAAGGTGTGTCTCGAGTTGCAGTCGCCAAAACGTTTCAGAAACACAAGTGGTGGCGATTACAAAGTAGACGAAACAATCTAAAGCAATGAAAAATCAGTTTTCCTATACTGCGAATGTACAACAGGGCATCACCCTTACGTGGTGGTAAAGGACGTTATATTGCCAAACACCCACCCACCCACCCACCACACAGCAAAAGGCTACCCTGATAAAGGCTTTATAAAGTTGAAATCAGATCGATTGAAATGTGGAGGTGTTCTAGTGAGCTACGTACAGTGCACTAAATAGCTGTACCTGTATCTTGTCTGTTTGTTTCGAACTCGAGATCTTCGATTGCTTTCCAAACATTCGCCCCAGTGAGTATACCACATACCTACGAACAACCAGGACAGTAAGTGCACTTGAAAGTGTCAAACACGGGGAGAGATTGTTTGACAATTTGTATGTGCAACAGACTTGTTGAACCTGAACTCACTGGGTTAATAAGGCTCTCTCTCTCTCTCTCTCTCACACACACACACACACACACACACACACACACACACACACACGCACGCACGCACGCACAGCCGGAGAGAGAGTGAGAGAGAGCCTGAGAGAGAGAGGGCGGCACATACAAACTGTCTCCACACTACTATAAATATTGAAACTGTCAGCTTTCTTTACGATCACTTTAAGTGTGACAAACAAGTCAGTCCCTCGGTTCGCCACCAGGAGAGGCAGACTAAGTTTTGTCCCGCCGGCAAACTGAATGACGATGAAACAGTGTGTATCCGTGCATGTGTGTGTGTGTGTGGGGGGGGGGGGGGGGGTGTGCACGCACACACACACACACACACACACACAAAATGTTTGGGTTTTGTTTTGTTTTGTATTTTTCTTGGGGAGAGGGGGAGGGAAGGGGGGCAGGAGAGGTGGTTGGTTGGTTGGTTGGTTGGTTGAGGCTTGTTGGGGGTGGGTTGTTTGTTTGTTTGTTTTGCATTAGCTTTTGGCGGGGGTTCGAGAATGTTGAAGTTTGTTTTGCTTTTGGGTTTCTCCTGGTAACCAGAATATCAGTTTTGAATTGTGATGAAGCACAACTGAGGAACCTGCTGAACGTGTTTGTACAGCTGACGTTCGGGTGAAACTTGTTTAAGAAGTCGTTTAATATCTTCGGTGACGAAAATACAGACACTATCGGCCCTTTATGGTCTACACCGTAAGACGAGTGTGCGTAACAAGTTAAGATCAGCTCCTTATTGGCAGCTTGAAAATCTCACTCTCTCTCGCGCGCGCGCGTGTGAAAGGAAGCTGATCACGTAATCAATCATGCCAAAATGGTCACCAAGAGTGTTTTTATTCCTATCATGTCCAGCAAAAATTGTAAATAAAGGGACTTTACAAAACAACCCCTTACACATCGAACATGCACTTATATATATTATATATAAGTGCATGTTCATATGCATGAGAGCATGTCAGTTGTAGCTCTGGAAATGCTGATGCCAAACATGACAAAGAGTGATTAATTATTGATACAGTTGCCTGTCTTTCACCACTTCACCACCAAATTTAACCAGTGAAGATCTGTTTGTACCTGGGAACATTGCTCAGTGTTCGTGTGTGTTTGTGTGTGCATGTGTCTGTGTGTGAGAGAGTTACAGAGAGGAACAAGTTTCAAAGCTGTCAAACAGCAGAAGATACGGATGCCAGCTTCCTCAGTTTCAATGAAAAAAAATCATTGATCAGACCTCAAATTTACAAACCTCTTTTGCAAACCTTTTATAAATGCTACTGCATCAGCCGGCTTACAGATAAGCACTTGCAGGCCAATTTCTCTTTAAATACACTGTACCTCATTTCGACTCTTCTGTAAATGCAGACAGCTGATGAAAGTTATACAGTGTAAGGGGTGTCTTCCTTTGCATGAATAGAGTAACCATCTGTTTATTGTTCTTTTGCGTCTAACACACACACACACACACACACACACACACACACACACACACACATAGTCTGCTGCACACTCCCTAATGCAAATAATGAACTGCAGAATCAAAAGACACACACACACACACACAAACACACACACACACACACAATTTTTATATGCACTAACACTAAAAGGAATAAACAGTTGACTATTTTCCACTCTTGTTTCATTTATTCAAGGCTTTGTCACACAAAACAGTAAACAGTCCTGAGAAAATGACATACCTCTCTCTCTCTCTCTCTCTCTCTCTCACACACACACACACACACACACATACACACTCACACATATATATATATATATGCTCTTCCTTACACCTAATAATCACATCTGCTACATTTTCACCACACATTACTAGGAAAGTTACCGACGTCAGTTATCATCTTTTCTTAGCACCCTTCTTAGTGGCCTTTGTCTTGAGACCTGGTGCCTCATCTTTCTTTGGGTCCTTGGCATCACAGAATCGCCATAGTCTGTCCAGAATCTCTAGCGTGCTCAGGTTGGCCGTTTTCATCAGCAGCTTGTGGCCATCAGCTGGAAGTTAAAAATATTGAGTCAGTATCATGTATAAGGACCAACAACTATGCATAACACTGCTGATGCTTTTAAACTTGACAGGTCTTGGTACAAGAGTCTGGCAATATTCTGTGAGACAGACTTGCTGAGCTATGACAGATGTGTGCATCTCACACACACACACTCGACTAGCGCTTCATTTTGCTCACGCCATTCCCACACAGTTCTTCAAAATGACCCATGACATTCTGCCAGTTGTGACAGGAGACTGTGTGCTCTGTAGTAGATAGGTAAAGTGCTAGCGAGTATTCTAATCTGACTCTACTTTTTCTGACTTGGCGGAGTTCACCCATGCCACACAAAACTGATCCCTTACTTTCAGCTGCCAGAAGTCAGTTAAACCTTATAAAACAAAAACAAAAAAAAGCACTGCAGACTGGACTGAAGCTTCGCTACTAGTACTACCAGTAGTCACAAAGGGCCTTCCCTTGACTGGGAAGTTTTTGTGCGTGGGTGGGTGTTTAACGTCCTTTTCCACCACATACGGGTGATATCAAAGATGGGGCAACGATGAAAAAGCCAGCACGAATATCTGGCTCCAGCCAGGATACGATCTCAAGACCCGAGCATTAGAAGTCCAACGCTCTACCATTCGGCCACCCCGGCTCCCCTGGAAGTTTTTGTGAGTTGGTGCAGCTCTTTCGGGAGAGCATTTGAATACCCAGAAAACTTGAACTGTTGTCAGATTGGATTATAAATATTTGTCTTGTCACATCTGCCCATACGCTAAGTGCTGTTTGTGATATCACGGCAGCCTCTATAGATGACATCATGTTTATATTCCCTTCTGCTTAGCACTTTGCTCTGTATGTTACAAAATAACCTACACTGCACCAAATACCCACACCTAAAATTGATTTTGTGAGACTTACCAAAAGTCACATCCATCACAGGATCCGAGCGATCAGATTTGACATCCACCTTCAGCAATGTGTTAGGGTTGGTACTAATGATCCTGGGTATGTGCATTTGAAATAGTACTTCTCTGAAACAACAAAGACAAACCTGCTAGTCATCATTCTTACATAACATGTAAAGATTAAAGCTTGAAGGGGGTCGACCTCTGAGGGTGACGCGACTTGACCGCAGGTGTGCTGTCTGCAGTTTGTTCCGGAAAAAAAAAAAAAAAAAAAACTAGAGTGAAAGCAAAGTATAGATTAACTGCACAAACCTGATAGATCGTACATTGCCAGCGTAAGGATCAAATGAAAACTTCATGGCCTTCACAGGCCTCAAATGGTACGATTTTAGTAGTTTGGAGATGCTCCGGTGCGCCATGTTGTTGCCTCGTACGATGGACAACTCTGTTGTGTTGGAATTTCTTAGTTATTTCCCTTGCACCGTGCTGATTAGTTTACTGAAATTGTCGCCTCGATGGCTCAGCTAATGTCTGACGAAGTTAGGGCTGTATCAGGGGAAGGAGGGCTGATGGGAGCATGTGTAGTGTTCTTGATGATCAGCCGGAGAAGTGGGAACCATATAAACACACACACACACACACACGCACACGCACACACACACACACACACTGACACCGTGACACACACACTGACACACACACACACGCACGCACGCACGCACACACATACACACACACACACACACACGAGGGCGGCACATACAAACTGTCTCCATTCTGTTATAAATATTGAAACTGTCAGCTTTCTTTACGATCACTTCAAGTGTGACAAATGAGTCAGTCCCTCGGTTCGCCACCAGGCCGGAGAGGCAGACTAAGTTTTGTCCCGCCGGCAAACTGAATGACGGATGAAACAGTGTGTATACGTGTGTGTGTGTGTGTGTGTGTGTGTGTGTGTGTGTGTGTGTGTGTGTGTGTGTGTGTGTGTACATGTATTCCCGCTTTTTTCCCGCTTTTTTCAGTTGTTTTGTTGTTGTTTGGTTTTTTGGTTGTTTGTTTGTTTGTTCGCTTGTTTGTTGTTTTGTTTTGTTGTTTGTGTTGTTGTTTTTGTTTTGTTTTGGTTTTGGTGTTGTTGTTGGTGTTGTTGTTGTTTGTTTGTTGGTTTGTTTGTTAGTTTTTGGTTGTTGCTTTTTTGTTTTTGTTGTTGTTGTTTGTTTGTTTGTTTTTTTTGTTTGTTGTTGTTGTAGTTTTTTTGGGGGGTTGTTGTTTTGGGTTTTTTTTTCCCCACTGAAAGCAAATCGCCCAAATTGGAAGAATAAAGATATTTGGATTGAACAACAAACAGAAAAACCATTGAGTTGCAACTGCCATCACGGCCACCACGATGACCAACAACAAACTTGAACTGACAGTCAGTCGGCTGACAAAATCATCGCACACTTGAAACACCGACCTGTTTCAGTTTATTGAGTGAAAATCAAAAGGCTGCAGCAAAGCGATGTTGGCGTTATACATGTGCGTAATAAATAAAGAATACATCTGCAGCATTTGTCACCTATCTATGCAGCGTATTTGCAGCTGCTAGCAGTTCTGGCATCACGGTAATCCTGGTGGGTATAACATCATATTTTAACTTGTTTGTTTGTTTGTTTGTTTTGTGTAGTTTGTTATTTACTCCCGCCTAGGCTCGAGGTCCAACTCAGTCTAATACAGCTCTCTTCGCATGAGTTGGGCCGCCGAGAGACTCCAGACCTCACCAAGACAGTTACGATTTACCAGTACACCTCCACGACAAACTACACACACAGTAAAACATCGTCATTTATCTGGATTGGGTCCATGTCGCCAGGTAGTACAGGAATCTGTCTCAAATCCTGTTCGAATCTAAACAGACGGTATCCCAACTGTCGCAACACTCCAAAGCAGTTCTTCTGCACGTCGATCACGAAGTTCCAGTCCGCATCTGATCTCCATGCGTGGGCAGTCTGAGACGAGTCTTCACGTACAACTGTGAAGGTTTGGTCTTTCACTTTGTCGTCCTCGCTGTTAGTGACAGGTGTTGTATATTTTCCGGCAAATGTTTGCTTTTCAATGAGATTTTGCACGTTTTTTGACCACGCCAAGCCTGTGTAGTTGTACAGACATCTCGAGACTAAAATGGGGTTCTCTGCTAGACTCTCATACCTCACAATCTTTATCCTGCCAGGATACACAGTGTTTAATCTTACAGAGGCGGACAGGTCGTTTTCGATGTCTCTGCAAAGGCCCTGTGGGAAGTATGACGAGTGGTTGGCCCAGGGCTCAGAGAACGCCTTAGTTCTGGACCAGATGGACGCTCGTGGATCTCTGATCAACACAATCACTACAAGGTCAGGGTGACGTAGCATCAGCTGTTCAAGGTTGTCAACTCTCACCCGTATGACCTTGAGAAGCCTCGTGTTAGCCTGGCTGCAGTTGGTCTCCGCACTCTTGATACACTGGGACAGTTTTTCCGGGATGCTCGTGGTTTGTGGGTCGTCCTCATCCTGAATGGCTCTCCACTTTAGGTACGTCAGTACGCAGCTGCAACAGAAGGCATTGTTTCTGTAGTATTTAGCCGGCTCCCGGTTCGTTACCTAGCAGTCCTTCGAGTCACACAAATGTAGGGATTCTGCCAGGAGGAGAAGGAAAAGGGACAAGCCGGGGCCAAAAAAGAAGAGAAGAACAAATGACAATTAAGGCGGCACTCCATTAATAGAGCTGGATGAGGGAGAATGGCATGCTGGTGCACAAACGCTACAGACAGACGGAAAATAAAACTGATTACTGAAATGGTCAACAGACGACAACAAATAATGCATAGGGAATGGCAAAGAGCAATTTGCATATTAAATCACAACGACAAATGGTAGACTGACGATGGTAAATCATGGATTGAGAGCCGGTGGCCACAACTGATAGCCAGCCGAGGACAAGCGGTTGACAAATCGAAGAGAGATGGTAACAATTGATACACGGATACATAATGCCAACATTAATGGTCAGCAGTCAACGGTAAATGACTGAGAGACGACGGCAAATCAGACGTAGAGGATGGTTTACTGATGGTACAGATGGACGGAGAATGTTTGTATTTGTTTTTGTTTTTTACTCATTTATCGTCCCTTTCGAGAAATTCAGGCTGTTTTCCCCGGGGGGAGCGCTCCCCAACCCACATATCTCATTTTTAATTTTCCTGGAGGAGAAAAGTCGGAGGACCCGAGAGAAACCCCCGATGAGCCAGGAAAAACCCGATACACGTTTCACATATCACAGCTGGACCCGGGCTCGAACCCACGCTTCGTTCGTCGTTCAGTAGTGCACCTGTGAAGTCGGACGCGCCATCTTTCAGACCACCGCTCACTCTCAAGAAGGACAAGATAGTGTGAACCACGGTGTACGGACAGACGAAAAGTGTACTGTCAATTCACATAGGACTGAGAGGCTGCCTGCTCTACCTGGCTAACTCCGCCGTCTCGGGGTTCCTCTGCAAGAAGTCCATGTCAAGCTGCGAAAGGTCAAGGTCAGAGAAACGACAGGAGAAGAAGGCGTCCAGTATCAAGTCAGCCGTTGATCGGAGACTCTCCTCAATGTCGTCCAAGGTTGCGTTCCTGTTCTCAAACAAAACAAGTGAAGACAGTCGTAAATCACTGAGCGTGTCCACCCCAAGGACAATTTCAAAGACAAGGAAAGTGAAAGGGGTCGGGCCTGTACAGGTTGGCATTGCAGGGATTCGAACCAGAAGCTTTACTTCTTGAGTCTGACAATCAGTTAGCTATGTCTCTCCTGCTGTTTGGGAGCAATGACAGTCAGAAACTGGATCGTAATCATGGAGGCCTGAACGTATCCTATCAGTTCTGACGACTGTAAAACTTTGATACTTCTGGAAACGTTGACATAAAAAGTACTAGCTCTCTCTCTCTCTCTCTCTCTCCCTCTATATTTCACACACACACACACACACACACACACACACACACACACACACACACTGACACACACATAAGGCACACACACAAACGGTTCCAGTCGAGAAGCGACTCAGAGGGTGCGCGCAGAACAGTTGCCAAGTAAAACGCACAATAACAAAGTAAAAGTGAGAAAATGGAGGCCGGGAGTTACTTGTAAAGACTTTCGAGTATTTTTTCGAGTATTTTATTTGATGTTATGTTGTCGTTATCGCAGGCAGTATCATGTGTACTTACCTTCTCGCCAAACGTTTCCACATGAAAGATTCTGCATTATGGAGAGGTTCAAAGACATAATACACGCCTTCATCGTGGTTCATTATGTCGCCCGTCAGGCTGGATCCACTGCGGGCTGAACTCAACAGGAGCACGTGAGATGCACGCTGGCGTCCCCGCTTTGAAGCAGGGGATGTTACAGGCAAATAGGCAGTTGTCTTTTCGGCTTCTAGCCTGACGCGAGGAACCACGAGGCCTGCCAACATGGAGTGAGTGAGTTTTTCGGGCTTCAAGCCGCGCAAGCACCAAAGACTAATTCGCGGCTAAGTGTGCCTGCACTACGTGAAAAAAAAAACAAACAAACATGTAACATAGGACAAATGATGCAAACCGGTCTACGGGGTAGCATAAACCCTAGTCATGATGTCCCTCTCCCGGCTGTAATCGAGGGTCATGGATCCAACCATAGGAAAAAAAAAATCAACACATTAATATCTCTGTGGTGACTGGACCAATATTTATATAATGATAGGACACAACTGACGCTGAATAACGCTCCATGAAAATATACACTTTACCTCTACAAGCTAAAGCGCGTCAGTGTGCCGTGTCTCAGTGGAAACTGTCCAACGCAGCGGCTAACACTGACTGACTGCCGTCCGACTGAGGTGACGTTCGCCGTGCGCCATAGCCGGGGGATCCCATTCTAACTTCAGTCAAGCTCAGCTAGTAAACATCATCGTACAGCTTAGGTACGCTGCCTATGATTTTTCTTACATCAGCCGGGCGTTTCCCTATGCTTAGCCACCACGCGAACTTGAAGATGTAGCCACAAAAACGTTTGTTCGCTTGGATCCCTAACGCAGGATGCGCCTGACTTCCCCCGGCCCGATCACTCACGGGTTACCCGAACTATATAAACACAGGACATGCAGAAGACGCTAATGCTAATTTATCGAAATCCCGACTGATCACATAAAAGCGTAGAAAACACTGAAATAACAAATACAACTAGGTAAAACGATGAATACTAAGCGCATATACAGCAAATATTGCAGCTTATCACTGACTGATCTCCTACTGAGGCGCAATTCAGTTCAAAGCACATGCCCAGTATTACCTATTCCTAACCACTGGTGGTGCAGACGTGAGTGAGGGGTTAAACAGAAGAGAGTATAGACTCTGATGAAAGGACCGAACTTAAAAGTCATTGTCATCGTAATCAGTCAACTGAGGTAGATCTGTGGGCTTAGGCTAGCTTAATACGTTCTATTAAACTCTTTCCGGTTTGACTTGAGTAAGCAATCCGAGGCGTTAGAGACCTCACCAGGCTCGGAGGACTCTTCAGATAGTTTACGGTACTTCAGTCTGCTTTACACAAATGATTTTATTCTTCAGTAAAATTAGTAAAACTGACTCACCTGACAGAAGAAAGGTTGAGATAACCACGGCAGCTGTGAGGACGACGAAAAGACAAAACAACCGACGCTGTCGTAAAATACCCATGTCCGTCTATCAGTTACACCGTCAGGATGTGTCCACTGTGACAGAGGACCGTGCTGAGAAGACCGAACAAAGTCGGAGGCGGAAGGGGAGCAGAACTTTGTGATCTCAGCTTGTTTTTACCTGGCACTGTTTAACATTTTCACCCTGTTTCAGAATGGACTGAGGGCAAATGTCGTTTCCCTGGCGATACAGCGGATCTCCGGACGGACGTCGGACAGCGCGGTCAGGTTGTGGCTGAGATCGCGATCGGCCCGGACAGGATCATAATTATACTCGTGAGCAGCCGGGCCACAGAAACAATCGCTCCCCGTCTAAAGCAAACTTGAATCGGATGGCTGAGATTTGTCCAGTTTTGTCTTTCCAAAACATTGAATTTGCACCCGGCGCAAACCGATGAAGCATGAAGCAACTCAAGACTCGTAAAACCGTGGTACAGATTTCAACCCGGCAGCGCAGGTCAGATATCAGTAATTGTACTCATGAGGAATTCTAGACTGTCGGTGCTACAATGACAGTAAAGGCACCTTCGCCGGTGTCTCTATGTCCAGATCAGACTTCTCTTCGCCTTGGAAAACTGTCCGCTAGTTCGAGTTCAGTCGGGAAAATTAGAAACTGACGTGCGACTGGAGAACCAGGTCCCATAGAACTATGTCGCCCCGACCCAGTGTTGTGGGAACGTACAGCTGTCTGGTAACGGCCGGGAGCTCGACTTTGCGATATGATTGAATTACTGATGTGGCCGCAGTCGGAGCAAGTAGATACGTCTGTGAGTTGAAGAAAATTAGTTTGATCTTATCGGTAACCTTTTCTGGGCAGCCGTGGACGCATTGTAGATACCGTCAGTGCTGGAGATATCCACTTACGACGGGTGTATCTAATACACGTGACAAACGGTCTGACACCAGTAACTTGAAGAACTGTGTCGCGCAAGGTCACTTTGACTTCTGTGTGCTTGTCCTGTGTGTTAGTGGTTGCATGTCCTCAAAAAGGCTCGCACTGCAAGCTCTTCCTGGGGAAAACGAACACGACAATGCGACCACTGAGATGTGAAATTTCGTACAGACAACGATAAAAATAAAGACAGGTTGAGAGAGAGAGAGAGAGAGAGAGAGAGAGAAGACAAAACAAACATGACAGGACAGTGATGTGGTGCATTACGCTTGTCGAGCATCCCTGATTTGCTCGGGAAGACTGGCACACTAAACACAGCTTTACAGGATGCGTTTTTATTTTACATTAAATGAGAAGTCCTTATTTCTGATTTGCCTGTTGCTGTTGTGACTTCCATGACTGAATTATGTTTTAATTTCGGCTCTTCCTTGCTACACAACCAGGTATTTTTAACTGTTTGAACGGATACGCCGGTCATTAATGCACAGACATGACGTGTGCGAGCTTTTTTTTTCTTTTTGCGGGGGGGGGGGGGGGGGGGGGGGAGAGAGGAGATAGTGTTTTGGTTGTGTGACGTGCACATGGAAGCGCCACGATGTCTGTAGCCGAGAAGAAAAATGTGGGCAGCGTGTCCATGAAGACTTTCCAAAAGGTTTTGAAATGAGCCCATTTGTGTTGAGATAAAATCACCCCTTCCATTCACACACACACACACACACAGAAACAGAAAATATCAACAATTCAATCGTATTTAATTTCTTCCACGCAGAGACATGTGAAACACTAGCGCAGCGGAGCTCAGACTCATTTTAGATGGCGAAAAGAGCCACATGATCGTTCAACATAGTCTCTATTGGCAAGGCAACCGTACCTTCAGATTAGTACGTCACTATACAGGTCATGCAACACAACAGCGAGTAAAGAGCAAGCCGCATCAGATCAAATAGTACCATAGAGCCGGAACACACAGCTTTCATTCTTCGTGTTCTTGGCAACCACTTCTGCCATTATAACCCTGACTTCTGACAAAAAACACACACAAAAAAACCTGAATGACAAATAAATTACAATGGACCAGCGACAGATTGGGGAGTGAGGAACTTTTGATGATGATGAATGTGATGCATACTGCAACTCTGCGAGAGAAAAAAAAAAAATCTGTGGTAATTAGATGATTCAAAAGAAAACAGAGTGATTCAAAGATTCCTTTAAATTCCAAGCGGGAGAGGAACCACTTTAAAGCAAGTACAACATGACAATATTCATACTGCTTGATTTTGGTGTGTATACACTTCATAGCGTTACAATTGAAAGCATGATACAACATCTGTCCCCACTAAAAAATTGCACATGCCCAGCTATTCAGTGTTTTGCATCAGCATTAAACAATACACCATTTTGACAAAAGCTTCAAGGGACAGGTATAGTGAACCAAAACACATATCATGACCTTTCGTTGTTCTGCAAACAATGTGACAGAACAGGCACAGCATAGTACGACAGTAAATCCTTTAGATGTTACAGTGTAGCTGCAGGTTTAAACACTTTGTACCACTGTGCAGTTAAGCTGCACTTAACTTCAGTTACAGCTCAATGGGCTTGTGCAAAATGAAAGTACAGAAACTGTCAAAATATGTTAAGGCAAAGGGACAACTGAGATACAAGTACATGTACTGTGACTGAGAAAAACCATCAATGTGCACCATTACTTTTCTGTCTCAACATTACATAAAGGATACATTCAGAGACGCAAAGTCCCCCAGAAGTGTCTAAATAAGGACAGACACCAGACAGGCATACAACACCACTAAAAACAATAGTCCCGCACTGGCTGGAGGTCTGTACCTGTCCACACACTTGTCACAAAACGCTTTCAGCCACACAATCATTCCTTGCCATCAGTGAACATGTAGAAACGTTGACATAAAAGCATCCAACCACTTACATTACAAATGGTTAAAATCACAAGCGGCAAACACAACTATAAAAACGTTTACAATCAAGGAAACATTTGAGACAAGACAATAGTAATGAAATCATACTGGTACTACACAGCCCAACACATCCTGACTGTTGTGCACCTTTGTCGAAGTTTCTCACCAAGATAACTGTGGCGACACTAAAAATTGCTACTCTCACAGCACGGAACCACCACTTCAAAACTCTGCTATTAAGAAACCAACAGTAGCAATATGTGTGATCACTGAACTTGTAAGACATAACGCCTGTAATGCATCAGATGCACGTGCAGTTATACATGTATAAAATTGACCCTGAATAAACGATGCACACAATTTGTTCAGCTGCATGCGAGCTGAAATCAATCGTTTATCATGAAATTTTAGTGTGGTCTGCTGTGGTTTAAGTAACTAGTGTGAAACACTTATTCTAGACAGTACAACCCTTTTAAAATAATTTTTTTTACATACATAACTTAGCACTCCTACAAGCAAGCACACCATTGTGGGTTCCAAAAAAAAAAAAAAAAAAAAATGGAAACTTTAAATGCCAAATGCATTTCAGACAGTTTTTACTGGTTGCTTAATTGGGGGGAAAAGAAAATCTTAAGAGAACCACTCTTGCAATAGTTCACACGATCAAGCAAGTGGAGAAGAAACTTAAGGCAGATGTGATTAGCAAGCATGGCAATAATACTGTGAAAGGAATACAGTCGGACCCACTTAACATGAATTTTAGGATAATGGTAATGATGAACTTGACAGAAATATTGCTTGTTTGACTGTGAAGGACAGTGAGTATCCTTCAGTTCTCCTCTACATGAAATCAGGTGGTGGTATAAGAGACTGCGTCAGCATTTGAATTTCAACAAGAACATAATATTACATTACATAATTTCAGCACCAAAAGATAGATTTTACCTTGACATGCTTGTTCTATTTAACATTCATTTGTCACACACAATTATCAGCACAGAAGGAAAAGTACTTTAGGAGGAAAACCTACAATACTTGCATTTTCAATCAGAATATATCCACATGCTCTACACAAGCTTAGCAGAAATCCTACTTCCATCACCCACAGCATTTACACAATTTCTCTTTCCTCTTTACCTCTCTTTATCAAGCAACTGTATGGCAGTTTTGGTACTTTGTAGTCACAACTTGCACATCAGCAAGTATTATTGCAAGTGCTTGAACGTTCCTGCCACATCTCATGAAGAACCTACATTGCTAGACCGAAAGTCGAAAAACAGCTGCCACTATTCCAAGGCATTCTGTTGACAACATATTTAACTTTCGAGTGTCATGACTAGGGTTTCTCAACACAAGACGACTGTGACCGACTTCATGAACCACACATTATGTTAGAACGTACACAAGCAGAGTGAACCTCTGCTGTATGAACCACTTCAAAAGACAAAGTCAAAGCAGATTTACTGACTGAACATGCAGAAAACAAGTGCAGTATTTCGCAACACATCACAATCATTTTATGTTCCTTTGCACCCACCCTGGTGTTTTTCAATTATTTCCGCCATCTATCCCATTTCATTTTTCTGGTACATTACGCACTGCACACCAGACCATTCAAACATACGCACACGCACATATTTACATAGTACTTGCATGCACACACACATACACACAAGCACACAGTCTGTGACTATGAGTGGTTGCTATTTTAGGGCAGATGTGATCTGCTCAAAAGTCAGTGGCAGTGAAATGGGTATTTGCACCATTTGCACCAACAAGAGACAAATATTCCTCAAATCAAGCTGAGGCGATCTGGCGTCCAAAGAAAAAAGAAAAAAAAAAAGGGTGATATTTGTATCACACTTTTTGCGACTTCACCTGCGATGTTCACAGTCATCACCAACAGGTTGCTGAAAATGAGAACTGTTGTTTATTTCTTTTAGATCCTGGCCCATAATAAGCAAAAGCAAAATAGTGAGGCCAATATTTCCACACACCCACACATACTACAGCAAGAAAGCAGCTTCCAAAAAACTTTCCATTAAAAACAGTCCCACATGGCAGGTGGTGGCATAAATATACCCAATGCCCAAGAAAGTCACATCGGGTCTTGAAGTCAAGAAGTGATCCCTGCGTGGTCTTACACCGGGTGTCAATACTGAGTCAGACGTGACTGCACACTTCTGCACATTTAACAATAACAGCTTCAAACACACCGTGTTTAAAACCTACCTGCAGGTGGGATAAAAAAAAAAACCATAACCTAGCACTTCCATACAGATTTATGAAGACCTGCGGGTCATGTAAATTTTTGCCATGATTACTAAACTGTGGATAACTGAAGCTTCACGCGAAACTCTTGGGCCAGAAAGAAAACAAAAGCTGAACTGGACGCCAGATCTGGTCACCGTCAGCGACTGAGGCTGTGCGAGCGGCGATCATCAGAGGAAGAGTGAGCACTGGAGTCACGGCGCAGGAGCTCCTCTTCGTAGTATTTTCGGAAGAACGGGTGGCGCATTGCTTGGCGCAAGGAATATCGTGCACTCGGTTCGTACACAAGCATTTTCTCGATCAAGTCGAATAGTTGCTGATGATCCGTGTTGTCCGGGTCCTTCATGTAGCGCTGGTAGCAGAAAGAAAAGGAAAAATATTAATCATCTGACCAAGACAGGAACAAGCGAGAGAGAGAGAGAGAGAGAGAGAGGGAGGGAGGGAGAGAAGAGGGGTAGTGGTGGAGTGGGTGCTACACTTGGCACACTGAATAACTGTGTGGCTTAAATTGATGTAACAATACCAAGTCCAACATACAAAACAAACACAACACAACACAATAAACAGCAGTACATGTAAACCACTCCCAGTCTAATTACCCTGGCACATGGAGTATTGCTCCCTCTTCACTACAGACCAAAAGTGCGTTTAAGTAAATGAACGGCCTCAGTGACCTTTCCTAAATTCATACCTTGTCAACTTTGTCCAGTAACCCATGATGTCTACTATACTCTTTAGCAACTCAAGGTATCCTAGAACTACAAGACACACTGAAGACCATGTCCAACTTCACTGCAGACAGTAAAATATCCTTACCAATCGAAAGTGGAGATGTGGCAGCTGTACAAACACCCTACGCACCATTTCCTATTTTTGTCCTGTTTTAACCACCACCACTAACTGAAGCCATTCAACTTAGCAGCCAGGCATTTCACTCATGCTAATATAGTCAGTCTTTCACTACATCTACTACATGCCAGAAACTGAATATAACCATTTTGAATGTTTCATTCTGTGTGCGAGCTCAGTGTACTGGAGCTGAGTTTGTGGTGTAGTGTTGTGCCCATAATCATGCTGCTCTCAATGTCAAACAAAAGCTGAATGTAAAGCTCAACACAAATAAACAGGCCACCACAGAAACTCAACGAAACATAGGAAAAATGAGTGCGTGTTGTCTTCAGATGAGGGCGTGCAATGCATGTAATGATAATGTGCTTACAGTCGCCCTCCTTTGCCCACCCCAACCCATATGATGCTTGTGATCATTATCGTCATGAAAATTGTGCATTGTTATGCTGAACAGGAAAAAAAAATGAAATGTGAACATGACGGCAGAGCTTGTAACAAGTTGCTCTGTGCTACAAGATGCTGATGACAAAGGACTATAAGTTAGTTTGGGCACAATCTTCACTCAAGGAAAAGCAGTTTAGTACAACTGTGTACATACTAAAATAGTTTACACTTCTATATTGAACGTCAGTGTCTGGTCAAGAGATTGTAAAATACACGTGATTTACATCAAGCAGTTAAAAACGAGGGGCATAAATAGGTTAGCACCCTTGGCGAGCGAACGTTGTTCGTCGAGACCTGGAAATTTTGAGGGTGAAAGTTAAAGTTCCTGGTATTAGTAGGGCCTACTAGGCTGGGTTTAGGCCAGGAAAAGGCAGGTGGAGGCTACAATAGAAGGTCAAAGGTTCCAGAGGCCAGTCACAGTATTTAATGTTAGGGCAGTTTCCCATCTGACCACACACAAGGTAAACGGTGGATGACAGGGTTATGGCTGCAACAGCACAGCATTTTCTTTACACATGTATCACAAGTCAGTACATGTACTGTGTGAACAAGGACACTGTCAGAGAAATGAGTGATCTGAAGTTTACTGAAACAGGTGAGAGTGGTGAGAGATTAGCATGTAGAAATCCTGGAAAAACCAAGTCCACATCTGTATCAACATGACTGAGGCACACCAGGAAATGTAATGCAGCAACAACAGCTGGTAATCACCACAAAGGTCAAGGGCTGTGTCAGTGCAGACATGGCAACATGTAAATGCCAAAGGTGACTGTAGACTGACTTGACATTTAGTAGTGAACCCTAAATGACACCACCAGATTCGCAAGAACTTGTTTCTTGATCTCAAATGTTCTGAGATGATAGAAGAATTACAATGAGACACAATGACACAAAGGAGACAGCACAAGAAGACATCAGCTGTGAGATGTGGATGAAGAAGATACTGAACCTTAGGACATACAAGCTGATGAAGAATGTTAGAAGAACAGCCCACATCAGCTGTACAGTTCCACTCCCCAACATAATGAATAAATACATCTCTGAGGCTGGATGCTCATGGTATGGGGAGAGGCAGATGCCAGATAGCAGTAAAGCACATACTGGTAGAATAGTAACTCAAACATGTCACAAAGCTGGCTTTTAAAATAAATAAAGCTATGAAGCAATCATACATGTAATGCTGAATGTCACAGATCTAGGTATCACAAATGTTGTGTTTTCTCTCAAGGCACATTTTTAAAATTGTCTGCTGAAAACAATTTTAACAGCTCTAAAGTTAGTGAATTTCACCATAAATTACACAGGGGAATTGATTATTTCCCTCAAAAACATTACGGTTTCTGGTCAATGGCTACAACTAGTGCTACCAGCAAGCCACCCACATATTAACATTATCTTTTGTCTTCGTCTATCGACTCATTTGCTAAGACAAATTCATCAGTGTCAGAGACCTGTGATCCAGCATTAGCTTTGATGAACTCCTGCCTCTTCCTCTCCCCACCCGGGCTCCTGCCACCCCGCACCCCATTCTCCCTCCTTGGCTTCATGCCAGGATTGTCTCCCCTCTTTTGCCCAGCTACAGGGTTGCCTCCCTTCACCTGCTCATCACCCTCACATGCACTCACATTGTGAGGAGGGACTTTTTTTTTACCCTGCTCTCCGCCCTTCGACTTATCCTCTTCCTGAGGAGGAGGAGGGGCAGCTGCAGCCGTACGGTTAAGGTTTGGCGTTGACGGCGGTGTGGCATCTTGACTGCTCTCGCTGCTGGGGCCAGGCCGCCTCCTCCGCTCTCGACGTTTCTTCGCACGGTTTTTCGATTCTTGCAGAGATTCCGCAGGTGGTGGGTGTTGCGGCGGAGGACCTGCATTCGCCACAGCAGCCCCCACCACTACAGGTGTAGGCTGGACTGTTGCAGCGGTCGATGGTGTGCTTACAGGTGTTGGATGGGATGTCGCTGCAGTCACAGAGACACCCGGCACCTCCTCATATGCGCTCTGTGTCTCAATCCAGGCCTCAAACGCGTTCTCTGATGCTGTGTGTTGTGGCTTCTGTGGCTGAGGCTGCTCCACAATCACAACACCGGGTTCAACCGTCAAAGTGGGGGTGACAACAGGTCTTGGTTTAGGAGGCAGGTTAACGGAAGGTGTGGGTGCGGATGCAGGTTGTTTTGTCTGTGGTTGAGGCGACTGATCAGGAGGGTGGTGTGGAAAGACACACACAGGGTCAGGCAAGTCCAGCGTGCACTCAGACTGCCAATGGAACAGGGCGGGTGCTGGGGCTGTGTCCATCTTGCTCTCCTCCTCCGGGGCCTGGGTGAGGAAGAAGCCACTGGACTGCACCTTTGGCACCACCAGCTTTTTCTCTTCTTCAAACACGCTGTCCAACTTATCCTCAGGCTCCTCCGCAATGCTGCTATTCAATGAATGTGCACTGCCTTGGGACACTTCAGGAAACTGTCCTGCATCGATGCCAACATCCTGAGTGGGGATCGGAGGGTAGAACTGGGCAGGGGTCTGGGTACCCTTGTCACGCACGTTGCGGGGCTGGTCAGAGAACTCATGCGGGCTTGGGCACATTTCACGGTAGAAACGTTCGGGGGTCTGTGTGCCCTGGTTGAAGAAATGTCCCATACCCAGCGCCTCCATAATCTCTGGAGGATCGTAGGTTTGTGGTGAAGCAGGCGTCAGGTCTATGGAGGGGGCACCAAACTTGAGAGGAAGATGACCAGCAGCAGTCTCTTTGGTTTTCAGCTTGGGCTGTGGCTGGTCAGTCACCACCAAGTTGGTCACTTCTTCTGGTCGCTTCTTCGCCAGTTTGCTGGGTGCTGACTGTGGCTCCGCTGGAGTGGCCATGGCTTCAGGTTCAGCAGCAACAGCCGCTTCTTGCGTCTCTTCTCCACTGGGAGCACTGTCCACAGAGCGTTGCTGGGCGGACACCAAAGGACTGAGAGGAGGCGTCTTCTCACGATACTGTTTACTCTCTCGACGACGCCGTCTTGCTTTGACAGGGGCATCACCTTTCGAGTCAATCCGCTGTCTAGTTTTTCCGACGCCAGCTTTAGCAGCACTGTCTGATACCTTCTCAGCCACAGGCTCTTCTTCAGCAAGCGTCGGCTGCTTTTCAGCCACCGCTGCCTGCCTTTCGAGACGTTTGACAATATTAGAGTCTTCTAGACGAGGTTCACCGGACTCTGGCTCCTCACCTGTTTGAGTTGCTTCGTCTTCTTCATCCACAGAATAGTAAGCTGATGGTAACCCCCTCCATCTCTTTTTGGCATCCACAGCACCCAACTTTAAGAGCAAGCCTTTGTCGCCCTCTTCCTTTTTTCCTGCCTCTTTGACCTCTGCAGCCCTCTTTTTTTGCTTTCGGAACCTTCTCCCCCTTAGCAGCATCCACCCCATCCATGCCCACCCCAGCCTTAGCATCATTTTCAACTGCTACGGTAGAGGAAGTGGGAGGAGGGGAGGGAGGTTTGTTAGTAACTGGGGGTTCTGCAGGTACAGCAGGGGTGGGAGGGTTGTGGTTAGTGGTGGTGTCAACAGCAGCATCATCAAAGGAGCTCATGAGAGCCATGGCACGCATCTCGCGTTTGCAGGGAGTGAAAAAGGGGTGGCGCAGAGCCTCCCGCAAGGTAATGCGCTGCTCAGGTGTATATTCCAACATTTTCTCTACAAGGTCTAGCAAATCCACGTGGGCTGGATCTTTGTCCACCAAATAGTGCTGCAGACAGGAAACAAGAGACAATGCATCATCAGCCAATAAAGCACAAAGCATGGAATGGATCACATGTGCCCAAACATTCTCCTTCACTGGCCCTGTATCTCTTGCGCCTATCAACACAGCTTGTCTCATTGTTTGTGAGTCAAGATCTGAAAATGTAGCCAGTTTCTAGCCAAATTTGTATATTGCTTATTCAGTCATTCCTCTATACAGTGCATGAACACTACAAAATTGATACTGTATCCACAGAAAAGAGTCATATAATCCACGCACTGCAGAGCACACCTTTACGCGTAGCCCTTATCCAAAAGCAATTCTGTAAACTGAGTTGCTACAAGTGCATAAAACATTTTGTGCATAAATGTATATATATTGCTAGTACTTTCCACATCTGTTTTCTTCAATTAATTGCAAAGGTTTAAGTTACTTGTGTTACGTGTACCTAATGTAACCTCCCATCAAAATTACATGTATCAGTTAGTGATTAAGCAAAGTAAACACTAGACCCTCTTGGGTCTTACAATTAGATACTTGTCCGACTTTGGCACATGCAGGGCCGGGACAGAACTGACTCTAGTCAAGCAGCGTTGGCATTCTTTCACATGCTGTAAATGACTGACTGTAACCTGGTATGGGATCTGTAAAGTACTGCCAGCTGCCATTAATCTCAGCACAGAGTGGGCAACATCACCACGTGTGCAGGCACTAGCATCATCAGTGCTGGATTATGGTGGTGTAAGTCCAAACAGCACACCCATTTCACACAAGTTCACAACTCAAAATAAGGCGACAGCCTCTCATGCAGCCTCATGTACTTTCTGCACAAAACACATCCTGTGGCAATGCTTTACTGCTAAGTAATATCAGTAAAGGACCACAAAACACAAGTTCCCAATAGTAAATTAAACATTACCCTTCTACTGTGACGTTCCATAACAAAAGCAAACTCACTGAAGAGCAGTTCAGTGAAAGCTTGAAAAACTAGAAGTAGAAATCACATTTTGCACCGACAGACTACAAAACTATTTTAGTCTATTATCATGACCTGCAAGATGTGGCCGCATTGGAGCCTGAGCAAAACCAAAAGCAAACACACTGTTTGACCTGCAATACAATACGCCTGTATCTGGAACTCATCCTTAGAGGCCGACCTAATGCAAAACCAAGAAAACACTATGGCAGTATGGACAGATTACTTTGTTAACCAGGGAAACAGGTAGGTCTCAAGACTCAATCAAGTCCTCATCAAGCATCATGGAACAGTCAAATGCAGGTAATGGGATAAGAATCTGCAATTCAGCTCAACATCCTACTTCATGTTTGCCCTCACCATCATGTGCCAAGGTATTTAGAGTGAAAGCTTTTCAATTTCCCATCCTACAAACACATTACAAGACAAGAACATCACCACCCATGAAACATTAAAACAAGTGATATACAACACATTCCAGACACACAGAATTCAAAAGAAACAGACAAAATTACCACCTAGCAATTGAACTAATTCATGTCATGAGACAGTACAGTACACGTATCTGCTTAAACTGATCTCATGGGCAGATGAGACCATAAAAAATCGTTTTCATAAATACTACGAGTAACCACACTCTTCCATGTTTACTGATCAAAGTACCATGACAAAGAACCAAGCACAAAGTATACAATAGCAAAAACTGATATTATGTGATAATTACAGTTATATACATCAATGTATGTCATGACAGTCAAATGGTAAAAAGGCCTGTGCCTCTCAAATCCAGGGCACTCACACACTTATACCAAATGACAGCAATTATCAAGGGAAACATAAATCAGATATATCTATACGTTTATGCTGAATGAAGTCTAAAGCACGACAAACCATCTTACCCGCAGAGGTTTACAATTGTCCCTCACATAGCGCCCGGCTGAGCTCTTCTCATCCCAATCTAACCGACCATGGTAGAAATACTTTTGCTTTCTTTGGAACGGAAGAGAACACAAAGAAACAAGCACAATGAGCATGCTGTCGGCATCAGAACTAATAAAAACAAAAACCAAAACGAAAAACATAAGAAAGGGAACAACAGTTGCTTACACAGCAAAAATCAAGCTCACAGAAACAACACGTCAATATGCACTTACTGTTTTTACAAGGTGACCAAAGGAGACAGAAATGGAGAAAAAAAAGATAGTGAAAGAAAAAACCACACACACAAGAAAGACTGAACATGCTGCTTCAGCATGCAGTTAAAGTGTCTGCCAGTCCTATCACTGTTGTCAGGTGATTACGATTGCTTGCAAGATGTCTGCGCTTATCTAGAGTGGTCTGCCTTTTCCTTACCGAGACAGGAAAGAGTATCGTCTTTACCTACTGAAGCTCCAAAAACTTTGTAGTTTTAATAACATACATGTATACTGGAGAGGAAACAGCAGAAATGCTTGACCTGAAAAAGAGTCAGGTTCTTTGATATATCCACTTTTTTTCACAGTCTGATTTGTTAAAACTAAAAGGCTGCACGCTGCCGACAGGCCTTCATCAGACAGTTACTGTTGGAAATCAAAACAAACCCTGATTAGAAACAGAAGTGAATCTAAGGAAGGGCAAGCCACTCGAGTCAGCAGAGCATGCTAAGCCAAAAGTCGGACATGCATGCACATTACACCGAACGTGATGGGCGGGTGGGGTGAACATCCTCCACAGCCTACCACCAAAGCATGGGGCAGACAAGCAGCAAAGACGGGACTGCTCGTCAGTCTCTGTGCTCAATACTCACGTAGAGAGGCTTGCAGTTTTCACGCACGTAGCGCCCCGCAGGGGTGAGAGGATCCCAGTCGAGGCGTCCGTGGTAGAAGAAATTTGTTCTTCGCGGAAGATAGAGTAGTTTTGATAGTAAAATATAGCACAAAGGCAAGAAGTAATTTGTGGAAAGAAAAAAAAATACAAACCAAAAAACTAATTATGCAATGACACTGAAAAAAGCCTCCTGAACTGAAGTTCCTTTAACATAAAAGGTGGAAACAGAAATGAAAGTCATACTCATAGGCAGACATACTGGAATATGAGACACATGGGGAAAATATGCTTCTTTGAGTGATAAAAACATTCCTGAATGTAAGCACAAAGGAAATGAACGACTCAATGAGCATGAGATAAGGACACCGAAGAAGAAAGAAAACAGCATCACTTTCTCAAAGTTTCCAAATATACCGGTACTACATGTACTTTGTGAGAGAACAGACTGACGGGAAGGAATTCTCTTCAAGAGATACCAGACTTTTCTCACACAAATATGAAGTGTTATAAGTCAAACCTGTTACAGACAGATACTGAAGACAACAGAAAGTGCATATTGAGGTCTCTGTGAGCGTAGTCCCTATAATTTATACTAAACTGATATTAAGACGCAGTTACAAAGCTAGTAAAAATTTACTTAAACCAACACATACAAATCACTGATCGCTCAGCTGGAGAACATTACTATCATTCATTCAGTTTAACATTCATTACACTTTGAACAGAAATTAAACGCAAGACAGCAATTCTAATGCATTTCCCGTTCAAGTCATTTTGATAGCTATATCACTAAATTAGATAATTTTATGAACATTCAACCTGAACAAGCAAGACACGATACATACTTGGTTTTCTTTGCCATGCGGTAGGGCAACGAGCCAAGGATGCGCTCCATCATTGCTAGGTGTTCCTTGTTGTCGTGTGTCTAAACAAACGTACAAATATACATATGACACCACTAGAAGCAGAACAAAGATCAAAATAATGTCCCTGTTCTCTTGCAGTTAAAATTCATTGTGTCAGTTGTTCTGTATTTACAAGTTACACCATTCATACTGCATACACAATGCACCGGAACATTCTGTAGGGAGATTTACATTTAAGTACGTATCAGGTAAAAGTAACTACCTACTCTGTTAAAAAATGAAAGACCTAAGTTTTCCTTCATGTTTGTGCAGATCTGAACATTTTGTTTTTCACTGGAAGTAACTCACCTGGAAGAGTGTGTATCCAGTGTAAAGTTCGAACATGATGCAGCCTATACTCCACACATCACACGGTTGTGACCAGCCAAGTTCTGAAACAAATACACACTTATATACCATAGTTATGACTAAGAATAGTTCTTGACATTCAACGTGACTAAAATAATGCAACTTTGAAAAAACAAAAACATTTTCTTGGGCTTATAACTTTAGAATACTACAGCCTCTTAAAATTTCAAAGTTGCAATCTTTATCATTAATATGCTCACAGATCGTTCTGGGTCGTTTTTGTGGTGTCTACAGCATCACACCACTTCCACACACACACACACAGTGACAGCATCTTGAATGCTGGCACTCAGCCAACAGAAGCAGAATGACACGGCTAACAAACTAGGCAGCCAAGTGTGTTGTACATGTACCAACAATCGTAGAATTTGAATGTTTGCGCAAAGTGTAAACAACACTGCATCCATAAAGAACTCTGCTAATCACTACGACAGAGTATTTTGAGCGTACAGGCACACTTACAAGTGAAACTGTTCCAAAATGTAAGTTGACTTAGTAAACATGGAAATAGCCTGTTTAAAGACTCAACCATTTATCACGACAAAAGCCCTCCCTCACCCAATATGACTTCTGGCGCTCTGTAATGCCTTGTGCTGACGATGGTACTGTGGTGTTCGTGGTCGAATGTTGCTGAGCCAAAGTCGATCAGTCGGATGTCTGTTCTTTTGATCCGTCTTTCATCTCTTCTCTAAAACAAGAACACATAGGTTATCAAGATGTTCACACTGATATCATGTCGATCACTGAACAAGCGCCACTAATATCAGCAATAATCCAATTGAAAGTTAAACAAATTTTTTAAAAAACTGTAAGTTCACAGAAACTTTTGCCTTTACGACTGCCGTCCTTTACTTGTGTCTTTTCAGCTGCTGAAGATGCCATTCTGTTGTTGTTGAGCTAAATGATGAAAGCATTTGCATAAAAAATGTAATTATGTACACCTCTATAGGCAACTCACTCTTTTTGAGTTGTAGGAGATCTCAAAGTCTGAGTCGACGAACAGTATGTTCTCTGGCTTCAGGTCTGTGTGGGTGAGTTGGTTGTCATGGAGGACTGTCATGAAGTAGAAAGCAAAATTAGCTCATGCTGGTGCCATATGTTTGTACAAGGAATGTTTCATCGGGTACTGAAGCATGCAATATATCACTCAACAGCACACACAAGGCTTGCACTGTACGGATTAACACAATCTAGAGATGGTCACCTTATGTGGCAGGAAAATGTTGCGTAGTGCGTGGCACTCAAGAAGTTTCTCTACAGTGCAAAGTGACATGCACATAAAAAGTTAATTTTGCCTATGCCTAGCAAAGAAAATTTGTCAATAGATCAGCAACAGGAGAAGTATACTTACAGTTCACTGCGTAGCACAGCTGATATGATATGTGTCGAACTTGTTCAATGGGATATGCAATGTAGTTGTTGTCCTTCTGCAAAACCAAGACAAAAAAAAAATGATTAGAAAAACACCATAGAGTACAGCTAGAGTACACATTAACAAATCTGCCAAGTATTACATGTACCTGAAAAAAACGAGTTCAATATTCCCTGAGAGTCAAATATTCTTCAATATTCAGTCCTGATTGTGCGTGTATAACCTAAGCCTAGGGTGGAGAGATTTAATTGCTCAAAGCTGCTTGACCAAACTCAACTCACCAAGAAGTCAAAGACACTAAGTCCCAGCATGTCGAAGGAGATGCAGACATGGCCATGGTAGTCGAACCAGTCCAACATCGACACACACAAGCTGCAACAGTCAAATATCAACCAGCTCAGTTTATGTGAAAAAAGTTAGTCAAAAATGAGTTCTGAACAGCTATTTCACTAACAGCACAGAATTTACATGGATCACAGGAAACATTATTTCAATAAACTGTATTGCACATAAGCTACAAAAGAGATGGCAAACTCAGCTATCATGCAATAAATTCTTACACAAAGTTATTCAATCACCAAAACTGCTGAGCACTTTAGCTGACACTGGATAACACAAGAAGTTTCACACTTACTACTTTCCATTGGGATCTTTTTCTTTGATCTTCTCCAGGACGTTGATCTCCAACTTGGCTGCCTCTCGGTACTTCTCCACATTCTTGATGATCTTGAGTGCAATGGTTTCTCCATTTCTGCACAAGGAATAAAACTTACTCAGTTACCATGATCACAACAAATTCAATTAATCACACACTTTTCAGTCCCCCACCAAGACCACCCCATACATTCTGGTAGTGTGAACAAAAACTGAATGAATAATGGTACTATCTTGGAAGTAAGAAACAACAAAACAAAAAAAAGGAAAAGACACCACCAAAATTTTCAAAGAATTCAATTCTGAGAGGTCTTGACTGGACTTGTATGGTGAATATTTATTAAATTTGGACCAGGAAGGTGGCTACACCCTGGGGAGATTTGCAATGCAAATAGGCTATTTACTGACAACCACATTAAGGATAATAGGGCTTGTTTTTGGCCAGCCAAGCCAAATAAGCCTCTAAAAATATCTCAGTTAATTAAATGTTTTATGCACAGCGCTCGCGCGCGCACGAGAGAGAGAGAGAGAGAGAGAGAGAGCCAGACAGACACACAGAGAATAGGCACTGGGAAGGGAAGTAGGTGAGGAAGATTCAAAAATGGGAGGAAGTGGGAGATGTAAGATATGACCTAATTGCAATAATTCAGAATAGTACCCTTTTGAAAAGTAAAACACCATCTGCTAAGACAAAGATCCTAACCAACCATTTCCCACTCTCTGCAAATACTGAAGTGAATCTTTCCATGGGATTAAGTTCCCAACTGCTGCCTACCTTTGCTTGTTGGTAACCTAACTGTGGGACTGGGGAAACCATGTGATGGATGCCTGCTGCTCTACCCATGAAGAAAGTATGTACACCTACACCCCCCCCCCCACCTCACCCCCTCCTATCCCCTTATCTCTCTCACAGGTGCAGATTGTGACCCCCGCCGCCTGGCTGGCAAGTCAATGGTGGCCATGACAACAGCACTAGAAATAGACTGGTTTCCAACACCCGCACCACTACACATTCTCTCTCTCTCTCTCCCCCAGTCTCTCTCTCTCCACCCAAAAAGTACAAACTGTCCCTCCCATGGCACGCTTCCAGTAATGAGCTTTTCACTAACACGGTTCCACAGGTTCGGTGCTGAACCATGGTATGAACTACGGAACCAAATGAAGAAGTTGCTGAATGTCAGCTAAGAGGTGGCCCCCAGAAGTAACCCCTTAACCACAAAGCTAAAAGTTATCACAGGCTGAGCGAAAGGAAACACACCAGAAATAAAGCAACTGCTATTATCGTTTACCAGTACATAATATCATTCTGAATCGTATGTACCTTCCTCAAAACCACAATTATAACGTATGAATACCTATAACCATAAAGTACCTAAAATGCAAAGCACATCACCAACTGGTACAAGCTTCAAACCAATCCTGCTGCCAGGCTGTCAGTGTAAACAGACCATACATTTTCTGGACAATGTTATTATTCCTTCGGTCTTAACTGGACAAGTTTCTGCACTGCGTCGGTGCTTCCATTTTTGGCTTTTCATTGCCTTCCACACCGAGAAAAGCGGAGGAAGAAAAGGAGGGAGGGGAAGAAAAGGAGGGAGGGGAAGAAAAGGAGGGAGGGGAAGGGGGAGGGGAGGGGAAGCAGTGTTACCTCTCCACAGAAGCACCATGTCTAGAAGTCAAACACTACACAAGCAGCTTCAAAACAAAAACAACGCCAGACAGATGGTAGCACGATTAAATTAAGTCAACGCACCTCCCACTAACCTTGTTCACCCCCCCCCCCCAACACACACACACACACACACACACACAGCTGGATGTACGTTTGCGGCCCGGAAAAAGGAACTCGAGTCCACGGCAGTGCACTCAAGGAATTCTGCCCTCTTCTAAGCAGATTCGCAGGGTCAAGTGGAAGGGTAGCATCTCGTCTCAAGCAATGAAAATCACCTAGGAGTGGAGGCTGCGCATGATCAATGTCTGCCCTCCCGGTTCCTTCACTTCACTAAACGACTGCAGCGGATACGTCAGACGAAACTTGATCAATTACCTACTGGAGGGGGTTGATGCTCGAACCCCGCTCTGGCTGGGCCCAGATCCACGTGATGCGGGGAAGAAATGAGGTCAGCAGCCAATTTCATTACTTTCACCTTCCAATCTCAGGTGAGGGATGAAGGGATGTCCGTGGATGTGTACAGGGGCAAATGGCAGAGGTATTCTAACCAAATATTCACGCTCCTGATAAATGGTGCACGGACCATCATGGTCATCTTATGTCAAAATAGAACGGATGGGATGTGGCGAAAGGGAGAAGCCAATAAGAACTCTTGCCACGCTATCAACGCACACTACCTTATTTTGATTTGTATGTGTTCAGCAACCACTGACAGAACGGTTGCCCGTACGGTACCTTGAGATTCAAACAGTGGTAGTCCTGGAAGAACAGCTGCGATAAAACTCGCGTCAAATTCTTTACTCGTATTTTGCCAAAGCCCTTGCTCTCGAACAAGCAAGCTTGGGTTTGAAGTACGCCTGTGTTGTTGAGGTCTGGAACGTGTGTAATGCACCACAATGAACGAAAGTTAGATTCATGCTGTTGCCGCTGATAAGAAAGCCCTGATACCAGTCTTCACTTCACCTGCCTGTTGGCATCAGATAGACGGGATTCTATTTTTGACTGCCAAGTGTAATGTGTGAAACAGAGTTGGCTCTCTCTATCCGACTATCACCAGAAAGGCACAAACAAAAATTCTCCTGACCGACAAGAGTTAGTGTTCCCTGATTAAAATGTCATCGAGGGCCAAACAAATGGGCGAAGTTAGTCAGCTGTGTCTGTGTCTAATCCCACAGGAACACTCCGCCTATGCAAGACTGTCCTGGCAAAAACGTTGCATGACCTCCATACCAGTCTCTCATATTCATACCAGCTGTATGTCGGGAATCTCACGGATGTCCATGAGCTTTTAGGATAACTGTGTGAGTATTAAGAAGGAAAAGCTCTGGCACAAGTGGCGCGATTCTGAAATAGGAAACGCCATCCTGCTAGAAATGCTGGTTTCCATCTAATGTCACAACACACCATCGCTGGTATTTGAAGGAAGAGTTGTAACATCAACTGCTTCACAGTAACACTACTGGAAGAAAGTTTCCAGAAAACTGAAAATGAAAGTTTCAAACGCACCTATCATACACCTATTTTGATAACATACCATGCGGACTTCACTGCTATGGTAAACAAGACTTGAACACCTATCCAGACCATCAGAAGAGCAAGCAACCTGAACTGTATGCCGTTATCTTTGTTTCGACTCAAATCCTTTACTGTTTAAATCTCCCACAGCTTCCTGTAAAAACCTACCACTAAACGCCCCCTCCAGTCCAAAAATAAACTGTCTGCAGTAAATACGCAGAAAGAGAGAAGAGGCTTAGGATTCACTGCCAAGGGCTGCCAAGGATAGCGGGGATGAGAAACGTGATGACAGGAACCGACAAATGTCTGGTAAAAGCCAAGTCGTAACAGGTAAAAATAGTTGAGCAAAAATATCCCATACTTTGTCAGACAGATCTTGCACAACTGAAGTTTTTCAAGCCGAAGATTAGTTTCAAGAAGACAAAGTGACGTGGTGTAAGGATGCAAACTCTGCACCCCCCAACAGAGTCAAACTTCTCTAGGCTCCTTCACCGACTGCAACAATTCATGGAAGATTATTCCCCGGCCATGAATGTTTGAAGAGTGTGTGGCCTCTGCTTCAGCTTTCCATGGGGTGACAGTGGGAGGCCTAGACTACCAGTGTAATACAGGATGCAGGACAAGAGCTTACTGTGTAAAAATGAGCATACAGACCCACACAATGCATCAACAATGGACTCATCCCTTGAAATAGTCTTAATAGTCTGGAAATAGTCTGGAAATAGTCTTAATTGTATGTTGCACATCCATGCTACGTAAGTAGGTGAACTAATGACACAATAGTCACCTCCATTTGACATTCCATGAGTATGTTACAACAGACAGTCACTATATTTATAGAAACCTATGCACGTAGCTTCCTATCCATTCTGACATCTCATATGTATATATAGTGAGTTCTGTGCCAGTAAGACTGCCCACAGTTGCCAATGGCAAGTGTAAACACTAGCTGAATGTATCACTGATCCACTACGGAGGAATGCATGTAATCGGGTAGGAACAGGAAACGCCAAACCCTGTGTCAGATCAACTGACCTTGTGTCTGATTTTAATTCCCGTAGCCATCCTACAAAGTTTACTGAACAAGAACGATCAGACACTGCAATGGCACTCCGGAGCCTCTTGACAAACTAATGTTCTACCTACTTCTGTCACACAGCATCATCCCTGTTTACCCAGTCAAGCCCCTGCAGGAGGTGCAGGAATGTCGGAGCACAGAGCTGGAGATGCACGGCTGGGTCTAATAAATGTGCCAACTGGAGCAACATCTCACCCAACGTACATGAAGATCAACAGCATGCATCACGCTGTTCACTGTCTTGCAAGTTTTGTGCTCAAAATGCAGAGCACTATGTACTCATACTGGATGCCTCTCACACCACACAACCTTCAGCTGAACCACAGAACAGGAGGAACACAAACCGACGCGAGAATCAACAATGAATTACCATATTCACGTGATCTTTCAATTCTGCTCAAATGAAGTCCTAATGCTACACACCAACAACTGAACAGAACCGTGTCTGGTCCTGCAGATACTAATTATTTTGACGTCTAAGTGATATACAGGTTAACCAAAATGATAGGATGTAACTGTAAGATGTTCCCTCACTGCTGACTACTACAAGTCAAGGCCAGGCCAACTCCATCCTCTACAAAGGATTTACGGTGAGTCTCTAACCTCTCCCCTAGGCCAAATGGGAAGTCAAAGGGTATTATACCCAGGGCCTGAGGTGTGGAAAGAGTGTCTATTTCTGGGAGATGCTGCTACCAGCACGTTCTGCTAGTTTTGCAGTACATGTACCTACAGGCGGAGCTCCTTAAGTACACAGTCCACCTTTTGTTTATAAACGAGCCTCTCTGCTACCCATGCTACACACCTGGTCAAATGGAAACTGAAATTCAGTAAAACCACAACCCTTTCCTGTCTGATCCCCCCCCCCCCCACACACACACACAAACACACTTTGGGAAAATGCTCCTATAGCTACTATCGGTAGTATCTTTCTATCATATTCCAGATTATCATTTATCATCTCAGCTTCATGTTGTATTGCATATATATTGTTTTGCGTCTGCAACATTCCGAGCAAGGACGTACACTGGTACAGAGACTGAACCTAGCACACATACTTCCGAGTTCTACAGAACAAACTGGTGGCCATTAAGTGATAATATTTCAAAATCATGTGCCCAAATGTCCATAAAAAAGATCTGGTCCCAGAATGTGTCGTAATGTGTGCACACATACCTCATACATGACACACCTTTCACTGGGAGGTACTAATTAACATCATTACGACTGGGTTCGGCTTTGGCACACATTTTGTTTTCATGCTCCATTCCAAACCAGTTACACACGCTGTGAAGCTGCTATCTGGCCAAGCACAATTTTTGTCCTCATGCCAGGCTCACATGAATGCCACAGGTATCTATTTAAAACTACACTTTCATGTGTAAGCTAAACCCATAATGAGGTGGTGTATCTGTCATCACAGCAAGTCAGATATGGAATAATGCATATCCCAATCAACACATAATTGTACATAAACCAGAAAACAATACATGTGCGAAGGGCAGCTGAAGTGAACTGGCATGACCTCCCAATAAAATCTATACAGAGATTAAGGAATGCACTGATATAAAGACACATCATCATTTGGCTGGCAGTAGAACCACTTTACCATAGGGTCACCCTGCCCAGGTGTGTTTTACGTGCTTCCCCAGTCTGGAATTCCGACCATTACCTGGGGAACGCAACACAGCATGCAGCCGGTAATCATTCTGTCTCTGCTGCAAATCGTACGGTGAGCAGCAAGCCCTTTAAAACAGCGCCATCTTTACACCCACCTGAACCCCTCCCTCCCATCACTCACCCTCTTTCTCACCCAGACTGACTAACGAGCAAGAAATGCCAAGACTGACGAATTTCAACAAGCCCGGCATGAATAACTGTATCAACTTAGTACAGCTGATTCGTTTTAGAAAATTGCCAGGAAGATTTAATCCAGGGATTTTGCAGGCCACATGTGGTTTGAAAACCACACCAGACATAAAGCAGGAGAGCTCTACAGACTACAAAGTACAAGGCAACTTCATTGTGAAACAGAATATAATCAGCTTGTGGCTACCCCGAGTAACTTCCTTCACAACACCATCTTTATCAGCAGACATTAGAATGAAGGAAATGTAACATGGAGATTTCCACCCTACTGTACCAAGACACCGCAATACACTGTGGTAATACATTTTTCTGCGTTCCAGGAATGGGCGAGAACAATAAAATAAATGCAATTGTACAATTTATTCTACACACACAAACTAAGTCTGATGCACTAAAACACAGAGATGCATAACAAACTGGGTTCTGATGTTAAACAAACGAGAAGGGGCAATGCGGTTGACATGGAGGTAGGGGAGGGTCCAAGAGACGGTGACGGACAGACAGAAACACTAGATAAGTACATGTATATTGAAACTTACCTGCGGAGATCTTTGCACTCGACTACCTTGCCGAAGGTGCCTTCACCTAGGGTGGCCACCACTTCATCTGCAACACAAGACTCAGCATCAGTACCCGCCATCCTGTACCCACTAACACCTCACAAACATCGTCAGTGAGAAATCGACAGCAGTCCCAGCTCGAACAACAGTCGCCTACCTTCACATTGAGCTGTCACTTCCACAAAAAGTGCAGTTTCATCTTATATTTATACCAGAAGAGCACAAGTTTGGAGGTATGAATGCCTCCAGCTTCTGCTTTAATTCCACAGGCATGTGAGCAAATTCCAGCCCTCTTTTTAGAAAGACATTTTCCTGAAAATCTGTCAGGCCGTACTGTAGAAGGAGTGAGGCTGGGACTACCGTCATTCTCATCAGCAGAGAATCCTGGGAGAGACAAGGTGATCAATCTGAAGCAAAACCCAATCTTCCCAGACATCAGACCAATGTATGGGCAGGCCAAGCCATCATGTAATTTATCACAATGCAACTTAACTAAGTCATATGCAAACGCTGTGAAAAAGAACATTGTAATACTCAATTAATATCAAATCCCTATTAATCAATATACTCATGGTATCAAAGCTATACAGAAGGGGGCTTTTGCTGGGGGGAGTAATTATGGATGAAGTCATCCTAGACTAAACATTACGAAGTTGGTGAGTACATCGAGCTTGAAGCACGTCGCCTCCACGATAGATCAGGTGCCCATCTGCATCATCTTCCACACTGGGCGCTCTCTCTTCCCCCTCGTGCTGCTCCTGCTGGTCAGTCACCGCCCAAATCAGCCCACCAGCATCAGGTTCGAATCCCAGGAGGGGTCAAGGATTCAAGTCCGAACAGCGCGACAGGGGGTGAAGGTGGAGGGTGTGCAGGACGGTTCGTGTTCGAGTCACAGCCAGTGTTCAATGTTTCATTGCCATGGATGGCAGCCCACATATGTACGAGATAAGACAGGCAAGGGCATGGCTAAGGTAAAGATCGTGCGCAACACAATACGTACATCGTATGCATCGTCATGGCAATCATGGAAGAAGCAGTGTACTGAGTTATGGCAATCCATGAATCGACTTGAGGTGTGATGAGGATGGCTGTGAGCACAGACTCTGAGACAACTTCGTATTTTTTAACCTAGAAGACTTTTTGCAACTGGAATAAGGAGACGGGGAAGGTATTATCAGAGACCACAGAAACGTCGGAGAAAAAGTATTTTAGTGTGGGAGACGTGTGTGTGTGTGTGTGTGTGTGTGGTAGTAGTGATGGGGGGGGGGGGGGGGCCTTTATGACGCAAATTGAAAAGTTTTGAAACTGAAAAAGTTAAACTAGATCAGCAGATGTGGTGATTGACTCTGTGAAGTCGTTAAAGTTTTTGCTGAACCAGAGGTACAGGAAACGGAAAATGAAGAGAAGCCAGAGATGACCATCAATGTGCTATGAAGACAATGTCAGAAAGATGAAGGATGATGATGAAGGATGATGATGACTGGTAAGAAAGGGATGACTGAAGATGTACGTTTATAAAGTTTGGATTCTATTTTCGAGATGAGCGACGTAACAGATTCCATTTCCAGTCCATTAACTGAGCCATTCACTTCAAAGGTGCACTCATCAAGGTGACGTACTGTAGTGTCATCGTTCAGAAGAACACTCCAGTCTTTGTGGAGGGGGTGGTGGTGGGGGGATGGGGGGGGGGGGATGGGGGGTTGAATGTACCCGGCTCACAGCATCCCATTCACATGACTGTATTTTCAGGCGTGAGTCACTGAGTGGCGCTAATGTAGCTTCAGGCTCAGTTAATGCGGGTAATGTCATCAACTCAGGAAGGTGATCAGTGAAAAGTGAAATGAATGATCGAATTACTGGTAAATGTAACATACATGTATACATACATGTACACACACACAGACACATATATACACAGACATAACATTGTACTGAAATGAGAAAGAAAATTCATCTTAGATCACGAGGCTATAAGAAAATTTAAAAGCTATAAAATTATCTTTTAGAAAATGTCAAAAGAGCTTTCTGGTTGTAAAAACACGTACCACATTTTAAGCTACTATTCAGTACTTACACTTTATAACCGTATTATCCATACATGTATCTATTCTAGCCTATTTGGATCAGACTATGTATGACCAGGAAACTTCTTTGCTCCTCTCTCGAAGTTCACACGGCTAAGTTGTGATGCTTGCTGGACATACTTCAAAATAACCACATCAACTGAAGCGGTCATTGTGTACCAACTGACATTGTGACAGAGGGCTCAATGTTTGCCTCACAGTTACTGCAGACCCCATGACCTATTGCATGGCTAAAATACACAAAGCAGCCCTGATTTTGACAATCATGGCCTTTGGCAAATCCCTAACCTTTCCGGCCGCACTGGTAACTGCCGGGGAAGATGGGCAAATTTGACCAATTACCATCTGATCACCCACTAGCCTCCGCCCATTGCGTGTACTAGTTTCCCATGCTGCAAACTGTATCCCACCCACCCTTCTTTCCCCCCTTTGGGCGTGGGATGGGGGAGAACACATCACTGTATCGCAGTGTATTACAATATAAAACATCCTGTAGACATAGTGTTATCTTTATCTGCAACCAGAATGATAATAATATAACTGCTGAACATCTAAAGCAAATGGAAGATGGAATCCACACGGAACACGGAACCGTGAAAGAAAGCAGAGATGGATGGGAGACAAAGAAATAGTTTGCCATCAGACCTGGCATTCTGCCTACATTCCCTGTCTGTCTTGTAGTCTAGCCTCCCCACTACCCACAATCACTGGTTATCACAGCCTTCATGCTCACGCGTTTTCGCACACACACACACACACACACACACACACACACACACACACACACACACACACACACACACTCCCTGGTCCTTCTTGTAACCTCCCGCACAACAAATTAAACATTAAAGAGGCACGTTTTCCGAAAGAAACCAAATCAGACCCTGCCAAACACACCATTTTAGTGTGCATGTCCACAAATAACCCAGCTTGCACCCCTCAGTGAAACCAACTTGCCCCGACAAGATACATCTTTATCCCAACTTCCCTGGAAAGATGATAAAAGTTTCTTGACCCTCCGTGTCAGCACATCCCCTTCTGAGATACCCTCAGGCTGCTATAATATGAACCTAACCTGTGGCAACTGATTAAACAGAACCACAGTATCAAAGTCCATCTGTAACAAATGCTCCGAAGCCTGACACAGACAAAAATATTAACATCACCAGCCAGCAGGTTTCATTTTTAAAGAACGACGACGAATCTAGGGTCAGAATTTGGGATGATTTTCGGCAGCAAGGCGGTGCGCCTGCAGACCCAATTCTAATGGCGCTACTTCAATTCTTTCGTCATCAGTTTCAGACCAAAACATTTTTTTTTTTTTTTTTTTTTTTACAAATTATTCACTGCCAAAGCCTACTTAAGTTTTTCCCTAGTCTGTTAACTGTGAAATGATGCCCAACACCTTATATGGTCAGTGGTACGCTGAGTAATGAGGAACACAGTACACAGGGGCATTACACACTCTGCACATTGCCGGTTCTTCACGGCGAGGTGCGCTAGGGAAGGTTAACATGTCACTTGTCAGAGGAGCCAAGCCAGATGTAGACGCCAGCCTGGTTATGTAGCCAACCTCAGCTACCGGTTACCGAATGCTACCCCCATCTTCTCCAATAACTCAGTAAATTAGTGTACGACACAGCTTTCCACAACTCTTGCCGGAGCTTTAAAAAAATCGAGAGAGGAGCAGAGAGTCCCCCCCCCCCCCCCCCCCGAACACCTCTAAATCACGAAATGCGTAGTGCCACAAGGGCATTAGATACCTTAGCTAGACAGCAGCATCACAAAACCTAGAAATATCCTCGCAACCCTGATCCTTACCCAATTCATAACTTTTACACAATTTCCTTACTTAGTTCAATTCTCATTACCCCTATACTGTGAACAAATTGAGCATGCATAGGACATACCGTGGCGTTCCGTCGGTTTACACCATGCTTATAACCACCAGTAGTCGGCATATTCCTCCATTCTTTGACAACACCTCCCACATCCACTCTCATGCTGGCTCTGTCTGTGTGTACGCTAGCTGCTTCCAGACCCTGCCTGCTTGGGGCTGCCACAGGGGCTGCAGAACTCGCTCACACACACACACACACAGGGCTGCACGGCTGCAGTACACACAGAACCGCAAGATGGGGCCGGGGGAAAGGGCTGGAGCAGGGATTCCAGCAATAAACAGCCCCTTCTGCTTGAAACCAGAGACCGTAGTGGAATAAGCCTGGCAGGGGAGGCATGGGCAACGGTGCACGCTCTCAGGCCATAGAGACCAGTCCTGTGCCGACCCTGCCACCCCCTTTAAAGTTTATTTACTCCCGCTGTAAGTTGAACACATCACTGACAAACGCTATGCAAAGCGGCTGCGTGTTTTGAGGAAAGTTGCATGTAACGGTGAAGAAGATTCCATTTGCCACAACACGTGATATGGATGAACAGATGTCTATGTCCCCTTTGCAGCACTTGGCTACGCCACCATAGCACCTACACAGTGAATAGTTCTGACTGACACGTCAAGTCTGTCAGACTCATCTCACTCTGATGATGTACGTAAGCCCGACGGGAAGCACCATGAACATTGAAATCTCAGGAATGAACATCCTTTACAACTCAGCAACTGTCAGCATATAAACCATCAAACTGGTATGGGAGCTGAAAATAATCCTCCCCACAACGTTCTGATCATCCGCAGCTGATAAATAATTCAGGTTGATGGCAGCAATACATGTCCGTAGAGAAGAAAAAATTACACGGTATACACCTAAAATCGAAATGCAGGAAACAGTGCTTTTCAGGAATTAAAAACAAAATACCAATCACAGTGGATGTTCCTAAAAACTGAACTATTAATTCTGTGTTGAAGAAAGCTGCCACCAATGATCAATGACTGAGGTTGGTATCATGAAATTAAAAAATCGAGATGACAATCACGGGTTTTCTCAAGAGAAGGCACTTTTCACGATAATCCTGATTTAGTGCATAAGCAATGATCATGCCGGGTCCAGACACTGTTTGACTGACGGGCACTAATGCCAGCGAGCATCAATTCAAGTCAATATATGAAGACATAGGGCATAATGTGTTTTGTGAGGTAAACAGGGTGGGGGTCGATGGGGTAGCAAACAGCTGTGTGTGTGACATAACAGGCGGTCATGCACACTATTCAGGACGGAGGAATCGCAAGCAGTCAGTGCACAAGGCGGAAGATTTCTCGGCGTACTATGACCTCTCTATCATTCTCTATTTCCTTGTCCAAACAGTCCCCACTCTAAATGATTCGAATGGCCGGACGAAAGGTGGCAACAACAGCGGTACCGTGCCCGCCCTTGACGTAAGGGATTGGGCAATGCCTTGTTACAAAGGAGTCTGGCTGGCTTCACTGACAGCTGCAGATGATGAAAGGCCAGTTACACACGCCTGGCACCCCCTCTTGGGAAATGAGCACAACCTACTGGGGGTGGGAATCGCGGAACACGGCTCCTGTACGTGTCTAGCACAGTCATGAGTAATTGCTGTACACTAGCCAACGACGCAACACAAACATAGAACAGTACGGCGTAAAACGTGGCTTCGTGTATTTTTGCGTTTCTCCTTTTTGCTCTGTCAGTGGACTAGAATTTGCAATCATAGTCACACCGGCTTCAGGGTGTCTCCGTCAGTGACACACTTTACTCGTTGTGGCGTACTGGTAACAAACAAAACCAGGATGCCTGGCATTCCTTTGATGTCGGTAATACACGGCATGCAGCCTACACAATCACGCCGTACAACTGTCAGTCTTCCTCCCACACACTGCACATTATCTGCAACTTCATGCTGAAAACATGATGACAATAACAAGACTCGGCATCAAATGCCTCCAACATGAAACCTTCAGGGTTTTTTTGGTTGTTGTTTTTTTTTTTTAAAGGATTTTTTGTTAATTGCACCATTCACGTCAACTGATGTGCGTCGTTTCTGTTCCAGTCACGGTCGACATTATCACTTTACATGTTCAGGAAACAATACACAATGTGCGTGATGTGCTGGCACATGAACTGTGAGGAGGGCAGACGACTGATACCAGTAAAACGCCGTTCACAAGCTTGGAGATGGACCCAACATGGCTCCCTCCCAGTCCCATGCGACACATTCGGCGACAGTTGCAACAGTCGGCCTCTGTGTCAGTGTCAGCACAGTGGTAGAGAGTAACTAATGACCCAAACGCTGTACGTAGCGTGAAATGTCACACACAGCCGGTGGGGGTACAGTATCAGTATACGGTGATCTCACTCAAAACTACACCAACTGCCGCTGATTTAGGCGGAAATTATTACTTGCACGACAGTGTAATCACAAAAACTGAGGGAAGGCCAGGCAGCTGCTGTACACTTCCCGATCGCTGTCACAAAAATCCGATACCATATCCGACTCCTTCACAATCGAATGTACAGACGGTAACGGGATATTCCGACTGTTTTAACGAGGGTCAACAGCAGCATGGACACGCACAACAGTGTCTGGGTGCCTTGCCGCCACAACACTCAATGCATACTTTCACACAGAGACTCTCCTGGTTTTCTAGAACATCCACCACTGTTTTCTGGGCACTGCTAGGCACTTACTCTGGTGAAGCCGACAAAGGACACTTTACAATCGAGTCACGATCTGAAAGAAACTTTTACAATCAGAACTCCCTCTGGTGCAATACAAAGATGCTGTTAGTGTTACCCACCCCCGCGCCGAATTCGCGTAATATGTATAATCCTGTCACATCAGCGTCCCCCAAATCCTGTTTTCCTCACGCAGGCACTCTATGCCAGGGTAAATTCTCCACACGCTCAGCGTGTGGCCCTCCTGATCACTCGATGGATGGTCATCTCCGCCGGCTGACGGATCAGAGATATGAAGCCAGATCGAAGCCGGCGCCCAATGTCCACAGTCAGTGCATGTCAACCTGCCATCTGCTGATGTTCCAGGCCCACTTTTCCTGCTCGCTAGCGAACTGCGCACAGTACACACCTATTACAACACGCCTACCAATTAACAGCCTCATTAGGATGAAATTCTTACTGCTTTTACGGTTACCGCACCTCCCAGATTGCCACAGGAATGTTGGTCGTATTCACTGTACGGCATAATCCACAGGCATTGCCGTATCAGACCTCAGTGGAGGCCGGGGTTGAAATAAAACCCGCCAACGACGTTTGCGTTGGTCAAGGAGGGACTGGGGACAGACAGATGATATCAGCAAGTCGTTACACTGTGACGCCCTCGGCCCTTCAGTCCCACTTTCCGTCCGTTGAAACAACTATCGCCTCTAAGAAAACCTGTCAGAACAAAGTGCCTTTGTTCAAAGCTAGAATGGACCGAACTTATCAAGGACTACACACATCGCGCATTACAGTCTCCTCCCATCCTACGTCAGACGATTACGGGGTCGTGGGAAGTACACCCAAAACTATTTGTCGTAAACTGAAACCCAGTCTCGAGCTGTTTTTGGACAGATGCTATTCGAGGTCACTGATGCGAAAACCTGAACACAATCCGCTGTCAAGAGAAAAGTAGGCCTCTCCTACAAGATAAAAAATACTGCTTTGAATGTTTAGTAGAATAAACTTCTTTTCACTATGTGAACAGCTGCCGCTTGATGTCCTCTGCGTTAGGTATCCATGCACCGCTGACAGAACTTTACGTCTGGTTGAAGCACTAAAATTATGGGCGTATACAGTTGCCGTGTAAGCTAAGACCTGTGCCTGGCCTTCACCTTAAAAAAAAGTAAGCCAACGGGGAAAACAAAGCAAATGACGCTGGCTGCGGAACACATCTCACTGAACTACCTGAATAAAATTTATAATCCTTGTCAGCCCTCCTCACAATCTAATCACCAGACAAAGCGAAGTACTATGTTCTGGTTTCAGCCAAATACTGTTGCAACCAGGCCTGAATACAAAGGAGGAAATGTCCACTTGACTGTGCTCCACCCCTGGGAAACACGACACAATGAGGCGCAATGTAAATGGCAGTCTCTCATCAACACTACAACCAGGCGATGTACTTTATGTCCGAGGACGGCCTTCCTGTGTTGGCCGTCCCCCTGACTCGAGCTGTTTTCCCTGTATTCTCTCCACTATCAGCGATACTGCAGCTGACCGCTCTCCCTTCACCAAGTCCATTAGTTGCAGGAAATAAGGAGCTGCCCGTCTTGCTCTGGCCCAAAACCGCGCCTCCATCAAACCTGTCAATCATACAGCCGACGGCACGAACAGGCTGTAATAAGACTGTGACACTCTCCCACTTATCACTTGTTCCGCCCATCTTCGTGTTTCCCACTTTGTCTGGGTGAGCGGTGTCTTCCAGCCGTCCCTGACAATTTCAATTTCGCGCTCGTGCTGCATAAAAAAAAAGAAAATCCAACACGCTACAGCTTAGACATGTCCCGGTGAATTATGGTGTTTTCCCGTATACAGCTAAATATGAAAATTCAATTCAATCATTCTATATTTCTGTATCTCACACTACCCTTGTCAAAACAAAAGAAGAGACACGTGAATGTGTGTGCCCGCTCGGTCAAAATTAAATACTGTATGATCATGTACCTGTCAATTAGTTTGCAAAGCCCTTGACTGCAGGCTGACAGCAAATTATATCCTTGGGAAGTGTCAACTTATGAGGTCAGGCGAGACTAGGGCAGTTAATTTACTCCAGTTCCTTCCATACACTTCAGTTTACACTGGACTGCTGCCTCTCTTAGTCTCTACCACATACAGCCATGTGTAATAATAATATATTGTTTTCACTAAACAGTGACTTAGTTGCATACAGTACGTTCTAGCTTGCCTATGAGTATGAAACGCCCAAATGGAACTCCTTACTACTATCAAAGCCTCAGTAAAGCTAAACTACATGTAATATTCTGTCTAACAAGAGATGCATCCACGACAGGAAAGACAAAGGTAATGAAAAATATCCTCTTGCCTATTCCCTTCTGCAAAACATACTTTTTTTCTTGCCCTGCTGTAAGTGTAACACTGATAACAAAAACAAAACAAAAAAAAACCCTGCAGCTACACAAGCAAAACATTAACTGAGTAAATTATCCATCAATTTTGACAGCAAAGCGACGGGAAGAGCGATACAGAGAATGGGGATCAATATTTTGGGAGAAAGTTCCTGGTGCTACTGTCAGCAATAAACATGAGACTGGGGAGACCGCAAGAAAACGGCTTCCATTCGCCAGGAGATTGGCCTTATCTACATGTCCCTCCGTTCAATGGCTGCTCATGCATGGGAGAAGACGGTAAGGATGCCCTGTGAAGGCGACACACACCGAGTCTGGCGCTTTAGTACTCCGATGCTTGTTGTTCTGTGTCCCCACGCAATGTTATGCCGATGCTCAACTCCAGTGTCTGATGCACACTGGTAGAATGCAGGTTGCATACGCTAGTATTAGTCACAACACTGGTCACCATCCGAAACAGTTTTTATGCCCACGATCTTCACAAGGGTACTGCGGGACTGAATCTGACTGAACCACTTCCATTCCAACGTTTTCACTCACGAGCTGAAGACAGTGTCAACAGACTTCAAGTTAAAGTCACACGTAAACAGCCAAAGTACACCAGGAAGGAATCATCAGTACCAGCTTACTGATTCAGCAAGCTGAGTAAGTGAGAAGGCATCACAACTCCGATCAATCAAGATTCTGGCGTAGGCGTGCTGGTAAACAAACCCCCCACAAAATTGGCTTCTGTCAAGCTGTCCGCTTCTAAACAAGATGCTAATTTTGTACACATTTTATTAACAGGGAAAAACGCTTCAGTCAGAGCTAGGGCTTTCTTCATCTCCCAACTAATCGATGCTGCCAAAGGCTTCCGTCCAACTTCTCATTACTGGCTGAGGATCAAAGCTCAATGAAACTGAAAGCAATACCGTCTAACCTAGTATTCGCAGCACGTCACACTGATCACCACAGCAAACTGAGGGACAGCCGACTATCGGCACCAACTTACTGGGAATGCTGTGGCCTGAAGCCTGGGATGCTGAGAGCAATATGGATTCAGGGCAAATGACCCTGGGTTCGTAAAAACTCCAAATAGTGGCCAATGCTGGCGTGATGCGGGGGATGCCGTGGACACAGGGAAGCCTGCCGAGGTCCCCCGGCGCACACACGGTCATCGCCCAGGCCACATTATATCACTCAGACTGATGCCACTGGGAAGGAGGCGACACCTTCACGGCCCACTAAACATCCCTGGGACCGATAATGTTATACCGGTCCTGTATCCATTTCCCTTCCCTAGCCAGCTAAATCCTGTTGCTGCTCAAACTGTCCGCATGAATGGAACGCCGCTAACACTCCGTTTTTGCGGGGCACTGCATTTGATATTAGTAATATCAAGAAATCCCCCCCCCCCCCCGAAATCACCACTACTTCAAACTTTCAAAAAGTACACACACACCCCACCACCGGTGGGGGGGGGGGGGGGGGGTTAGTCCACAGACCTACACGAATATTTATAAATGAGTTCAGAGAAGACAAAACATTCAGAATGTCTCAAAATTGTATTAGAAATGATTTAACTCTTCACAAATTCAGTGAAAGCTGCTGTAACACACTTGTAAGCTGATACAGTAACACACGACATGACCGACCGCATCATGATCATGGTATAAAGTGAAATCCCGTGATGCCTTCCTTTCCTAACGGGCGTGTTTATATTGAAACAATAGCTACTGGGTGTAAACATGTCCTGTGTGATTGAGGCCAGCCTAATGCCCTCGCATACACAGACGGAAATTGGAAATGAATTTGGAGAGAGCCCAATTCCGCTCTTTAGGGGCAGGCTGAGCTCCCCGTCGGTCCCTGTGCAACATTGGACCAAAACGCCGCCAGCCGCACGTTTGCGCGATGCACAGCTCGCGACGCCACTACCATTAGTATTACTACACCACCCCAGCCAGTTCACAGGATCACATGAAGTGCGTGGGCGACTGCTGGCCCTCTCTGGCGTTCACTACATTTACAAACTGTCCAGGCCTAACATATAACCGATTAGTGATATGCTCTATAACTGAAGAGACAACTGCGTGGGTGTCCATAAAAACAGAGTTGGGTAAACCAACTAAAACTGACCGCTTTAATTCGACGTCAAAACAAAAGACAGCATAAAAAATTCTACAAAGTTCTACATGTAGTTGTATTCCTTCAATGATCCAAGTCAACTGCAGCAAAATACTTTTTTTTTTATAAACTGTGAATGAAGCTCACTGTAAGCCCCCCCCCCCCCCCCCCCCCCTGTAATGTGCTTCAGTGTGTAATCGGTCAAACCTGCCACAGTCTCAGAGAGAGAGAGAGGAGACAGCAAGGGACAGAACTCTTTCTAGCTCACCGACAAAATGTAAACACTGTGCTTACGTTCTCATGGAGGGGACTGCAACAAGTGTACTGGTATGTCTTCCAAGATGTGTACCCAGTCCTCAATCAGTTAAGCCAGCCCCCCCCCCCCCCCCCAAAAAAAAAACAACAACAAAAAAAACATACACACAAACAAACAGAAATAAAACGAAACAAAATTGAGCAGCCATTAAAACGGCAAAGTTACAAGTACAAAGACTGATGGAAAACCCAGCTATAGTTTTTGTTGTTGTTTTTCATGTATTTTGGATGTACTAATGCACCAAAGCACAAATCACACCCAATCAAATAAATCAGTCTCAGTGGGCTTTTGTTGTTTTTTGTAACCAAATTTGAAATGGGCCATTTTACTTTGAGGTCTCAGTTGAAAAAGACCTTCAAATCAGCTTGGTCAAAGTTAAAATTGAAAAAAAAAATGAAAAAAAAATCAGCATGAACACTACATCAAGACCAAAACAACAACAAAATGTCTCAATTGGTGAATGATGAAAAGGCATGGTATGGGTGATGTTTGTCAAGCAAGAGATGACACGGACAAGGCCGTACACCATGAAGTGCTCTACTGAAACCAAGCATAATGACAACTGCAAAATCAATGGTGTTAAGGGAAAGGAAAAGAGAGAGAGAGAGAGAGAGAATATCAGGGTGGATGTTGGGATTGACTCAGTGACTGACTGATGCCTCTTTTCAAGTTTTGTTTCAAAATTTATATGAGTATAATGTATGGCTGATCTGAACACAAAATATTTGATTGTAATAGTTTTTTGCCTGGAAGAAAATGTACATGAAGAAATATAATTACTGCTTTGGAAAAAAAAGAGCCAATGAAGAATGGATGCACGACCCAAAAAAATGTTTTAAAAAAAAAAAAAAGCAGGAACAAACTGAGAATCAAACTCAAACTCAAGTCTGATGCATCCATGCATGCAACTGAGGCTCAAAAAAAAAAAAAAAAAAAAGTTTTGTTTGGAGGGAGGGGGTAAGGGTTTTAAAGTTTGGGGGACGAGAGGCAGCAAGACTGAGAGTGGTGACTGATGGAATTCAGAGCTTCAGATTGTCGGCGCGCCCGCGCCATTGACGCGTAAAATATCGAAATGACGCGCAAGAGTTAATGTGTATGCGCCAGTGTGGCGCGCGCACTTTTGGCCTTCTACACATCGGAGTAGGCCTAGTGAAACTAAAGACATCGCGTCTCTGCACTGCCTTGCCTGCCCAACATGTATCGCAGCACGTCATTGGATGACAGATCTTCCCGAAAGCCAATCCGCGAATACCTTACTTATATTACTTGGTGATGCCAACATCGCTGAATAAACGTGAATCTCATTGGTTTTCTTTATTAGGAACATCCAATGAAAACGCTTTTATTAGGCCTAACAGAGCGTTGGCTTGGACGTCTGCAGATTCCGAGAACTGAATTCTTGTTTCTGTATCAACTGCTCCATCAAAAGTTTCGAAAAAAACATCGGCGAAGAAAATAAAATTGGTGGCAGGCCAATCTCGGCTCACATTTGCTCGGACTGAATCTGCAGCTGCAAGTAGGTCGTTTTCATATTCATGATCTCATTAAACTGAACGCCGCAACGCGTCGGCGCGAGAGATCTGCGATATGATGCTTTTTTCCCCAACGGCATGACTTCGTTTCCAAAGTGAAAATGATGGGTCAGACGAATTCTAACAGAAAGGTCGGGGAGGAAGAGTTGGAGAGGAAAGTAGGCCTAAACTCTGTGTGTGTGTGGGGGGGGGGGGCGGCTCGGGGGGGGGGGGGGGGGGGGGGAGACAGAGAGAAAGACTAAGAGAGCCGGAGAGAAAGAGAGAGAGGCCTTGCAGAGCTCCCAACAATCCAGCTAATTTTAAGGATAATATCAAAGCCTTTGTAAATATCACACATTTTCATTTGGAAACATGCATGTCAGGAAAAACTCTCTGTGTGTGTGTGTGTGTGTGTGTGTGTGTGTGTGTGTGCGCTACATTACTAAGTTTCTGTAGTTTAGCAACGGCAAGGTTGTAAACTGGCCGATGGCCAAAATCTTCTACCGTTGAAAAATAAAGGTTTGTCATTGTCACTCTCTCTCTCACACACACACACACACACACACACACACACACACACACACACACACACACACACTGACACACACACACACACACACACAATGCCGGACCCAACTTCCAAAACATGCCCTTTGATAAAGCTGTTCAAGTGTGGGCGCAGAAAAAAAGGCGCTACCTCTTCATGAAGGACAAAATAAAGTTAAATTAGTACACCTCTGACTTTTTTTCGCTTCAAGATTTTGTCAATGACCCATCATTTTGAAAATTGACCCCTCATTTTGCTCAGCCATGGGTCATTGGGCCCATGACGTTTAAAAGCAATCTGAAGCTCTGGAATTTTTCATCTGTTTATTTACTTTTATTTGGAGGGTGAGGCGGGGGGGCATCAGATGCTATCTAAATTTACGCGCGATCAAATCTGATGAGTAACTATGACAGAAGGCTGCCAATGAAGGCACATTCTGTCAAGATGTACTGACTACAATGTACTGCCATCAAACAGCTGACATTGGACACTACATCGTGATGTATTGCTAGCACGTAACATGAGACTTGTCCTAGGTAAGACCTAAGACAATCTGTGAGTGCCACAGCCAGACCACAACTAAACTTGGAAATGTATACACTGATGCTCCAACTGTAGTAAAAATCAAAGGCACGTTCCAAACGAAGATGATGGCCAGTCAGTGAGTTACACTATTCACAGCAAAACAATTGTGCTCAGACTCTCACCGATCATCACCTATCGACCAGGGCATGTTTATCATTAGGAGTAGGACAGTCACTCATCAGAAAGACAAGGACATTTTAATTTTTCGTACAGACAATGTAGTCTTTGTTTTGTTTGGAAAGTACACAGTCATAAAGATAATTCAAATTTTAATTGTCTGTGAACACAGCCATTGTTGTGACCTCCATGCTCACACTTGTCTCATCATGGAATGCATTGAACTTACCTGCACTATCTGCTCAACATAAGCACATTTTATCAACATCAGAAAGTAATGCAACAAAATGGAAGAGAGAGGGGCATGGGGCAGAAGATGTAAAGCATGTTAACACTAAAAAGAGGCAAAACGTCATAATTTACACTCTTATCAGTGTTAAGATCCCTTGTCTTGGCGTCAAGTTGTAACCTGTTTTTCCAGCACGAATTACCTGGTATGTTTCATCCCCTCCTGCTGCCTAATTTTATACACAGCAGTTTGTTATTAGAGTGACTTACTTGAGCATCTGCACTGTAGACTTAAAAGAAAACTGTGTTCTTGATGATCCGCAACACAGACGCAGTAAGTTAATTCTAAGCACACACCTGCTATCTGCATAGCTCTAAGTCTAGGTCTAGATAACAGACCACACTCAGTCTATTGCTAACTTTATACAAATGCCAGAAAATGGCTGATTTCATAGTACTTGCCTAATAGTAATACAACTACTCACCCGACTGGAAAGAGACGAGCCGTCTCGATGACGTCTCGGGCGGTCAAAGTCACGATGCTTGTGCCGATGATGGCGGTGACGGCGGCTTGTGTTGGAGCTGTAGCGACTGCTGCCACCGTAGTAGGAGTCATTTCTCGAAGAAAAGTTTGTGTTGCAGTCGTCACATGATGAGCGGTCACGGTAGTAGCTAGGCTCTTGATAGTCGTGTCGGCGGCTGTATGTGTCAAACTGTACAAGCCTAAAAGCAAAATGTGCAGTGAATGTTAAGTGACTTTTCATTTTATGCAGATAGTACATTACAAAATTCTACAAAGGCATCAGAATCAAACATCTGACAATTCCTAGCAACACTCCTACTACATGTATAAATACAAGATCAAACCAACGGCATGAAACTTAAAGAATCTTGGCAACTGTTTCCAGTTTCCCCTTATCATACTTATATTACATGATGTTTTGTCTACTTAAATGACTACTGGTCAGAAAGTGGCATGAAAGTTTAATGAGCACATACATATAATATCATCAGTAGAAGTTCTACCAATAAGATAGACCACTACACGATGTGCATCTGCAAGCATCCTTCTGGCCGCCTGTCACCTCCAGATATATATTATCTTAATCTCTGAGTAAAAGCTTTGCTTCACAGTGTGCACAGCATGGATTCTCAACATTATGAGCAGGTGTATTAACACTAGTCCTGCTGAGAACGGAATATGCCGGACTAGCTCTAGGCCTTTTCGTTTAATTTCAGCGCAAGACATATGAACTCAGCAAGACCAGGGTGAAGTTGTCAAAATCACATCAACACAAGAAGCTGCAGGATAAACATACGTTCTACTCCTGCCAGTCCTGGAGCGGCGCGATCTTGGCTCATAGTAGTCATCATATGAACCTGCTCGGTGACGTTTTGGGTGACGGTAGTCATCATGATCATCATATGATGCATCTCTGCTGTATGCATATGATCGCTTTCGGCGAGACCGTGGCATCTGCAGAGGAAAAACAAACAAGTGTGTTTATTTTTCTTTCGGGCACACAGAATTTCATGGTACACTCTATGCATGTGAAGTTAAAACTTAAATGTGTTACTCATCCTTCAGCATTCAAATTACACCCAATTATAGACTTTATATGGTGTCAGTCACTAAATCAGTTGCGTAGGTGAGACTTATCAAATTCAAAGGTTTGGATCTAAGGTTTGGATTCTAAAACCGGCAAGGGTTTTGGGCGCGCGGCCCAATTTTACCATTGACAATGACACTGATCATCATGGCGAACCCATGACACCAGTCACACAACACAAACCGAAACTTCTAAGAGTAGACTATCGGTCCTACTAATTACCGAAAACAACAAAACGACCGAAAACAACCGAAAACAACTCTTATTACGGATATAACGCAGTTCAAACATAGAAATAACAACACACAAACATGATTAAAGGTGAAAAAAGTGGCCTTAAAAAAAGCTAAAAGAAAAAAAAAAGGTAATATTGCAGAAAATAACCAGTCCGGACCAGAGTCGCTTCCCTTGGGAGACACGTTCATTTCGTCCTGTTCTCTTGGAGTGAATAAGTACTTTTTTCCTTTAAACTAAACTAGTTTAAGGCCTCTTTTTTCACCTTTAATCATGTTTGTGTGTTGTTATTTCTATGTTTTAACTGCGTTCTACCCGTATTAAGAGTTGTTTTCGGTTGTTTTCGGTCGTTTTCGGTTGTTTTCGGTAATTAGTAGGACCCGTAGACTATAACACATTACACTTTACAGTCCTAAATCTAAAGCCCCGTTGTTGTCTGGTCATTCCACTATACGTCAGAGTTTTGTTTTTGTTTTGTTTTTTTTCTGTTTTCTGCGAGAAATGTAAACAATCGTATTCGCACCAGGCATTCCGCCTAGATATTCCGCGAACCAAAAATTAAGAAACGGATAGGGCGAGGGTCCCCCCACACCTTTATTGCTATAACACATCCATTTTACTAGACTTTATCTCTCCCTCTCTCGTGTTACAAACTTAAATACGATTTTTCAGACACACAAAGACGAACCGTATTACGATTCGTGACAAATAATTCTGTAAAACCAGTCTCACAACATACGTCCATACAGACTCTCAAAATGGCCGCCAATGGCATATCGGCGCTGATGGAGGGATATCCCACCTACTTTCACAAACTATTGGTTGTATTTCACTAAAATTGAACCAGCCGATCTTCTGCAATGCTCACTAGTTCATTTCTGTCACTTACCGTTCTAGATTTGCCAATTGTCTCCCACAGAAAATCAAGATTTATGCGTTTGCGACAGGACGACAAAATCGAAGTTACAGCGTCCATGAGCCGATGAAACTGCGACGGTGGTTGGCCTGCATCTACCAATGGAATTCACCCTGACAAGTGAGGCTTAGGGGTATGATTGGCGTTTTATTCAAAACTAAATGAGCGGAACCGAAGTAATAAGGGGAAAAAATGAACAAAACACCGGGGAAAAAATGTGGTGGAAGAACCGTAAAGGTACGCTTGCCCATATAAGGAGGCAAAGAAACACATCATAATCGTGTAATCAGAGACTGACAAACATACATCTAATCAGTGTATCTCTGATGTGACTGATAAAACACATCTAATCCTACCTCATATCATAGTTCTAAGCGCCAAACTCAACTGAAGAACTCGAAAATAATTATTTTGCAATACTAGTAACACAACAGCTTTGAAGCTATGTGGACACAGAGACATACATAACTGTTATGTATGTCTCTGGTGGACACTAGCTAGTGTACAGCACACACGTACACACACACACACACACCGTGCACACACACACACACACACACACACACACACACACGCACTGACGCACGCACACTGACACTGTGGCACACGACTGACAAAATTACTGAATCGGCACAGAGTCTGAATTAGAATAATACCGTCTTTCCACCCCACATCAGTGCCAAGTATCTCAACTTAGGTCGGCCGCCCGCCCGCCGGACCAGTTACTTCACTTTGAAAGGGGTCGGGGGGGGGGGGGGGGCGAGCGGAAGGCCGACAGAGGCTCGGGGAATGGGGGGGGGGGGGGTAACCCCAGTCACGTGGCTGAGAGGTCGAGGTCGTACCTTTAGCCAAGAGCTATCATTGGCTTGGTTCTCGAGTTGGTTGGAGACGCTCGATTGTTCGTTCTGAGCTAGTTTCCTTCAAAGGTAGGGTAAGGGTAAGACTCCCAGGGAGAGCACACGTTGCCCAGGCACAGGCGGAAACACGCCACAACGCTGACGTAACAAACCGGAAACACGTCGTCATTTACCCTGCTGTCCTACTGGTCAGGCCAAATAGAAAAATAAAGTACTTTACTACCTTCTTCCAAAAAAAGAGTGCGACTTCAGCCAGTGACAGCAGAGACTTGGGGGCTTATTAGTGACTAGCACTAGAGAGCACACTCTAACAGAAAATTATCGGCAGGCAAGATGAACAAAATTTCTGAACTGAAAATATCTTGATCTTGATGGATGCCTGACAAAATACACCTGAACATGGAAAAGTATGTATTGCTTTTCTTTGAATAAAAATGTTGATGGCACGTTGCTCAGTGAAGTTATGAAATCACTACTGCGCATTTTTCCGGTCCTCGTGGGGCAAGTGCCGACAATAGGATATCGTCTATAAGACAAAAGACAAGTGAACTATTTTGTCCATTCTAACAGACAGTAACTTCCGCTTACTTCAGTCCTGTTCATTTGCAACTCTCAGTGTACCATCGGCTTTTACATTTACTACGTTTAGCCTCTGTAATGACTCGAAACAGGCTAACCGAGACCTGAGCCGAGACAACTAATCACTAGTTTGGCAGCTGTGTGCTCTGCCACGAAAAATGTGTGCTTGCTGCGGCAAGGGAGGCAACATAATATGATAAAATGTACTGAGCCGGTGAATGCGACAGAACTCACCGCTTCTGTGCACACTGTGAAATACCACGGTGACCACAAAGTTGTTCAGAACTGTCCACTTTCCTTGTCACCGATCGCGTTTGTTTTTTCCTTCTTAGTGATTAGCTGTCTCGGCTCAGGTCTCGGTTAGCCTGTTCCGCGTCATTACATAGGCTAAATGTAAAAAAAAGAAAGCCGATGGTACAGAGTTGGCTTATTTGAAACTCGTGCCAAGTTCCCGTATCCTTGCCCGATGGCTGGGTTTGCGTGCGCATAGTTTGGCTACGCGACACAGATGCAAATCTGGATGAAGACGCTATACAGTACAACTTCTTTTGGGCGACCACCCCTTTGACCAGATAAGAGTGGTCTTAAAAGAGAGGTGTCCACTCAAAAGAAGCTTCAGACAGTGAAGAAGTGCAACCCAGTATCATTGTAACATTGGTCTGCACAGGCAGGTGGTCTCCCAAAGGGGTGGTCACCCAAAAAAGGTTCTACTGTATATTCCTCTTACACATAACGCTGCAGATGACACCCTAGAAATGCTTTAAAATTCACCAAAAAATTCACAAAAATCAGGCAGCCATAGACTCATGCGTAGAGGAAATTTAAACAAATTCCAATATTCCGTTTTTTTGGCAATGTTGGCAGCGACCACATACCCCCTCATTCCACGGTCGTCTGCTGGCTCCTGTGCCAGCCGCGCATGAATACAAATAGTCCACAAGCCAGTCTCATTTTTCCCTAATTTTACTATTACCTGGCATGAAACTTGTTTACAAAGCCAACAAAAAGCACCAGATTGCCATATTTTACTATGCATACAAATTTTAAAAGGGGCAAAGATTTTATACTATATTTAGCCGAGTTTGTTACTACATGCCCCGGAAGCTAATACCGTCGCGTAGCCTTTTGATGGCACATCCGGTCTTCTTCCCCTACTCGCGAGTATTGTGCGGAAACTGGCATTGCGAGCAACAGCTAAGGGACGCTATTCCCGTTTTCCCACGTGCGTGCATCGACTTGCTACGGGTGCTATGGGTCTGAAGCATCGTTTCCAAAGCCGATGGACATTCGGCTAAAACAAGTGAAAGGTTTGTTTTAGCCAGACGCGATCGCCAGGCAAGCGTGAGAACTCCTTCCGATCCCAGCTCAGTGAATCCCATTCATTCTTCTACAAACGATCGTCATCTACAACTGATCGCTTGTTTTCAAGTTGATAGCAGACGACAACAGCTGCCAACGTTCTCAACGAAGTTCAAAAACCAGCTCAAACACTGTTCTTGCTAGATCTTGTGTCCATTTCACAATGAGAACCTATCTGAGAGATTATGGAGACAACATGTGTGTCAACGATTTTCTTGGATGGGCCAATTTAATGCATTCTATGCTGGATGCTAACAAACGTCTTCCCGAAACCGCGAGGAACAAGCTTGCGTCCTTTGTTCATCGTCTGTGTACGATACACCGGAATGAGATGCTTGCCGTGGCATCGGGAGGAGGAAAAGGATGTCTTGAGAATCACCATTACCTATACAATGCACTCCGATTGTGCTTTGATTTCCATCTGAACATCCCAGTGAAAGTGAGCATGCTTATTCGAGAAATTTTTCTCTGTGAAGGATCGCTTGAAGCTATTTTTAGCATCCTCCAACCCAGTCGCCACGCTCACAGGAACGCGAGGGCGGATGTAAACATTGATTCATACACTTTGTACACTGGACCCAGAAGGCTTTATCGCCAGGCGTTTGAATATTACGTCAAAAACATTTCACTCCTCAACAAAGATCCACGAGAGGATGAACGAAACCCATACAAGGTGGCACACATTTTGAACACACCTATTGACGGCGTGTCAGGTAACACCCCTCTACTGGCTGCAGTTACTTCTTGCCATCCCATAATTGTCCTGTTCCTACTCCGTCATGGGGCAGATCCACTGCACTATCAGAAGGGTGATGAGGATAAAAAGCGGACAAAGTCCGCTGTTGAGTATGTGGTTGACAAACTGAATATGTCTGCCATGCTCTCAGAGTGGGCCGGGCCGCAACCAGGAACAGAAACAAACGGAATGAACAGGGAAGAGAGAATGAAACTGTGTCTCATTTACTTTGCCCAGGCTGTCTATGCTTTGGACATTCGAGTTGCCAGCAAGAATGTGGACACTAACAGTTCTGAAGAAGAGAAGTTTGCCAATGGGCTTTTCTTTGAGGTAAACGCCAAAATTGCTGACATGCTGGAAGTGCAGACAACATATCGCTGTCCTCCGTCACTGCGTCACGCCAGCAGGTGTGTCATCAGGCGAGCTCTGATGGATGCAGGAAAGGAGGATGTGTCCACTGCGGTGATGAAATTACCCGTCCCGCAAATCATGCAGAGCTACTTGGATCTCAGAGTCAAAATCAAATGATTCTGACATTCCACCTTGCAAAGTGTTGTCCAGGAGCCTAATTCACACATTGTGTTGTTAGGCCTCTCGTCTGGTGTTAAGTTTATCACCTCGTGTTAGCGGTCGATTCTGGAATTCATGAGCCCGTGTTATGCCTATCCTCCGGTTCATTTTCGTGTTTAACTTTATTCCCAGCTTTTGGGAGGGATAACTTCCCTAATTAACCAGAATAACAATAAGGTGGAAACCTTGGTGCTTCTTGCAGTTTAAAGCTACATTTTTAGGCTTTCCACCTACCTTTGACCTCCCCTGGCTCCCTCGCGGCTACTTTGTTCATTGGCCGATCAGCGTTAGCCTGCAATATTTCAGATTTTTATTTTAAAAAAAAAAGTTTACTCCACAGTTGCAGGCCGAAAACAGTTTCTTTTTTTTCCATCCATTCCCAATCTTCTCAAGCATTGCTGTAATTTCTGTATTGGAGAACTTCGCTCAGACTCGCTTGGTCGCCATGTGTGTCACTTCTTAGTCCTACATCGTGTGAAACAACTTACCCATGGTTTTTAGATAGGTAATTTTCGACTTATTCCTAGTCCTACGTCGTGGGAAACAAATTACCAATGGTTTTTATAATTATAGGCAGATTGCAGCTTATTCCTAGTCCTACATCGTGGGAAACAAATTACCCATGGTTTTTATATAGGCAATTCACAACTTATTCTTTAATTACTCTGCTAATTACAAGTTAAACAACACAATTTTTGGCATGAACATATTACATAATCAAACCATTTATTGACAAAGTCATGAAATTTCAAAGGTGTGACTTAATTATTGACCGAGATAATATTATGTTCATCTAAAGCAATGTGTGTGCAACTTTTTACCCACGACGTCGTCTGAAGGTTAAAAATAGCAATGCTGTTATTATAGTGTAAAGCCGTGATAGCTATCCCATGGCCTGATTGGCCGACGTGAATTGGAACAAAAAAGACATGATAGGCAGAGGATAGCTAACACAGTGTGAGGCCTATCCTGGTGATAAAGTTAACACCGTGATGTGAATTAGGCCCCAGGATGCTATGGTCCTGTCTTTGGTAAATAGTGTCTGGCCCACATGCATGTATCAGTTGTGTAAACATGGACAATTATTTCTTGTGTGCAACTTGGTGCTGCTGGCTTGCAACCAGAAACCTCAATGTCCAAGATTTACACTAATTACAGACGCATGTATGCAGTCATGCATGAATATGGTGTTCGTAGCCATACGGTATATAATTTCCGTGTACCGGTATTACCGATTTATGAGTGTGCATGATGGCCTGATATAATTCTTTTTATAGTGCAACATGAGCATTGGCAGTATTGTGTGTGTATGTGTGTAACTGTAAATTAAAGAATAAATGCATGCTTTTCGATATGACATGAGTGGGATTGGAATTTGAAGTGGAATTTGGTACAGTATACGCCGGTTATAAGAAACTCGAGGGGGGGGGAATTTTTTGGTTTCTTATATCCGAGTTTTCTTATATCTGAAAGTCGGATATAAGAAAGTATTTTGAAAAATATTTCTTATAACCGAGTTCAGTGAAAAAAAGGTTTAAAACATTTCTTTTTTCTCAGTTCGTGTATGTTTTGCATTAAATTAAGAAATATCTGGTTTCTCTTAAAGACCTGCACAGAATATATATATGTGTAGAGTTAATATACACCAGTGCGCTTGTGTCCTTCAATGTCAGATTTTTTTGTTTGAACATGAAAATACTGTTTTTGCTTCCCAACTGTAGCGCTGGCTGTCCTGTGGTAAGAAAAAACAAAACAAAAAGAAAAAAAAACAACCAAACCAACCAACCAACCAAACAAACAAACAAAAAAGAACTAAGGGGAGAGAGAGAGAGAATTCCCTTGTATTTATAGGATATATTAAAAGTGCATTATGTATCAACTTTTGATCTATAAAACACTCGTCCTATTAGAGTATGATATGCGATGCTTTCCGTGTCTAATTTGGCTGAAAAAAGCTGCAAATTAGCTTTTTTTTTCTGTTGGGAGGGGGAAGGGGGATGGAGGAAAGATGGACCACGTATATTGTCAAAGAAAGGAATTGATCAACAGTTAGTCTAATACTGATAGTTTTATTCTCCTTAACGCGAGCCCTGTAGACAGAGACAGACATGCAGAGAGAGAGAGAGAGAGACTGAGCTCAGGCAAAAAAACAAAATAATAATAAAAACAACATATAACAATAGAACAACAAAAATGCATCTCGTATTTTTTCTTCTTGCCAACATTCAATTTTGCACGGAACACAATGGTAAAGAACCAATTCAAGAGAAGAAAATCATGCGCCATCATGTGCCTGTCCTAAGTGACGTCAGACCTGACCTGTTTTCTTAGAATGAGTGAAATTTTCTTGGAAATTTACTTTCGGTTTCTTACAATGAGTGAAATTTTCTTGGAAATGTACTTTCGGTTTCTTATGTCCGAGTTTTTGTATCAAGCGGGACAAGAAATTTGCTTTCCTAAAACCGAGTTTTCTTATAAGCGAGTTTCTTGTATCCGAGTTTTTGTAATACATAATAAAGAAGAGTTTGGCCGGGGGAAAAAAATTCGTTGGCAATAACCGAGTTTTCTTATATCCGAGTTGCTTATATCCGGCGTCCACTGTAATTGCAATGTTCTGTAAATCAAATGATTATTAATTTCTTACTGCTTGTTGAGTGTGTATTCATCACATTAACATGTAAGTCTTTGTCATTACCCATTTGGTTTCATTTGTCAACAAACCTGACGTGATACAGGTTTCTTTTGTTGGTGGTGGTGTGGTTTGTTGTTTTTGTTTGTTTTTTTGTAGGTTTTTGTTTTTGTTTTTTTCGTTTTTTTTTTGGGGGGGGGGTGGGGGGGGGGGGTATTTTGTTTCACGTTTAAAGAATTCTTAATGCATGCTTTTCGGTGTGACATGAGCGGGATTGGAATGGAATTTGGGCAATTGTAATGGTCTGTAAGTCAAATGATTTTTAAATTTCTACTGCTTTATTCGTCACATTAAAGTAAGTCATATTCATTACCCATTGGTTCCATGCATCAAACAAACCTGACATGACACGGGTTTTTTGTGTGGGTGTTGTTTTTTGGGTTGCTGTGGTTGGTTTTGGTGGTTATTTAAATTTGTGTGTTTTTTGGGGTTTTTTTTTTTTTTTTTGGGGGGGGGGGGGGATATTTCTTCTCAAGACAATCCATTTACTTGCATACTTCTAGGGCTTTTACCAGTTACTGATACCCACCTTTTTTCTCTGTGTGTATATGTTTTCATTAATTTATAAATTTACTAATTTATGTATTAATTTTTGTTCTATTTGATGAATGTGATGTGGTCGTTTGCTTTCTCTTTTACATGAACAATTTGTTTACAGCTCTTGATCTCTTTTTTTACGATTCCAAGTTATCAATTTAATATGCTCAGGAAATGTGTACCTCTCATTGTATAGATAACATGTATGTACATGTATGCGGAAGATGTGAGGATGCAAACTGCAGCATGTAAACTGGTACATGTACTTTGCTAACTTATTTGCCTGTATTGATTGTCAAAAATCTTGTTTTAATTTAAACCATTTCATAAATGTATGTATATGCTGATGTCATACCTCCATGCCATGCCTGATTTGCTGCTAACATAACAAGCTTCTCTGAATTTTTGTACATGTACTACTACTAAACTACTACAAATAGCAGCACAGATATGACTGGTGCCAGTGGTCCATTATTCATTTCTTCGGACCTCAAAATTTTGCAAGCAAACTTTCTCAACAGGCAGCAAATGGAAGAAAAATTCTCAGCACATATCACAGGATTAAGCTTTTTTTTTTAAACTCCTGAATTCCATCACAGTCGCTCGTTTTCAGTGAAATGACTTTCACGTGTTTTTGTTGTTTACGCTGTACATGTAATATATGTATACATGTGCATTGCAAACAACAAAAACACCAGGAAGTCATTTCACTGCTGATGTATTTGAAGAAACTTGAAAAAAAAATCTAGTCCATAATCTGATTTTCTAACGTTCAGTAACAATGGTGCCATTTATCAAAATACTTTATGCACTGTGAACCATGAACTGCTTCATACAAGGCACATGTACATGTATGCCTACCGACTGCTGATTCCTGAATCACTGACATGAAGTCTTGTTGACTGCTGCTGCTACTCTTGAGGACAACTCAGCCCAAGAGAGACAAAATACGACACTGAATTAGTATTTTTCATCTTGATAGGCAAGTTACTACATTGTACAATGACCTGAAGTTCAAAGAGATTAATATGTAACATACTGAGTCCAGATGATTCATTTCAGAACAACGAATGGTGAAACATGAGAGCTGTTTCTCCTTTTCCTAGCATCAAGCATAATAATCCTGCTCATCTAGGTCAGATAATAATGCTGTAGCAGTGTATTGTGTAGGCACTGTACCCAGTTATTTCAAATTGGCTCCGACTGAACCCAAATTTGATGAATGTAAGCAATAACTTTTTTCTTCCCGTTTTTACATTTTTTGTGATATCTGACATGTAGCCGCTCTGCAGAATGGCTGGTGAACTTTCTGTGTGTGTTATTTGATCTTGCTGGCGTGATGTGAAACTTCATGTATCAACTGATTATGTGCCTGTGTCCAGTCCTAACTTAATTTATTATTAATTTATTGCCCATATTGAATTCATTCTGCTTACATTTAGTCTTGAAATGTCATTCTAGCATACATATGTATACACAAATGCTGGGGATAACTTGGTAAGTACATTATTTGGACTTCAGTCTCTAACAACAGTAAATAAATCAAAGTTGGCAGCTACACACGGTTTATACTCAAAACACAGTTGTAGCGAATACTGCTGTTAGTACATGTATAGTGTTCCTCATGTACCTTCATAATTTTATTCCCGTGGTGTATACTGTACCACTACCAGTCTTTTTATTGGTTGATGTTTACATTTTACAGTTTGACTTTGCTGATGTATTTAAGCATGCAATAAATTATTTTCAAACCTTTTTCGTTTGTGCTTCCTTGCTGTTACGTACTTTGTATTTTATATTGTGCTCTGCTTTTCTGCAAAATAATGAAATTACAAGTGCTTACACAGAACCCAACAGATAAACAAAAATATAAGGATGAGAGTAAAATTGTATCTTTTATTCGTCTGGAAACCAAACTTAACCTTTGCTGGAGGTCACCTAAAAACTTGCATGCTGTACATCGTGGGTGCAAACACACCTATACTTTTAAAGAAGAAACTTGCACACTGTACACCATGGGTGCAAACACACCCACACTTTTAAAGAGGAAACTTGTACGCTGTACATCAGGGGTGTAAACACACCCATGCTTTTATGGAAAGAAAAGAAAAGAATGTTGACCCTTGCTGTATATCATGAGTGCAAACTCACCCCCACTTTTAAAGAAGAAACTAAACTGAATTAGATCAAAATTGCTTTCACACTCATTACTGCGGTGGTCTGTATAGGCTGTTAGTAAACGCAAAAACGATACAGGTCAAACTTTTGTCAGATTAAGTGTTTCTGCCAGGACTGACCTCATCAGTTTAGAAGCGAAAAAAATAACCAATTTTCTTACCAAAAAAAACAAAAAAAAAACATAAATGCAATGTACCCATACTTCAGGGCACGTTCACCAACAATTTGAGTGTCTAAATATAGCAATTCAAATTTGAAAAATAATCTGCTGCCACATTATTTACGTGAAAATATCAAAGATGGTATGCATGCCTTCATGGAGTAACTCAAATTGTTTAAAAAAATCAGCAATTTTATTTTTCATTTTCAAGTATTCAAACTTTTTTCTTTTTATTCTCACTCAGAACACAGCTTATACTCTTAGCACATAGTGTTGCCAGATGCGTATACTATTTGTTAAGCCTACTCTTGCAGAAATCTACTCATAGGTTATAAGGTCGGGGCGGTCGGTGGTCTAGTGGTTAAGAGACCTGTCACCAATGCGAGAGGTCAGGGGTTCGAGTCCCACTCAGGGCAAAGAATTTTTCCTTCTCGTATGTGGCACCATTCATTCGGGCCGATCATCGGGGGTTCTCTCCGGGTACTCCAGCTACCTCCCCCTCTGCTTTGGAAATGTTCAGCCCACCAAATTTGAAAAATATGTGCAATTCTAAATTCCAAAATTGAAATAGCTGAGCTGACCCTTCGCACCACATGATTGCAATGTGTTTATGTCCGGTGTGTGAGAGAATGTGTGTGATTTACGTGAGCGTGCGTGTTGGGTTCAGTTCGCGGCGCTTTGAGCCGATTCATGAAATTAGGTAAAGCGCCTATACAATACTCATTATTATTATAGGTTATAAAAGGGATGAGCAACCTCGAAAGTTACAATACCATTTTTTCCCTCTCTCTCTCTTTCTCACACACACACACACACACACTGTCCACAATACTGCACTTGTATCTGGAAGCACTAATGCAGTGTGTGTTGAAGGCATCCTTACAGTTACTGACCACCCACTCTACACAGCACTAACACTTCAAAGCATCAGCTATTTCTTAGATTTCCTGCCCTTGCTGGGTTCAGGGAAAGTCAACGGCACAGTCAGATGAGCTGTATAGGTTTGAGCCGATTCATGAAATTAGGTAAAGCGCCTATACAATACTCATTATTATTATAGGTTATAAAAGGGATGAGCAACCTCCAAATGTATGGGCGAGTCTGCATCCACATGTACAGTGAGGCTTGTACATGTACCACGGGTTTTTTCCTTCTTTAGAAGTATAGGTGAGTTTGCACCCATGACGTACGGCATGCAAGATTCCTTTTTTAAAGCGTGGGTGTGTGGGAAGAGTTATCCAATGTTTTTGTTTATTTGTTTATTTACCAACAAAATCACACAAGTTTTGGTGTGCACCTCCCTAACACCCTTACTGACAAAGTCACAACATTTCGAGGATCCAGCATGAAAATTGACTGAACTACAGATGTTCGAATGAAAGGTAGGTGCAAACTCACCAAAGATGTATGGCAAAAGTTAAACAATTTTTTCTACAGTGTTTTCCCAACACTACTGTTGAGTCAGTGACACAAGAAGAAAAAAATCAGTGAGTTTGCACATACACATGTACATACACATTGTAACTTTTCAAAAGCAGTTGTGTGCAAATCACACAGGATAGTTACAATACCATTTTTCCCTCTCTCTCTCTTTCTCACACACACACACACACACACACACACACACAATGTCCACAATACTGCACTTGTATCTGGAAGCACTAATGCAGTGTGTGTTGAAGGCATCCTTACAGTTACTGACCACCCACTCTACACAGCACTAACACTTCAAAGCATCAGCTATTTCTTAGATTTCCTGCCCTTGCTGGGTTCAGGGAAAGTCAACGGCACAGTCAGATGAGCTGTATAGGACTTAGTCTTGCCATCCACAGAATCTGTTTCAGATTTCACTTTGCATCCTAGGGCACGGATGTGCGTCAACAACCTAGACAAAAATGAAACACAAAATGAACATTACATGTGATAAGACAATGTTATCTGTGGGTTTGAAACAGTACAAGAAGCACTGAAAGTTTGAATTTGTCTAGTGTTTCATGTCACTACAAAACCACAAACAACACCCCCCCCCCCCCCCCCCCCAAAAAAAAAAATTAGTAAATCGTTCATGAAGGTGTCATGCAGTTGTCATACTGCTACAAATATTTACGGGGATGGAACGGCCTGGGACATGACAAACATTTGTCAAGTAATTCAAATCATTCAAAGATAATTTTTCAGCCATGACATACAGCAAAGGTTTGAGATGGCCCCCGATGGCTATACTCACTTGTTTGTGGACAGTTTGAGGTCTGTCAGCAGCTGAGTCAGGCTGACGGTAAAATGGTCCAGTATCAAACACAGCACGATGATGTGTGACAACAGTAGATCTTTCAAACGAGCAGGAGCACACCTGAAATTAAAAAAACCAAAGCAGACACTGAAGTTATCTGTGCACGAAAAGCACGCCCGTCTCTACACCAGGCTTACCAAGCACAGATATGTTTATATGCACTGCAGAGTAAAATCTAATTTCATGCTATGACTGGTATAGGGTGTACTTGAATTTATCTTGCATTCCCAAACAAGCATGTGTCAGCAGCCTCTGAACATAATCTGATCAACCCCCGAGTGGCGTGGTGGAGTTTCTTGTGGTGTGTAGTCTTATTTGTTACTGGGTAGGGGAGAGGAACGCCACTGAGGGAGGTATCAAGACTTCAATTCCCCACTAAAATGTGGGATCTCACATTTTCTGTCTCTAATGACACTATGAATGGAGCCAAGTATTCAGCCAGCCGGAAATATTTAAGCAATTATAATCACAAACACGCAGAGCAAAGACATAAATACGTAAGATCAAATCAACTGCATGAACCTCACCGTTTGCCACTTGCTGTTAGCGTGAACCTGTCCAGCATAAATCGCTTGATCGCATCAGGCCAGTCCTCAGGCAGTGGATCTATTCAAGACAGAAATTGCCCAGGATTAGAGTGGTTTGACATGTGGGGTGTCAACATGTCGTGTCCATATTAACTTTGTGAAAGAGATCATCACTGAAGCAAAGTGTTGTGCTGCACTCAAAGATGCTCATGAATGCAACCTCCCATAAGCAAACTTCCAAGTGTGATAGTGAATATAAGCATTCACTTGTCAGTCTCAATGAATAAGGCTGGCAAACTTGGCTCTATATTTTTCTTTTTTAAATTCCTGAATTATTATATGATACTCATTTAGCTGCATGTAAGGTATGTGCAATTTGCGAAGTCTCCAGAAAATCATTACAAATGGAGCAAGGTTATGTTTGTGATAGAAGAAGTTAGTGAAATGAAAACACACAAAAATCAGCACACTTTGCTGTAGTGCATCTCAAAACTAGAGTGTGCAGGTATGTTCATGCATCACCTCCACCAAACCTGCTGTGGTGTTACAACTAAGCCATCACTTGTGTACAGTTTATACAAGCGCATTTGTTCAGGGATGAAAAACAAATCATTCACAGCCTACTCTTCTTTCTGAGTTGGTCATATTTTGTGAGGTAAAGCGTCATCATGTACTGGAGATACATGAGGCAGCAGGCACTTTGCCATCGGGATTCTTCCTCCACTGGCATGATCCGCAAGCGACACAATACGGATGGGAAGTAACTGAAACACACAAAACATACAAGGCAGATAGGTTAGGTTTCTGTTTCTTTTGTAATAAATAGAGTGAGTTTCAAGAACACTGAACTTCTTGACAGTTCTAATATCCATTTGTATGAAACAAAACGTAACACAGTAGCACATTACTATTATCTTTATACTTGATTGTTCATTGATGCCACCTATATGAGCCAGTCACATTACCAATCAGAGGAAGCATGGCCAAACTGATGAGGTGATTTATTTGGCAAGAAGCAAATGCACAATACACATCACAATAATGAAAAATTTCCTGACAGTAAGACATTCAAGTTTTCTAAAAAGACTCACAATATGCTAAGAGAACAACAGACAAAAGAAGTTTACAGTAAAACAATATCATATGTGTCATTCGTGAGCACACACATACACAAAGGACATTACCTGTTCTCTTCCTGCCACTGTGCAATTTTTTCCCGAGTGCATTCAAAGAAATCACGGGCTGGGTTCTTCAGGTGCTCCATCTCAGTCACCCCAATAACTGTGAATGAAAAGCAAAAGTCTTTCAGCCATCTACTACACAAAGTTCCACTTCACAAAACTGTACTCTACTGCATAACCTGTCAACACTAAAGGTACAGCTGTTTTGTTTTGTTTTCTTATTAGTGCTTCGTAACTGTAAATTTTTTTTTTAAACCTTTCACTCTCAGGCAGAGTATTGATGGTGCTGTATATGTACATACTGCTGAACAGACTGTAGACACCGGCTGGCGAGTCAGCATCTTTGTTGTATGGTGGGATAGCAGATGATGAATCCTGTGGGGTGGCAACTAAAACATAAACAAAAAATGACAAATGTTTGTGAATACTAAAGGATAAACTCTCACTGTAAAGAAGCAGCTTACTGGACAAAAGATGTGGTAATTAAATTTACACACACAATGATTCAGTGAGTTGTGTAGTGCAAGTCAGTATTTTCCCTATGCTCCTGAAGTTCTCAGTTTATGTATACCTGTATATCAACACCTCTCCCCCCTTTAAAAAAAAATACAAAAAACAACAACAACATAACAAAGAAACAACCATATATATATACGTCCTGTTTTGGATTTAAAAAACAAAACAAAACAAAAAAAAACTCTCACCAGCCTACAATGTTAAGCATTAAAGCGTGAATGACACATGGAACACCTTTTACATGTCCCTAACCAAATTCAAATTCAAAAATACTTTAAAATACAAATACAAAAAAACAAACAAAACAAAAAATTCTGATGAACCGCCACACAGGGCTTACAATGCTCCATGGTCCAAAAGAAGGAATAGTTTGTAGCATTTAGCAACAAAGCCACAAGATATCTGCGAGAACAATAATCAGAAAAAATTGTGCAGGCTGACATTAAAAGTATGTGACATTTGTCCTGAACACTGTCCACGGTGACGCAGAATTGTGGACATTTCAAAATTGAATCATTCTGGGACCGATATCTGATGCAGACATAACGCCCTACCAAGAGTGCTTGTCTGTAAAGCAGACATGCTATGCTCCGGAGGTCCAGAGGCACCCCCCACCCCTCAATTTTTTTTATATTTTTTAATCATGACTAAAATTTGTGTAATTTGGTGCATTTTGGGCATGGTTTTAAGTGCTTCAGAGAAGAAAACACTTTTTTTTTTTTGGGGGGGGGGGGGGGGGGGGGGGGGGGTTGAGGATGGGGGAGGAAACTTCTCAGTCATGGGGGGGGGGGGGGGGGGGGGGGGGGAAGATGGGGGAGGAAAATTCTCAGTCACAGGTGGAAGATTTTAAACCCTGACCACAATAATACCTGGTGTATGCATCTGTTGAGCTGCTACAGCTGAGTCAATGACGGAGCCCATGGCACTGCTGACTGCCCCCTCCGCCAGCTTGTTTCTCTGTCTCTTGGCCAATGCTCTCTTCTGCTTCCCACTGCCAAATGCGTCTGTCAGAACATCTGCCTGTCAAGTCGAAACATTCAAGATGGCAATACAAATTGAGAAGGATCGATAAAATCAGAGATTCTTTCCATCCAACATTTGTCAACACTGGATCACCAGTTGTTACAAGTAAAATCTCAATTTTCCCATGCAAGACTTGCATAATTAAAGGATCGGATGAAAGACATAATAAAAAAAAATAAAAATATAAAAAAAAACAACCAACGAACACACTGTACCTTTTCGCGGAATGACAGGGAGTCAAGCTGCAGATGTTCTCTCTGCAGATCAGCTGCAATACAACAGTATCTTCATTATTTTTTGTTTTGTCTTGTTTTTTTAAGATTTCTTCTTAAGTACAGTACACATTAAATACAGTGCTATAAAGGCTAGCAGTAGGGTGTGTGCATGTGTGTGTTGGGGGGGGGGGGGGGGACTGCATGAGAACTTGGAGAAAAGATTTTTCTTCAGGTGGATCCTGAGAGACTCAGTGGAGGTGTTACTTTTCAAAAATTTCAAAATTGTACATCTTTGTAGCTACATTCAGGTGAGCGTGAATTTAGAACTGAACTTTAAATACAACTCTAAATATACAGCAAGAACATAAAATTCGTGAAAAAGCAACAGCCTGTGGAAGCGGAACTCCTGAAATACTCACCCTCAGCTATAGGATGCAGTTTGAACAGCTCAGCTGGGTACATGGTCATCTTCCCCGTGTTCTTGTCAACTTCAGCAACATACATTCTATAGATAATAACAACAATAGGAAGATCTTAAGAAGAAATGGCACAGAAACAAACAAATTCTGGTTTCTCTATCATATTTTCAATGTGTATACATGGTCACTTGACATAATAAATCAGTAAGCTGTTTTCAGGGATCAGTGCTCCACTTTGCTGTTGCTAAAATGATACCAACCAAAGTAGACAACTGCTACAATGGCTGCATTTTCTTGTCTTTCGAGTGAGCACTCATACATTAAAGGTTTCATATATATATATATATGTCAAAATACATACTGGGATGAGCCTGTGTCTGCTCCCAGATGTCCATCGTTGGAACCACGATAAAATCATCTTGCTGGATTCAGCCACCTGTTCAGACATATTGAACAAGGTTACTCAGATCTGTAAACTGCATGGTTACTCCTATTCAGAGAAATAAGCTATAATCAACTGACTTACCATAATATTTACTCATGGATCTGTTCATGTTTTATAGTAGTCGCACTAGGGTACGCCAAGAACTGAAACGCTGAAGTGAGGGAAAAACCCTCCATAGCAAATCTTTAAAATAACAGAAAATGTCAACCATTTAATCTATTAATAAATGCCAAACTTGTGCTCGATTTTCACCCTATTTCAAACAGCCAGTCATTTATCATTTTGTACTTCTTGAACTTCTTGTCTGATTAGGAAAACTGGAACATAAACTACACAAGAAACAACGTAAAACAAACACTAAAGAAACTACCATTAAGCAGCTCATCCACTTGTCTTACCACAATCCTACGTTTCCTCTTCTTTCCTGTTCTTTCATTGTTTCTAAAGAGTCCCACTGCAAGATGCTTCTTTTTTGACTCTCTGACTGTTCCATTTGCAAAAGAAACTGCAAGTAAAAAATGGTGTCATGATAAATGCACAACATAATTATATGACAATATGACCGTAATAACAAAAATAATGATGCAGGTGCAAACTGAATCCCACGCCAGCGTTTTGTGATGTGCAACCTGCTCTCTGATCAGGTTCAAAGTTGCCATACAATTCTCCAGCATTCCATGTGATAGCAGTTAAAAGTTCTTCACATAGGAAGTGCCGATCCTAAGTGCCGATCTTCGAAGCGCTTTCGTTCACCCCACTCAAACAAAACACAAAACAAACAAAAAAGGTGACATGTTGTACACATGAAAATAGCCTGAACTTACCAAGCGGAACGTTCTTGGTGGACACTTTTGTCACCGAAACCGTTTCTGATGGCATATTGCCCTCTTGAAAAGTTGCTGTGTTCGTCTCGGTGTGTTTCAAATCAACTGGAACCATGAAAATGTACTCTCTCCTCGCTCAGTTTTCGCCTGTTTACCTGCGCGCACATGGCCTCATTTGGTCTTTGGTAGTGGCCTCCCTTGAATAGAAAGCATTACACTCCCTTGATAAAATCGTCTGCTGCGCTGTGCACTAGGGGCTGGAAGTTGTAGGTTGTTATTTCACTGGATGCGTGTCATCAGATCCGCATCATCATGTACGCTTGTTCTTGTTGCTGGATGCATGTGTGTGTTTGTCCCAGTCAGTGAAGGTCTGGGAAATCTAACATTACTCTGTAACTAACTTGATGCCAGAACACCTGTTACAATGAGGAGTGGTATCAGTTGCCAAAATGTCAGGTAGGAAAGAGAAATGCCAGTCCACAAACCAAAGGTCTCCACTCCCCCCCCCCCCCCCCCCCCCCCCCCCCCCCCCCCGATAACGTGACTCAAAAGCAATTACCTGCATATTCCAACACACACCTGCACACAATGACCAAGCAGCAAGAACAACAGAAGTAATATGTGCCTCTTTTATTATTTCATCTCACACTAATGCACATAGTTATCACACGGTTTCCATTCGCCTTGAACATGTCATTGTACAAACCACAGAATAAGCAATAATCATCATACCAAGTGAATGGCACAATCAGAAGATTGCAAACATCTGCATAAAACACTGTCAACACCTCAAACACATTAAACAGACATTCATCCATTCAGAACAGGGAGAGCTGTCACACTTGTGTGTAACACAATCAGTCATGTACAGTGAAACATGCTGTATCTCAGCACACATATAATCATGTATATCATAGGCTAGTGTTGTGTTTTATCCACAGCAAATGCATACCAATGTAAACATAGCTTTGTAGGTGGTTAAGGAATCAAGCATTTTTGTTTTGTTTTGTTTTAATTTTGCTTTGTTATTGTTCTTTCGCTTTTTATGCATGTACCTCTCAAATGATCAGCTACAGCATGTTTGCAGTCTAAAGTAAAATGAACAAAGAAAGTTAACCCTCAACACAACCACTTCACCAAAACAAAAAACAGCAGTATCAACGTGTTGATTTGCAAAAACTGGCAAAACCAGGGACAGTGCAAGGTTAAATCCAGATAAACCAAAAGCCATATCACCAAAAGGTCGTACAAAAAAAAAAAAATTCCCTTGACTGCAGAGAAAGTTTACACACTGCATATTTAATTATCACCCTGTCAAGGCGAGGATATTTTCATTGTGAGAACAGATTCAGACTGTTGCTCAAGACAAGAGTATGGAAACCAACTGAGTAAGCAGAATTTTGGTTTGTTGTCTAATCATGTTTCTAGAAGATCAATATTATGACAGTAGTCTTTCCCCAAACCTTTCCCAGAATTGTATCAACAATGTACCACCTTTCAGACTCAGAGACTGACAGAAACAGACATATATAATAAACCCCAGAACCACATTTAGTGTTGACAACTGTGCAAGGGAAAAAAAAAAATCTTAATTGCAAATATCTAGCAAATTTAGCATCCCATACACACAAGCATGTAGTCTTTCCATGTAACCAGTTCAAACATGCCTATCTTCTGTAATGAGAGCAGGTACAACCATACACACAATACACTTTGTACACAAAGATGTGATGCATATTGTAATCAGATTCATCATCACTTCAAGGCAAAACCACAATCGCTCACACCACTCACACACATGCACATCAAAAAGGAATTTGCAGATGCAGCACACAGAACAGCAGTGGCACAGTATGCGGATCAACTGTGGTGAGGGAAAAAACAACAACAACAAAAAACAGAGAATATGAGGGTACTAGCAGTACTAGTCAGTCATTTTTTGTTACTGTTGCTGTTTTCAAACCCTGGGAACAAAAAAAAAAAAAAAAAAAAAAAACCACCCCCGAAGGGAAACTGCCACCTGTCTTCATATTCTCAGCAATTTTTGCCAAAAAAAGTTTCACCTGCTGCTCTGACATACACAAACATACCATAAAGAAGAGCCAGTTTTTAAAAAAATCCTCACCTGTCTGTACGGTTCTACAGACTCAAATGCACTGTGCGTTTTACTGAACATGAAATCCCTGAAGAAAGAGTATGCATAAAACTAAAAGAAACTGACAATTCAATGTCAACAAAGCAAGGACCAACATAGCTGAGCTCACAAACACAACATGGAGGTGGTCACATAAAACTGGCATGAATGACCCCACAAGTCAGTTAAGTAGACCTGTTGTAGCCGTAGAAGAGGAAAAAAAAACTATGTATATATGGCCTTGCTGCATGGTCATCCACCGTCAATTGTATCAAGTCAAACACCAAAACTACTTTCACAATTTTGACAAGAGTAACTTTTTTGTTGTCGTTACAACAAGTGCAAATTTTGCTAAATGTCATGCTGAGGTTAAACAACATGTACCTTCCAGTCCCCTGCCAAATCTGCAGCTAATAATGATCACTAAATGTGAACTGGTAACACGGTCTTTTTGCTGATGGTGAAAGGCCTGTACAACTGCAGGTGGTTGTCTTCACAGAGATGGCCCCAGAGCGAGTCTAGCATGAATGAATCTTAGGGCAAGGAAGCACAGAAAGTCTGCATTCTCACACTTCTTCAATAATTAGTGATAGCACAAAAGAAGTGGGCAAATTTCCCTGATCAAATCTAAAAGAGAGATCTATATTACAGTGTGAACTGTCCTTACTACTCACCAGTGAACAAACTAAAAATAAAGAAAGTTACAGTTTACAATCAGCACACATGGACATGTACATAAAATCATTCTTAAATATTCAACTTAGCACACAAACGTCTCCGAATCACAAAACATCCAGGTAAACTTTCACACTGTAACATTTCACCAACCATTCTCAACCAACAATGGCAAAATTCAAGCAAATATGTTAAGGTTTGAATGCCCAAAACTGCCAGGCAATATCAAGGCCCGTAGAAACGCAGGCCCAAACCACCCTTAATGTGTACAGGTTAGATACATAAAAACATTGATGGCAGTGTGACGAGAGGCCGCAAGCCTACAAAATTTTATTAGAAAAATGTCACGTGTGCGGCCTTCAGGAAACTGTCATTAAGTATGTTCTGGTGCGATAATAGTGCTGTTCATTACCTACGAAAATGAACAAGAGGCCGCAAGCCTACAAAATTTTATCAGATAAAATGTAAAATGTGTTCAGCCATCAGAAAACAGAAATATCTTCTGGTATGATACCAGTGATGTTCATGACCAGGAAAAATGATTCAACCTTGAATTTCAAGAATTTGTGTCTGCACACTTCTGTTGCATGCAAGGTAGCAGGAGCAGGAGAACTGACTCCCTACAAACTGGCAAATGTTAAATTGAAGCCATACTCTAAAACACGTTCTGATGTTAATCTGATGAACACGCCACATCCAAAACAATAAAGCAGTAGAACTTGAAGTTGAAGGACACTTGAACACAGCCCTACTTCACTTGCCAAACTTCTCTGGTTACAAAGCTTATAGCACATCGGAAAACGATGCCATTCACCAAATGCAAGTTGTTGTTTTTCAATTGGGAACAGTATGTCACCGATTCACAGCAAATGTGTGAGTTATGCATCAATGTGGCCAATTAAAGTTTGACACGACTAGATCTCTTCATGATCTCGAGCAAACACAACTGCGGACCTTATTCAGTATCTGCCTTGTCTTGCCTCCTGACTAGGCATCATCAATCATTCAACATCATCCTGGAGTTTCCAAGGTACAGGTTTTCGTTTTCGGCCTACTGTCTTTTCTTAAAATCAAATGATTCACCAGAATCATGTTCTCCTCATGTATTAGGAAGAATGCCACAATCAGACCCATCTGCTAAAAGCTTCTTTTTCCCGTCAAACTTGTTATGTTTCACTGCCTCAAACAAGTCTGAAACCTGAAGAAAGAAATCCACATCTCCTTCTGCATACAAATGTTGTATGCAGTGCACTCTGAGAGAGCACATTGACTCTTCTTCTCAAACTGTCTGATCCACAAATCAGTGACAAATAGACACACTGGATGTCTTCTCATGCCTCATTGTCATGTACAAACAGCATCTCTGATTTGCCAAGACCCATCTCCTTCAGTGTAGGTGGATCTGGACATCGCTCAGTGGGTTCACAGTCCAACACTCTGCGTGGAAAGTTTGTCACTATCTGGAAATCATCTGGACAGTCTTCATGGCAGAAAACAAAATAGTAGAGATACTGGAAAAGACAAAAAAAGGTAGGCTTATTCACTAAAGAACACATTCTTTAAATAGAGCAATAAGAAAAGAAGTATATATATATGGTAAAAAAAAAGAAAAAAAAAGAATCATGATCGTGTTTGGTTTCTCATACACACGACTACCAAATGAAACAATAAAAGACCCACAGAGATTTGATAATGATATGTCAGACAAATGGGAATGTGGCTGTCGGGCAAAGATGAGCATTTCAGAACAGGGATCTTGACACGACCACCACCCACTCACATTTCAACCTCAAATTCCTGGCGCAGAGACATTAGGGAAAAAAACATATCAAAAACCCCCAAAATCTGCAATCCAACAAAAGGAAAATGCTTTGCTATGAATGCATACTCCTCCAAGGAAAAACTCCAACAAAATAAAATTAGTCAGGAAAAAAAAAAAACACTTAAGCCTTACAGCCTAAGCCTGAATGATCTGGTTGCTGAGCCGGTGAACTGCTATAGCTTACCTTGGAAGACTGAGTATTTGAGAATCGGCGCTCAAGCCGCTTCCCATTGGGTGTCTTGAGAACAATACGAATGCTGTCTGGGTCACTTGGAGTTGGTTCCGGGGGAATCTGTCTCATGAGTTCCTCTTTTTGCCTCTCTCGCTCCTGCAAAAGCAACAAACACCCTCTTTCATAACCCAGAGCAGTAGAAGTAACTCTGAAATTACACTGTTCCAGGCTAGTATGACAACAAAAACAAGAAACAAGGGCTTTAAACTTCAAGAGTGCTGCTGCCAGCCCACATCAACGGGGGGAGGGGGGGGGGGGGGGGGATCGGAGGGGACTATTAGCACACTTAGTGTGTGAAACTTTGTTACAAATTATCATAAACTTACAATGATGTCACCTCCAAGCCCCATCATACTAAAAGTGCCTAAAAAATTATCAGCCTCCCAGCCCAGCGTCTGTCTAAATTAGTAGGAAACACATTGAAACTGAAAGGGTGGCAGTGGCTATGTTATCGGATCGCACAATACACACACCCCCGTAAAACTCCCGCTTTGAACTCCTCTAGCAGGAGGTACAGATGTTATGCTCAGCAGAACAGACAGATTAAAAAACAGCTTTATTCCAAATGCAATTGTTACCATGAACAAACATGAGTCACACTCACAGTAGTTTGCAAGTTGTACAAGTCTTAGTCTCTTGCAATGTTCTGTGAAGTTTATTTTAAAACATATTAACCATTTCAAATGCACGTATTGTGAAACGTTTAGACACTAAATTCCTTTGGCTTGACTTGACTCGAAATGCGATAAAGCAACATAGTAAATAAATGCATACCTCTTGCATCCTCATCAGACGAGCTTCCTCATCTCTCTGTTTCTGGATTTCTGCTTCCTGCCTCTCTCGCTCTTCTTGCTTCCGCCGTTCCTACAACAAACAATCTTCACATCTGATTGTTGTCATTGTTGAAACAGATTTGGTTTGGTTTTTTGCGTTCATTGTTGTATCTCCAATGCTGCTACACTGATCCACTTTCACCAGTAACCAACTAGACCTACTACTACAGTATATAGACAGTATTTGCACAAACACTTTAAACTGTTTACCTTCTCCTGATCTGCCCGCAGTGACTCGAGGTAAGCTTCATCTTGCTGCTGTCGTAACGTCTGGTTGAACTGTCTCTCCTCCCTTCACATACACATAGTAACATTTACTGATTTAGTCAATTAACATCAATGGCAGTAATTCTGATGTGGGTTGGAAGACCGTTTTCGATCTTCTATTATGCTCTTCACTCATCTGAATTAATGTGTAAAACTGCTTTCAATATATAAATTTACCATCTGGTAAGTCAGACTGGAACAAATAAAGCTCTGACAGCATATCCTCATCTAATACTGTATGCTTCAAGTGTCTATCAGATTAATAATATTTAAAAATAACTCACCTCTCTGCTCGGGCAGCTACTAAAGATGCCTCATTCTCTCTCATGACTGTCTCAAGCCTCGTCACCAGCTCTGCTGGACCTAATAAATCAAAATAAAATTTTCAAAAACCTTGGCTGAGGTAAGGCATCTAGGTAAAGAGTCAATATATAACTTACTAATTACATAATCAATTCCTGGAGCAAAACATACAAAACAGTTCAAGATAGCACCTTTGAGTAACTTAATTGTTTAATTCAGTTGGCACTAAATTGCAGGCAGGATCTGCAAAAGAAATCAAATAAATGTTCTCTATCATAGTCTATGTGCCATTACTTACAGTTACAGAGAATGATACTCCCTCACAGGAGCATTATTCGGGAAAGAACTTTTAATCATACCGATTGGTCCCTCGATGCGAGCAACAGCCGTCATGCGGTTGTCACGAAGAACAATCAAACCAAGAAAAGGGTAAGTGTTCTCTTTCAGTGCCTGCGACACTGAAAAAAGAGAAATAAAAATAAATAAATAAATGCCACGGCAACTCCAATGTGCAGTAAAATACTGTACACTGTACAAAGGATGCTTTGTTATGGAAAACTGTGCAAGGCGCATGAATGATTGACAAGAACATCCTATTCACCTGTGTTTCTTCCTTCACTTATTTTGCTACATACATGTACTTGTCTGTACTTCACTAAATTTCTACCAAGTAAGTTTGGGGTTGTGCATCGGTGGCCTCACAAAAAAAAAAAAAAAAAAAATCATAATGGTAATTAATGTATATATGGATTTAAATATGGCTCAGTGGGAATGTTGCACTTTGATTATACTAATTACAGTGTACTAGTGTTTGCTGCCATAAGAGCCATCAAGGAACGGTTAATCTTGCACGATTTTCGCACACGGACTAAAACCGAAAAAAGTCATGAACGTGGGATACTCGCGCACAATACAAAATGTGCTGACAACATTATGAGGCTTCTGTTCAAGATGCATACATGTTCATCATTCATGAGCATCAAGTAAAGACAGAGTGGACATGAAAAACAATAAACATCAACAAACCTCTGTATCCTTCAGGGCTGCCTGTGTTACATGCCCAGACCAACATGTTTGTGTTGAGAAATGACACAACCTGTGGGTCACAGAGTGTTGACCGACAAAAGCTGTCAGTGTCCTGGTGATCATCACCCTGAAGGTACACCAGCAGGAATTTCAACTCACGTTTTGCATCATTCAGAGCCTGCATCAACAAACAAAAAGAGCTTGGCGTTAGAAGTTTATAACTCAGGGATCACCATGAAACATGCAATCCAGTACAAAACTTGCTTTATCTCATCCCCCCCCCCCCCCCCCCCCATACATGTAAAGTCACACATTACACACTATATAGTATATTCATGTATATAATTATATATTATATGCAAATCTCTGTGTCTGTATGTGTGCATGCACTCGGATGACTAAGACCAGGATGTGTCCACCACAGCAAAGGAAAAAAAAAAAGGAAGAAAAAGAAACAAGAATGAGCAAACAAGTAGGCAGGATGAACAGGAAAAGAGTATCAATCCTTTCACATTTTACCTGACTGTATGTGCCCTGATAGAAAACAGGATGACATGTCCCATATTTACTTTCAAAGCTGCTAATAAATCGCATAACATCACCAAGGGGATCTGTAACATCTGCAAAATATTAAACAAAACAAAATTATCCACTAAGAAAACTGCACAACACTGATTGTGATAGCTGCTAATTCTCTCCAGCCAAAATGATGTTAAGTGGAAGTCAACAGCAAATAGTGAACCTTGCAGTGCATGCACAAAAAACAACAAAAACCATAGCAGATTGAATGATACAAGCAATTATTAAAAAAAAACAAAAAAAAAACAAGGAGGCATAGCCCCATCCCAAAAAGTTGTGTTTTCCCTCTCTTCAAGTCTGTAAGACCTATCAAAGACACTAGATCCGCTACGCTACAGCAGGTCTAGAATCTTAGAAGAGAGACAGATGACGTCAATTCCCCGACTGAAACACCTGATGCCAGCCTCACGCAGGTCGTCTGAGGATGGTTGTTCATGTCTTGTGATTTCCCTGTTGGCGTTGTGACCTCCCCGATGAAAATAAGTTTTACATAAAATCTGGAAGATGTAGAGGGCTGGTGAAATGTCGGAGTCAGTGAAGATATTTGCAAATTTTGTCTGTGAACTAAACATTTGACGTCAGTCTCATTCTGGTTGTCTGAAGGACGGTTCTTGTTCATGTCTTGTGATTTCCCTGTTGCTTCTGTGAATTCCCTGACTGAATTAATTTTTACATAAAATCTGGAAAATCTAGAGGGCTGGTGAAACGTGGACTTATACCCTGGACTGTACTTACGAAATCACAAAATTGGAACTCTTCTGACCAGTGCTTTTCGCAGAAACTTGAAAAATGGCTGTATCTAAAAGCTCTGTTATTCTTGATACTAAAGTTATAATAGTGCAATAGTGCATGTCATTTGGCAAGTTATGTGCAGTTGTCACACAAATGCTGGGATGATGAGTAATTTGAAGGAGTCTTTTCATAGATATTTGGCCTTATGTGCAAACCACCCCTACCTTGCAAAAAAAAATTTTTTTTACACAAAAACTGTCATAGCTACAGGGCTGTGCTACGGACCTCTTCAGTGTAATTGGATGAACTTCCAAAGTGTAGAAAATGAAGGCATTTGAACGTTTTCCTAAAAATATGCAACATGGCCGATTACTTTAAATGGGCGATAACTCTTCTAAAACTGCGGCAAGAGAATAATAGTCGGCCTGGAGAATGTGACTGCCCACTTCATCTCAGGTCACCAAGCCCTTTAACAAGGTGGTTTAGGAGATAGCCATGATTACACCTGTCCACATACACACACACAACTCATGCCAAAAAGAACGCAGCAGCATGGTGTGCACGTAAGCTGTCAATGACGCAGATTTCATTACGTCACTGTCTGCATGAAAGTATATGTTGTCTGGAGAAACATCACGTCTTGTTTTGTATCACTGAAACATGCTGCTGCACGCAGCGAAATCTGCCCTATCCTATAAAGTTGTTTCTCTATAGAGAAACAACTTAAAAATGATCAAAGTAAACTGTAATCCTGTGGGTATAATGGTGGAAGAGAAAGGGATTCATCCATCATTCTACATAAAAATCTAACTTGCCAAATTGTGACACTGGTACATGTACTAATAGTGATATTAAAAACAACTTACTTCGTCGGGGGTCTGGACGCAATAATCTGACTGAAAAAGAGAAAAGCATGTGTTTACTAACGGTTCTCTTTCATATAAAACAAAAAGGTTTTTGTAGTTATACAGGGTTTAAAGTACGACCACACATGGGATGAACTGAAACGAAAATGTTAATGAATACCCAGTATTAAATTTCAGGGGGAAAAAAAAGAAACGATGCACTCACAATCTAGCAAAATCACTTCTTTCATTGCTAGTGCTGCAATCCTAAAAAGTACACTGTATGCGAACAGAAAGGGTACTGTCAACGCAGAATACAAACTACCTTGAAATGGTTTGACTGATAACATAAATGAGGAACTAGAGAGGCAAAAGCCTCCATGGCTCCCTTGTGACATAGGTCAAGGTCATTCACAAGAGTAAGTTTGTAAAGCTCTTATCACTATCCATTATCATGCCAAGTAAAGTGTCTCTGGCGCTCTGAGTTCATGGCAATACATGTATTACAATTTTCCCTGAAACAGTTTGTATGGCCTTGACCTTTGGTCAAGGTCAATCAAATGAGATCTCATCAACGTCTATCATTATGCCAAGTTTGATGCCTCTAATATTTGTAGTTTTCAGAAAGGTAGGTTTCACTGCTGTCTATCATCATACCTCGTTTGGTGCCTTTACTGTTTGTTGTTTTGACGAAAATGCCAAGGTTAAAGTTTTCCAAAAAAAACGCTTGCATGACCTTGACCTTGACTAAAAGTCACAGAACACAGGTATGTCTGTAAAGGTGCTGCAAACGTCAATCATTGCACATATAGTTTCTGATTCTTCTGAATTCTGAGAAAATGCAAATGTAAATTTTCCCAACAGACTTTTAATGACCTTGACCTTGAGTCAAGGTCATTTAAGGTGGTATGTGTGCATAGGTCTTATCACTGTCTATCAGCACGCCAGGTTTGGCGCCTCTGCTGTTTGTTGTTTCTGAGAAAATGCCAATGTTAAGGTTTCACAAAAATAGCTTGTACGGCCTTGACCTTGATACAAGGCCATCGACTACATGTATATCTGTAAAGTTTTTATCAACGTCTATCATCATGCAAAGTTTAAAACCTCTGGTGTTTGTAGTTTACGAGAAAATGCCAATGTAAAATTTTCAAACAGAGAGCTTTAGTGACCTTGATCTTGAGTCAAGGTCATTCAAAATGATATGTTTTGAAAGGTCTTGTGGTTGTCTATCAGCATGCCAAGTTTGGTGCCTCTGCTGTTTGTAGATTCTGAGAAAATGACAATGTTAAAGTTTTCTGGACACACACACACACGACGGAGGGTTAATACATAGACTCCCATTGTTACACAAGGGAGCCAAAAAGGAAAACAATATGCTGGAAGCGGAAGACTCAAGAGGTACTTACACACGAAAGAAAAAATATCGAAGATAGTGGAATAGAAAAAGCGGAATGGGAGCAAGATTATATAATATGACCATTGCAATATCCCTTCAGGCTGCTGTCGCTGCACAGCAAACACCCTGAAACACAAGCAGAGAACAGGACTTTCTCATTTACAACTTTCTGTAAAAACACAAGTATTGTTCATCATAGCAACTATTGCATTAAACACTTTTGCTCTGTCTGGTTATCAAAGAAGACAAAACTTAGTTGTATGATCAGTCAAAGAAAAAAAATCCAGACAGAACTTCAAACATTATTTGCAACTGATGCAAATTTATGTAGGCATAAATCCTGAGGGGCCCATTGCTAGCCTGAACTGAGCCACAGAAAAACCAATAAATGTGTTTTTGTTTTTCAAATAGGAAGTTTCAATAAACCACGCACTAAACAACAGTACCATAAGAGTTAGAATGTAATGCCCTGCTGGAGTATATTATTATTAATTACTATACCTTTGATTATAGGGTCTGGTGTTAACTACTGGTTCTCTCATCTCTTGTGATGCTTGTTGGGAGAAAACTGTTGGTGCACCCTCCCTCTCATTGAATGTGTCCTGCACAGCAGCCTGACAAAAAAAGGAGAAAGAAACATACCACTGATATAAAGGGATTAATAAGAGTCTTTAGACTCATCAGAAATACAGTATAAACACAAACGAAAGCAAGAGTTTAAAAAAAATGATACAGGGCTTTAAAAATGATCATACAAGAAATGGTACAGTACACACACAAGTACAAGTAACTTATGCAAAAGGGACTAGTATTAACTGTAATGTCAAAATGAAAAATACACTCAATATTGCACATGTTACAAACCAGTACAAGTTGCTTCCCATTTCTCTGGAACTGTGAAAGTCGCCTTAAAAGTTGATAAAACATCTTGGGCCCATTCACTTAAAGCTTCAAGACACAGCTGTGAATACTATCAACTGATGATTTCTACCACCTAGTGTATTTCTGCCTATTGGCCTATGCAGCCTTATGGACTATTTTTTATTTTAGTCCTTGGGACTTTGCATACCTCTATATTCCATGAATGCCTCTGAAGGATTTCTCTGCAACGGTTCATGTCATCAATTCCAGTGAGATCCTGCCAAACACGTAAAAGATCATAATGTTAGCAGGAAACGGTCAGCAATGAAATACAAAACACGATTCAATGAATAACACGTTTCCGGCCATGTGTACACGTGCAAACAAACCCCTTTTGTTAGACAAAGCAGATACACAATACATGCTCCCTCTGCTCGTCAAACAAAAAACCCCCAAAACACCTAATAATTCCACTACTGAAACATGTATAGCTGTATTCAAATGTTCTTAGGAAAACAATTCTCTTCTTAACAACAGTTTTGGAGATAAAACTGATGACTACAAGCTATTTTCGCACTGTGAGCGTGACTGTCACAGTAATGTGCAATCACCACTAACGCACTGGCAAACTACAAGAAACCTGAAATTCCGCAGACGTAAAATGGCAGAGAACCTAAGGGAAATTTCGAAAAGATTATGAAAGACGTATATGAGAAATATACCAATATTTCATATCGAATTTTACCTGGAATTGTAACAATTTATCAGTTTGCTCATGAGTTAGATCACCGTCGTCCGCCATGTTGGACAAGAAGGAATGAATGTAACTTCCGTTGTAAAGCGCCACCCGTGTTTACTTCCGGCCAAAAGTACACGTGAGCAGACGACGGTTAGCATGGTTGCTGGAATAATTTTGTGTGATCTGTGAAAATTTATCACCAGCCTGCACACCCCAGACACGCAGGTGTGGTTTGTGTACCCTCTACATCATGTGCTGGCAGAGACGAAGTGGATAGCATGCTTCAGTCACTTGTAATGCCGTATTCCGGTTCTTTGCACAGTTACCCCCGTATAACGAAATCTCAGCACTGATTACAAGTTTCCAATCAAACAAGAGAGATTTTGCAAGTTAGTTTTCGATAGATAACAGAGTTTTGGAAGTTAGTTCTTGCGCCTGTTTGAAAAGTTTAGAACTTGCTTTCATGGCGTCTGTTGTTTACATGACAGTATTGACTGCAATTTGCAGATGTACGGCAAAGATGCACCTTAGCAGAGCAGATGTTCTCGTGACACTAGTTTGCATCCTGGGGCTCTGTGTCACAGGCGATGCAACTTTGTCTAAGAGCGACAAAGGAAACAAAAAGAAGAAGAAGGAACAGGTGAGTCTCTCATTCGTTGTATTTGATTAAATTATAATTCCTGGATACATATTAACTAAGTTTGCTTTTGACTGGAACTGTGTCCCTTGTTTGTGCAAGTTAGGACAAACATTGACACACAGCACAGTGTGAATAATTTACCATAAAAGTATACTTGTTCATCTTTTGGAAGGCCATAGAAATTAACCATTCACACTGATATATAGCAGCATCTCTGTAGAGTCAATGAGGTCAAGTTGGTGTAAGCTATTCATGATAAATACTTGGTCGATTTGATAAAGTCATCATATTTTCTGTTGGTCGACCAGTGTCCCAGCACTAATGTATGAAGTTTATTGTCTGCAGGCTGTTGTAGTTGGCGTGTTTGACAGAGGCCTTGTTGTCGAGGATGTGAAGAAGAAACTCATAGTGGACGAGCATGGCAAGTTCTCTCCCCTTGAGCAGGAAACTAAAAACTTCAAGGGGCCTGCGCTAGGATATGTTACACCGGTAAGAATGATGAACAATCAAGGCAGAAAGATTCCGTCCTGTGCACACTGCGTTAATCTATAGCCACCCAGAATATTGCAATCCATGTACCATATCGATTGTTATTGGGGGGGGGTTTGTGTTTTTTTTTGTTTTTTTTTTTTGGGGGGGGGGGGGGTGAGGGGGTTTGTTGGGTTTTTTTTGTTTAAACATTTAATTCACGTATGGATACAAATTTGAAGATCGCTGTCAAACACTAACACAACAGAGCACAACAAGTCAAAACTTATAAGCATGTTTTTTTCTCCTACAATAATTAGGCAACAGTACACATATTGATTTCAAAGAAAACGCCGCATATGTGCACAGTGTTAGCAGTGACCACCTACCCCCTCATTCCTCTGTCATTTGCTAGCTCTTGTGCCAGCCACATATGAATGCAAATAGCGTCCACATGTCAGGCTCATTTTTCACTGTTTTTCACTATTACCTGGCGTGAAACTTATTTAAAAAGCCAACAAAACAGCGACAGATTGCCATTTTTTACTCTGCACATGAATCTAAATAGGGGCAAAACTTCTGTACTCTAAATTTAGCAGAATTTTTACTACGTGCCCCGGAAGCTGTTAGTGGCATGTAAACTGTATTAGCATTATCAAAAGACATACTTAACTCTGTTCCTACCAAGTAAGTCTGGGGTTGTGCACCAGTGGCCTCACTAAAAAAAAATCATAATTAATTCATGTCTGCATGGATACAGATTTGGTTTAGTGGGAGTGTCATTATGATTTTACTTGTATTGCTGCAGTAAGAGCCATCAGGGAACCGCTAATCTTACCTGATTTTTGCATACAGGGCCAAAACCAAAAAAGAGTCAGAAATGTGGGATACTCATGCACTGTGCGAAATGTGTTAAACCCATGCATAATGAAAAGGATGGAACAAAAGACATTACTTTCGGAGATCTCACGATCACTTCAAGGCATTCTTCAGCCAGCAAAACAATTGTAGTTTTCCTAAGTATGCATGCGGGGTGTCACATTTTTGGGGGGTGCTTCGCATAGATGGGTCAATTGCTTGTTCTGCCTTGGTGTTGGTTGTTTCCATAGGGGCTTCTTCCATGCATGTATGCATCTTTTTCTTTATATCTGTCTTGCAACATTGATGATGTTTGGTTGTTTGTTTGTTGTTGTTTTTTCAGTGGAATAATCATGGTTATGATGTGGCCAAGATGTTTGGACGCAAGTTTACCCATATTTCTCCAGTCTGGCTTCAGCTGAAACGAAAACCTGGGGGAGCATTTGTCATAGAAGGAGGACACGATATTGATAAAGGCACTTAGTTTTATTTTCCTTCTTTTTATTCATCTGGGGTGGTCAGTGGTCTAGTGGGTAAGAGACTTCACCACCAATGCGAGAGGTCGGGTTTGAGTCCCACTTGGAGCAAAGAATTTTGCTCTCTCATCTGTGGCACCGTTCACTCAGACCGATTATTGGGGTTCTCTCCGGGAAGTCCGGCTTCCTCCCCCTCTACTTTAGAAATCTTTGAAAATAAAAATGCAATTCTAAATCCGAAACTTAAATAGCTGAGCTGACCCTTCGCACCACATGATTGTAATGTGTTCATGTCCAGTGTGTGAGAGAATGCACGTGATTCACATGAGCATGTGTGTCGAGTTGAGCCACTTCATGAAACTGGATAAAGTGCCTACACAGTACTCATGCAATTATTATGAATAATATTAACTGAGTATTGTATAGGCGCTTTACCCAGTTTCTTGAATCAGCTCAAAGCGCCGCAAACTGAGCCCAACACGCACGCTCACATGAATCACACTCATTCTCTCATACATTGGACATGGACACATAACATTCACGTGGTGCGAAGCTATTTAATTTTCAGAATTTAGAATTGCATTTATTTTCAAATTTTGTGGGCTGAACATTTCCATTTATTATTATTATTATCATCATTATTATTATTATCTAGTTATAGGTGTAAATGCAAGGACATTTTTTAAAACAGTTTTGACAAGTGTATGTCCCTTTTCCCAAGATCATATGTGTTTGTGTGAACCTATGATTATGCAGCTGTTGTTTTTTCGTGTGAGTTCTCGTCGAAGATCTGTTGAGTTTATGTGGTTCGGCACAAATGCACAAGAAATTGCTGAGATTGATATGCTTTATCTATTTTGCAATGTCAGACTGGTTTTTGGGAGTGCTCCCTAATGGCAGAAGTTAATGTTGAATTTGATCTAAACACCAGAAGGATACAGTGCATATAACTGCTACATGTAATTACTGGTACAGCCTATCTTAATTTTATTTTGACACTATTCCTTTTCTTCACAACTATCAGAGAGGAAAAAAGATTTTTTAACACATATATATATGTATCATATACTGTTTTGTGACAATATATCATATGAGATATTGCTAAAATATTCTCCTTTTTGTGCAGGTTGGGTAAAAGAAGTGCGCAGAGGAGGCAGTGTTAGTGTAGGTAGGTGTGCTTTACTTGAGTCTTAGTACTCCTGGTCTTGCTAGTAATAGGTTGACTAAGGCTGACTGCATTGTATGTCATGATGTATACGTCATGATATATTTCAGAGTGTAGCACCAGCAAAAAGCTATCATTATCAATTTACTTACCTCTGGTGTTCCTGCAAAACTTCGTTAATGTGTGTGTGTGTGTGTGTGTGTGTGTGTGTGTGTGTGTGCTCGTTTACTTTTTAGTTGTTCTTACGTAGTGTACACTGAGTGAAATTTTTTTTTTTTTAACTTCGGTTTTAGAATGTAAGGCGCCTAGAGCTTGCCTCCCGGGGATAGGCACCCTATAAATATTATTATTATTATTATTATTAATGTAGTGATAAGTGTCTGTATTGATGTGATATTCGTCTGACACTTTTTCATCATCGCATATTTGTCGCTATCAGCTGGAAGCCAGAAGTGGCAGTTTGTAGTGTTGGTGATTCAGTTCATGCGGTTCAGCTTGCTTCTTCTGCAGTCAGACATGCACATCTGTTAGTTTCCATTCCCAAGTATGTTAACAACATTAACTCCTACCAAGTAAGTTTGGGATTGCGCACCAGTGGCCCCACTAAAATAATCACGATAAATTAATGTCTGCATGGATTTAAATTTGGCTCAGTGGGAGTGTTGCACTTTGAGTAAACTCATGTTTGCTGCAGTAAGATCCCTCAAGGAGCCAGAAATCTTGCCGGCTTTTCGCATACAGGGCCAAACCGAAAAAGAGTAAAAAATGTTGGGTCCTCGTGCATGGTACATGTACTGTATAAAATGTGCTAAGTGTCAGTCTTATACCTTTGCAGTTCCCAGAGTGCTTTTCGATGGCTGGAGGATTGGTGATTTCCAAGACTTATTCAGCAGTGAAGACACAATGGAAGACTGTATTGATGTACTTCTCAACTTTTTAAAGGTACAATTGATAGTGACTTCTATGATTACCCTTAATAATCTTTTTCAAAAGCAGGTATCAGATTTCAGACTCACTGTTCTTTCAAAGTTTGCTTTTTACAAGGCAGAAGGCTGTCTTTTCAATATATAATAATAATGATGATGATGAGTATGATATAGGCGCTTTACCCAATTTCATGAATCAGCTTAAAGCACCGTGAACTGAACCCAACACGCATGCTCACGTGAATCAAACGCATTCCCGTACACACTGAACATAAACACATTGCAATCACATGGTGCGAAGGGTCAGCTCAGCTATTTCAATTTCGGAATTTAGAATTGCAATATATGACTAGATGCAGGAACAAAAAAATGGAGTGCCAGTACATGTAGTTTTATTGTACTGGTAAATTCTTACAGAGAAAAAGTAGAGGGGATGTGGTAAATTTATTGTACATTGATGAGTTTAGCCTACCTGTTGCACTTGCAGGAGAAGAAGTTCCCAGGGATTGTGCTGGAAATCTGGTCACAGCTGGGAGGCAATCTGCGCAGGTACAGATTGTGTGTGTGTGTGTGTGAAGCAAAAGGATGTAGCTCATTTTAACCCACAGGATCAGGGTTGCTCTGTCATCAGAAAGTTGCATGATTGAGTGTCGACAGTAATATGCGGTTGTTGTTTTTTTAGCACCCTTGTCTCTGTCAGTGGATGTTACACCGCAAAATACCCCAAGCCGTAATGAAAACTGCTGTAGATCTAGTAGACATGGGAGAAAAGAAATGCTTTGCTTCTAAAAATCTGATTAAAATCATAGTCAGGATCATGTGTAGACCCACTGAAACAATTTGTTCTTTGGCTGTACAGTAGTCAGCACTTGCAGCTTGATCAACTTGGCTATTTTAATACAGTAGTATGTTTTGTCTTGAAAGTGCACTTGATTGATTGCAGTCAGTTGATTCACTTTATCACCCATCTGAGTGATGCCATGCATGAAGACAAGAGGTCACTTATCTTGGTCATTCCACCTCCAGTTCAAGCAAGGTGGGTCATTTTGTGAGGTTTTATGTTTTTCTTTGTACATACATACAGTAAATATTTCCTTAGATGGTTTTGACTCTTTTGTGGCAATGTGCACAGATGTCCCATGCCGTGAATCTCATGCATTCATGAATCATTTTCACGTTACTGTTGTTCTTCTCCCCTGTCATTTTGCTTAGTTAAGCCTCTGCATGTTTAGATTTGTTTTTGTTTTTTGTTGTTGTTGGTTTTTTTAGCAACAACAATATCTTGTGTCACTCATACACATTTTTGCTTTATATTCGTTATGCAAATAAGTGCGATGATTGCTTTTTTCTCGTTGCCTCGTCTTTGATGTCACCCTTAGGTGGTGGAAAACAAGGTTAAATCCCACAACTAACCAACCAGAAAACTGAAATACTACATGAGTTTTTGCTTTGTTGTGTTTCTAGTGGAGCTGCAGGCATGATTGGACCAGAAGATTTCGCAGAGCTGAAGGATGTAGTGGATTACTTCAGCCTTATGACTTACGACTACACTTCAGGAGGAATGTACGATTTGTTTTACATAGCTTATCGCAGTAGACTAGTGTGGTTTACAATGGCTGTTACACTACTGAAGCACTCATTGTGGTTGCTGTGTCATTACAGGCTCAGTGCCAGCATTACAGACGCCGTCATTGTCCAGGGCCCATATGTACTAGTCGAGGTTAGGGGTTTTAGCCCCGGGTTAGAGTCTAACCTCGAACGAAACTAGCTCTAGGGTTAAATTTTCTGTTGTTTTTTTTGTTTTAATTCAGGAAGCGGACCCATTCCAGAAAGGTACCTGAGCCCTTATAGGATTGTTTTCTTCCTTTCTTCGCTTCCTTTTTTTATTTAATTTTGCTTTTGGGTTGACCGTTTCTTTTGTCCTAGTCTGGGTTAGGCCCCTAGCCGTGAGTTAAATTAACCTCGACTTTTACATACGGGCCCAGGTGTCTAAGAGGTGTGATGACAGATACCATGAAAACAGCTCAGACTGATCTTGAAGCATAAAAATGGTAGCATTAGCCCCTTTAATAAATTTGAGAAGAAATTGAAGAGTGCAGCAGTACATGCAGTTCATAAACGTAGGTAAAGAGTATTTTTAATTTGTCACTGATAAACACACAGCAACAGGGTTTTGGTATGCGTGCGATATATGGATGTCAGATGATTTGACATTTTTGTGGGTCTTAAGGACTTTTCATTATCACTTTCAAATATGTTAACAACTTTTTTCATGTTTTTAAAGTGTGTGTATGTGAATGTGTGTGTATTTATTTGTGTGTGTGTGTAGGCCAGGCCCCAACAGCCCTATAAGATGGATGCGACAATGTGTAGAAACTCTGACCCCCTCAGCAAATCCTGTGGACAGAAAGAAGATACTGCTGGGTCTCAACTTTTACGGCACACACTATATCATTGGCACTAAGGTGGAGCCAATACTGGGCATACAGTGAGTTGCAGTCCTTGGTCTGATTGATGTGGTGTGGTGTGGTGTGGTGTGGTGTGGTGTGGTGTGGTGTGGTGTGGTATGGTATGGTATTGGTATGGTAGACTTCTTCTCAAAGCACATAACCATCTCTACTGTAATGCTCATGGTGCCCCAGGCCTAGAGGAGGAAACAGTGAAAGCCTGGTGGCGCTAAGCACTACGTTACGTGCAAACCTTCACCCTGGTATTCACTCTGGTTCGTGCGGCAGTATTTCTCTTCTTCAAAAGTAGAAGCTATGACTGTTGTACATGTACTGCTGTGACTAGACTGAAGACTGATATACAACTGTTCAGTCAGGTGTTTCGATGTATTTGTATCCTGCATCTTTTCATGGTCCTAATTTTAATAATTCATCATCCCTTCGTGTTCTTCGTTGTTTATTAGTCTGGCAGCAGGAGCAGCGTGTATTTGTAATAACTTGAACAGTAACTTTCTTCATCAGTGAATTCATTTTATTGTCTTATTTAGTTCACTGCTTTTTCTTTGGGGTGAGCAGTGTGTCTTGTGTGTGTGTGGATCAGACAGTGAAAAGGTATTCATTGCAGTTACACTGAACAGCTTGTCTGTTGTTTGTAAATGAACTCTGCAGTGCTGCCACGTTGAGTTAGTGACAAATATTTTCCACCATTTGATATATACATTTTGTAACAGGTAGCGGATGTACTTTTCATTCCACAGGTATGTGGATGTTCTGAAGAAGCAAAAACCAACCATTAGGTGGGATGCTGATGTTGCTGAACACATAACTGAATACAAGTAAGTGCACACCAGTGGTTGTACGGATTGCTAGTGTTTCACTAGTCTTCTTGCAAAACAACTATGTGGCATGTAAGTTGGAGTTTTGATGGTAAGAGGTGGAACTCATGCTGCTCCTCTGACACAAAATTTCCCCTTCGTACTTTGTTCATGCCGTTACTTTTTGTGAAGAACCTACTGCACACTCATGTTCCAAGAATACTAACCTTCAACGTTGTGTTCAGTTCAATTCAGAATACTTTATTGTCTGCTTGACAGTTCAGTTCAATTCAGAATACTTTATTGTCTGCTTGAAAAAATAAGATCTAATAAATCTGTTCTCACAAATCGTTCTGAGCTGTTTGGAACAGTTGTGAGTGTGCCTGTTTACTCAAAATCATCCATATTCACTCAATTCCTACCAAGTAAGTTTAGGGTTGTGTACCAGTGGCCTCACAAAAAACAAAAAAAACAACAACAAAAAATCATGGATTTAAATGTGGCTTAGTGGGAGTGTTGCACTTTGATTATACTCATGTTTGATGTAGTAAGAACAATTCAGGAACCAGTAATCCTGCCTGATTTTCACATACAGGGCCAAAACTGAAAAAATGAAAAACGTGGGATACTTGTACACGGTACAAAATGTGTTACTGATAGGTACAGCTTAGAATGCAGTATACTGCTGTCTGCAGTCTGAGTGAGCGAAAAATCAAATTCTTCTGCTCAGCAATATAATTATTTCCTGTGCTGTGTTCCAGGACATCTCTTGGTAAACACGTGATCTACTATCCTTCCCTCATGTCCATCCAGCGACGCCTGGAATTGGCCAGGGAGCTGGGAACAGGCATTTCTATCTGGGAGCTCGGACAGGGCCTTGACTACTTCTACGACTTGTTTTGAATCTCTTGGTGCTATAAAATGATTTCTCCTTTTTTGCTAAGAACGGGCTGGACATCAGGAATTACTATTCAAAACAAAGAAATGTGCATCTATTTTCATTGTCCTGTGTGTTTGCAGAGAGAGAGAGAGATACATGTATATACCTGTTATGTGTGCTTCTAATGTTTGGAAGCGAAAATTACATTTAACGGAGATGTCAAGATTTTTGTAAATCTGTGCAAACTATTTCTAAGTTGGATGTTATTGGTTATGTTTCCCCGATTTGGTTTTAGCTTGAACAGAAACTGTTATCTGCTGTTAATAAAACACTTGCTGTTATTTTCCTCGCATTCCAGTGTGTTTATGTGTGTGTTAATGTTATTAATGTTATGACATGTATGTACATGTATGTAGCTGTGTGTGAAATGTGTACATGTAAATGTATGCTAGTTTGATGAGGTAAAATTGATTTTGATAAAATTTCTTGAGTGTGTGCTTGCAAATCCATCGTAATGTGGTAGACAAACATCGCCTGTAGGACTGCTTTCAAACTGTGTGCCAAACAGTGCTAGTATCAGCTAGGTGGCTGTCGTCAGTATCATCTTTTGTTTGTGGTCCCTGGCAATTTCATCATATTGTTTTTGAAGCGTTTAGGAAATTCTTCTGAGGTTATGAGTTATTAGACGGTTATGGCAATAAACTGTTAATTGTTATTTCATGACTTTAAAAAATTATTACTTTTGTTTAGTTTCTTCTTTTTTTTCCGGTTGGTGTGATTTGTTGGTTTTGTCTTTGTCAGCTTTGTCTGGACGTGTCAGATATTCAGGGCCTAAAATTTTCCACGTTTTAGTGAATTTCCAACTTAGGCTAAACATTTTCCTCCCCTGAAAAAAGTGTTTTCTCCTCTGAAGCACTTCAAATCATGTCAAAGTGCACCAACTTGCACAGATTTTGTCTAATTTTAAAAATGTTCCAGAAAAACGTCTGTCCTCTGAAACACTTAAAATCATGCCAAAATGCACACCAGATTGCACTGGGTTTTTTTGCTTTTCTTTTTTTTTTTATCTGAGGGAGCATAATTATGCTTGGACACCCTTGGCGTAACAAGCAGACACACTCGCATGGCTTTGCCTCTTCTTCAGTGAAATGATACACACTCTGTCTCCTTTAGCCCTGATACTGCAGTGGACAACATGCAGGACAAGGGTGTTTGGGAGTTTAACGTCCTTTGCCACCACATAAGGGTGACATCAAAGACGGGGAAACGCGAAAAAGGCCAGCACAAATATTTGACCCCAGCCGGGATTCAAACTCGGGACCCGAGCTTTGAGAGTCCAAAGCTCTACCATTCCGCTATCCTAGCTCCCCTGTTTAGGACAAATGCCCCACACTTTTACGGTCAACCAAGACATTTGTCCTATCATTGTCCCCACGGATGTAATGCTTTGCAATATACAGGTGGTACATGTACGTAATCACCCATGAAAGTGGCAAGTATTTTACTCGCCATGGTGGGAAAAAACTGGCAAGTAAAATTAAAACTTACTCGCCGGATGCGAGTGCAGTAAAAGTCAATTTTTCAGTGGCATAGCAGTAAAAAGATGATTTGCAGCTTTTCCAATCCATACTCTTGTTACCAAAAGAATGAGTGATTCTCTTAGCTATTTTCGAGTCTTAATTCGGTGAATCATCATTCGGAGCTACCATATAATGTTATTCATGAAGCGCACCAAATTGAGAGCAAACCAACCATCAACTTTAGAGGCAGAGATAACTCCTGGTCCAAAGGTCAAGTCGACAGCAGCTGAGCAGCGCTTGTTTCTTGTTGACTGGTATTTTTCAGTCTGGCTAGTAATTTTTTTTTAGTTTGATGAGCAAAACTTGACATTTGAGTCACTAGCCAAAGGCTAGTATGGAAAAAATCAGACTATCAGGGCTGGTAATAGGTGAGATATGTGACAAATACTGGTCAACAAAACTCCAGTTCCTCTCTTTCTCTTGGTCACACACACACACACACACGCCACAAATTAAACTGTTATATTTGTTTGCTTATAACAATGCTATACTTGCATTGTGCAGTGCACATTAAATGAAAGCACATGAATTTCTTCCAAAGTCGAAAATATTGCACATAGTTGTATGAACATGACTCATAAAGTTGTTAACAAAAAGTCATCTTGCAGTAAAATTAACAGCACAGCGTGCCAAGCTGACTTTGTATCAGACCACACATAACAATGTCATCCTGCAGCAAAACAGTTTCATGCAGTTCTCAAATACACATACACTGTGAAAAGCAAGTCCCAACAGAAATGCAGTCATGCTTGGCGTAACGCTTAAAGCCACCCCAAATCTACCTTGGATTTTATGTGAGCATAAATTTAAAATTGCTAGTTTTGGAGTCAACATTTCCTGAATCTTCTAGTGAAACAGCCTGTGTTTTGGGTTTTTTGTTGGTTTTTTTTTTTCTTGGCTCATTTAACATCTGTATTGAAGAAACAAACCTTAAGCTTTACCCCGTTTTAGACGTTTGATGTAGGCCTACTTTATTTCTCAAAGCCTTTCCTTATTTTAGATCATACGTCAGGAGATGAGGTGTTTGAGCTACATGTCGAGCAAGTCTGTGACAGTTCTGTTAGTAGGCTATGCAAGTCACCCTCTGACAAAAAGTAGGTGGGCAGATTGTTCAGCAAATGCAGTGAACTAAAGCCACTCAGCCGGCGTATTAAACACCATACACGGTCTTTGGCATCGCTTGAGCCCGGTACACAGGTCTTTGGTTTCACGTGAGCTCATTCGCTTACAAAAACCCGATCACTGGCACACAATTGTCAATGAGAACATTCATTAGCGAGCGAAGGAAGCCGTCATCTATCTGGTTGTTGGATCTCGCTGGGATTCACACAGGTCTTCACAAAGTTGCCTCTACATCCTGCATGACGGGAGAGGGTGGAGTGCGACAGGAGCGGTTTTTTGACGGTGGGGACAAGTTGCTGTCCTCTGGAACTACTTCTTTCTTGCTGGTGGCAGTGGCTGCTGGGGTTAGTTTGATCTCCAGTTCTTTGGCATCCGGGTTCTCCGCCCACTTTCTCTCAAACTCTGAAAAAAGGAATAGTTCATGTACAAAGTATATTTTATTCAAATGTATACAAATATGCAACTTGATTCAAAATGGCAGTTAATTATCATCATGCCTTTCAGTTGCGACCTGCTTGGAATTCCCATTTGCCAAAAATAAACGCGACTTACGACCGTAATTAAAGTGAGGCATGACACTTTGTCATGTATTTCTACTTTCAAGCATGACCTTTCAATTTTCTTGCACACTTCAAGATGCTTTTTCTTCCAATTTTTGCTTGAAGTTCAGCAGTCAATCTTACTGTCGGAATACACTTGGAAGTTGAAATACTTCACTTACTGAGGATGATAATTAGGTTGTGCTAGAGGTTCATACGTTGGGTTATCTAGGCTGTATCTGGCACTCTCGCGTGCATGGTATTGGGTCTGCGTGCACTAGCACGACCTCTCATTGACGTAACAGTGTATCATAATATGATCGAACTTTCCTGATCTGTGTTTACTATACAGCGCCTTTTTCGGCGACACCTTTGTATGGACCCACTTTCGTATACCTGTCAAAGAGCGATAAAGTTGATCCTGGCCTCGTGACCTCATGTATTATTTCATGACAGTCGGACGGATCTCTCAGTTGCTCCGTTTCTACTCGGCGTAAGCAAAACAAGTCAAAATCGACACTGATTTCCACTGCTTTTCGGAAACCTTGCAAGTCCTTTTCAAAGAATGCCATACTGACTACCAAAATAAACTTTGATGTCATTCACTGACGTCACTGCTTTTAGCTGTCTCATGAAGGGTTGAACAGCTCGCGTCGATTACTGAGCGTGATCACCTTTTACGTCACTGTGAGGCTCTGACAATTTCACTTTTGCCGAGAAGAAACGGACACGGGAATAACTTGACTGAGAAGCCCGACTGTCGTGAAATAAATTAAGGTCAACTTTACTTCTTTGAAAGGTACATTGGTGTATAAGAAAGTGGCTCCACAAAAAAGGTTATCGCCGAAGATGGTCAGTGGCGACTGAATGACCACGTGCACTATACCTGCTATCTCCCAGTCCTCCCACGCCTCCTCCTCCTCGTCGAACTCACTGCCGTCTGCTCCCCACCACCAGTCGTTGTCCCAGGCCGCGTCCCTCTGCTGCTTCAGGCTCTCTATCGTGTCCTGGCATCGCCTGAACTGCGTCATCAGCGCCGTGTCCATCGCCCGCAGAGACTCCTGCACGTGCAACAAACACACATGGTTTCGCTTGGGCGGGAAACAGTAAACGTACAAAGCAATATCAACCATGTAAAGGCATTTCCTGAATGCATAAGCAAACACTGCATAGATGTCTATCGGTCTGGTATCAATAGTGACGTGCGTGATTATGGCAGTCTCTGGTATTACTAAACAAGGTCCGTGTTACGATGTGCTGTAAGTGATTTTCAACGAACGTGTACTGATGAGTATGCTGCAGGCTGCAAAGAAACAAGTCCCAAAAAAAGCAGTCACTGACTCAGTTTAGTTTCTTTGCCGAGACAGGCTCTGTCACAATTGACAAACCAGAGCTGATCCGATAGTAAACATGCTCAAGAGGTGTCCACCACCACATCGGTGATCAACAATTTCTTCCCGCCGTTTGATGCCAACTATGGACTCTGACATAGCCATTACAACACCACGCACTCTGCTGGCTGTCCTTTCCAAGGAAAAGAAGCAGCGGTAACTACAAGCGGGGATAACCGAGGACAGAAACCGCAAACAACAGTGAAAACCCCACTTGGGAAAAAGAAACACGACAAAGATGGACGTTTCCAGTTGGTGACGAAGGCGATAGCTGAACGTTAATCCGGCTCAGCCGAAACGCCGATCTGTCCTGTGTTCCTTTTTCAAGCAGGTCTTCACTATTTTTTCACTTTTTTTTCTCTCTCTTTCTTTTTATTATCGCTTCCCTTTCCTAGGACGAAGCGGAAGACAGACTGGTGCAACACCATTGCACCTGCCTTTGGCACATCCCTACACGTGCCACGTCAGTGCATGCCGAACAACGAATACCTGCAGCATCTGTCTGGATCCTGACACTGAAGCATCCACAGTGGTCCTCTAAAGATTCTTGGCACTGGCCAGTCAAAACCGTTTGAAAACACGATCTAACGCACTGTCGTTGACTCGTTTTTTCAACGCCCACCCGTCTACAGCACGCCCAACAGATACAGCCCAACCCGACAGCGTGCAGTATACAATGACCGTGCAGAAGGCAAAGAAGGAGACCTTTTACAACTACAGCGGTACGTGTGAAGTACCCTCCCCACTTCTATTCTTCACTGCTGCACCCATTCTCTTTCGGTTTCTGCTTCAATATATAATGCATTTTCGCCTGCACGACTCTTTTCAAACCAAAGTCAGACTGCCCCACTTCTAACAATTAGCCTAAAATAAAACCCATCAATTTGGCAGTTTATTTTCTACGTCTCTTGGTGACGGGAACATATTGCACGGTATGGCTGCAACAGACGCAAGAAAATTGCACAACCGCTGTTTGCAAAAGAACAATAGCCTTAGCCACACACAATACTGCAGGAGAAAAACAAACACTAGCCCTACAAACGATGAAAATACACGCCGAACGCTTTTGCAGGATATGAGTAAGACAGCCGACTGAATATTTTATAGATGTTCGACCCTCCCCTCAAACAATGCAAAATCTATGGCTGAGTACCGTGCAGAACTGGAGATAAATTTTCACCGCAAGTTTGAAGTTCCAGACGCGATACGCGTAGATGTTTACACACAACGCATTTGGATGTCGCGGAGTAGAGCGCAAATTTACAGTCCGATGACCGTTCTTATTTCGATACATATTTGGTTGACACCCCCCCCCCCCACCTCTCTCTCTCTCTCTCTCTCTCTCTCTCACTCACACACACACACACACACACACACACTCTCTCTCTCACACACACACACACACACACACACACTCTCTCTCTCTCTCTCTCACACACACACACACACACACACACACACACACACACACACTCTCTCTCTCTCTCACACACACACACACACACACACACACACACACACACACACACACACATTACGTTCTCAATCTCAGTCTCGATCAAACACATTATCGATTTTCAAAACATACTTATAAGTGCCGTCCGCCAGGTACACCAGCACCACACAACTAATGATAACGTCCTTCACACAAATGCATGACAGGCACGTTATACGCTTGAAGTGAGTCTGTGTGCAAACGAACGGGTCAGGGAGAGCAAACGAAATGATTAATTCATACTGCAATCAACCCATGAGCAGCTTTCTCCTAATCTCCCGTGCCACTGGCGGGTGTGACTCGCCACTCTCACTGTCCCTAGGGTCCAGGGTCGGCTGATCACGGGATGCACGGACAGAGAAAATATGTCCCAGCCAATACCACTGTCAAATGGCCGACACCCAACACACATGTTAACGTTTTGAGTTTTGCTGATTCACGAAGACAAAACAAGAAGCTCAGTTATATTCCAAAATTCAAAACAGCGGGAATCGTCATCAACGTAGAACTACGGTAGCTCTCTCATGATGATTTATCCTAATACCCTAAGTTAATAATGAATTGTACTTATATAGAGCAAAAAAAGAAGTTTTCGAGGAAAACCGTTGACAGAACAGGAACACCACTGCATATCAGTAACACAACCCGGCATCTGCGTGTCAAAAACTTCACTGACAAGACGAAAATGACGGATCATTCATAATAGCTAATGTATATGAAGCCTAAGACAGGGCTGCACTGACTGGCTAAAACAGTGGCATGAACACTGACACACCCGACAACATGCATCTGTCATATGTTGTCAGTATTACTTATGCCTTCCGGCTGATTCTCACAATACAATGCAAATGCTGCATTTGCTTCACTTTGTGGTATCTCTGGATGTTAGATGCGTAATAGAAAAGCAACCAGACGAGTTTAGCAACATTTGTCCAAGCCGGCAGACTTCACACAGACTGACTGCTAACTTCCCTGCTAATACCCATTACTGTCTGTCCCTATACGTTCTGGACGCCAGTTGGTGGAAGCAAAGGCCCTGGCTACCCTGCTCTCCGCCTGCTCATACACGCCAGTCAGTCAGTGTACCCGGCAGACCCTGAGACGCTGGTACTCCCATGAAATGTCCTCTTCGCTTCCCAAGGACAAAACGAGCGTAAAGGGCTGGCAAATATTTGAAAATTTCGGTTAACGGTTAAAAACAGCCGCGCGGTTTTAAGTTCGCGTTGATTGTTCCGCCTCTTCTTCATTCTCTCTGACAGCAGTGACGTCAGCGGCAATGTTCTTTGCAGCACTGGTGTGAGTTGAGACTAGCTGCACGTGCGTTCTTCTACACGGTGAGAGGAGGAGAGGGGCTTGCAGGCTGCATGTCAGAATGTATAACCTTCTCTCGTGCACTGCATTCCCCCAGCTGTATATTTTTGCCTGCAGGAGAGAGAGAGAGAGAGAGGTTTGAAGTGAACCGAATGTACCCTTCTCACTGACCCGGCAAATGACGGGTTTGCCCCTCAGTTTTCAGGCTGACGGGAATTGGGATCAACGGTAAAACAGTACAATGCAGTTTTACACGATGCCCCATAAAGCTCTGAATGTCCCTCTGGGTTCCATGTAACACTCTCCCGGCTGTCCCCTCTCCTACAACGGTGGCATGGTGGCTATTAGCAATTTACTCAAACCGCTGTCATGCTGAGACGCAAAGTGGGACATGATGCGTGTTTTGTTCACAAGTTATCCGCGTGTCCCCATCATCAGAACAATGCGACAAGATAAACGAGGTGCCACGTTCCCAACACTGACGGACTCTTGCCACATCAGATCCGTATTCCTCAGTCGTCAGGCAACAAATCCACACCGCACTGCAGCGCCGCTTGTCTCCGCAAACACTACACACTGATGAGGTACATCATTGTAATATCAGTTATTTGGGGTGAACGCTTCGGTGTCGGCACACGCCATAAGACAGCCGTTTCTAGCTGGACATTACGAATTGTTTCTGGTGGGAAATGCAGTTGTCAGTCATGACAAGGCTGCAGGTTGTTCTGTGCACAGAATTCGAATAAACATCTACTGATAACCGGCTAACACTCAGTCACTGGCAATAGAATCGTGTCCAGAGGTTCGTAGCTGAAATCGCGCGCGCGCGCACCCGCGTGTGTGTGTGTGTGTGTGTGTGTGTGTGTGTGTGGTTATCTACATAGTAACACCTAGAATTCCCGCTGTACACCTGATAGTCAACCCTCCTTTAGTTAACATTTTGTTACCTGACATTGCATCGGTCTCTTCTGCGTTGTTCATGGTAGATATGGCTTGCCTTGACGTGTGGCCCTACAGAACGACTTGTGCAGAAGATCCACTATCACACCACTCCTGGGAACTTCCACCACTGAAGGGAAGTTGTTGCTATCATTATTGGGAACGAACTTTTTTAAAGGGAGGTGTGTCAGTGTGTATGTATGTGTGTGTTGGGAGAAGGGGGGGGGGGGGTGCCTGGGACTGATTCTGGCGTGTCAAAGGCGGACTGACGACGCAAAAATTTAATAGGAAGTTTGAGTCCAAAGTCACCTTCAAGATTCTCCAGCTGACCCGCCACCTGTTGCTTTCATTCCCCGGTTACCAGCTAGAGTCCAGGCCTGGTATCCGTTCTCGTGACAAGGTCACCATTGAAAGGTTCCTTGTTACCACACGGAATGCACGACACCCTCTGAGTCCACTAACACGATTACTTCAGCCAACAACCCGCCCCAGTTAAACAACCATCACTGCCAATAGTTAATGGATTTGCTTTCGAATGGGGACCGTTCAAATTTCATTACAGTGTCATCTCCGTCACTCGTTTGTCCAGTTGTCTATGGTCAGTAATCCCTTTCAAGTGCCCCTGGCCAGCTGATCCAACCAGAGGTCAGTTTATGGATGGATGGCTCAACGCAGGAATGTGGAGTGCTCGAATCGCTGATCACAGTGATAGCCACGTGGGGGGCGCTGACTGAGTCGCTAACTGGTCAAGTTCAAGAAGGCGAACATCCAAACGGCCCCAGTGCATTGCGCCCCCTGCTTCGACCCCAAATCACCAACTCCTACAAAGGAATCTCATGTATGAGTGTACTTAGTCCACAAATATAGCCGCTGCTGTGTGTCAGCAATTTACATTACTTGATCCGTGCTTGGCCTGTAATACAGCCATAAGAATTATTCTCTGCACGTGATACGCGCTAACTGACGTTTGTCTAGTGCTGGAGGCAGATAGGAAAATCCTATAAGCTCACATTCGGTGCTGGATAAGAGGGGAAATAAATTCCTTGGTATAACACACACACACACACACACACACACACACACACACACACACACACACACACACACACACACACACACACGTACGTCATATTACTTCACGTACATAAAAATTCGAGACAGCCGGAGAGAAAGAAAAAAATGTTCTCCATATATTTCCCGATCATTCCCCCCTGAGACTAAGGCAAACGCCACGTCAGCTGGCTGTAACTTGATATATTATTGAGCTGCAAAACCCATTAACAGCATGTATCTTCGCCAGGTGTGCAGAATAAAACAACACGTGCAAAAATTCGCGAGAAACGTACACATCCCCATCTTCCATTACAAATGCCTGCAGACGCAACTGACACGCCGATTTCTTAATACGGGCCTAGCTGTTCGCTGACGCAATTGTGACTACCGTTGTCTACAGTTAGTGTGCCGTCTAGGACATGTTGAGGATGCTTCTAATTTTGTTGTTTATTGGTGTTGTTGTTGTTGTTGTTTGCAAAACAGTTACACAACGTGCATGCAGGTTAAAAAAGAAAAACGAAATAGTGGCGCTGGACCACAAAGCCACAACACCCTCCCCCGCACCTCGCCCCAGTTCCACCACCAGATCATGAATGCAGCCATATTTACTTCTGTTTTTATTCGTTTTTTGTTTGTTGTTTGTTTGTTTTTTGCTTTGTTGTTTGTTTGTTTGTTTGTTTGTTTGTTTCCTGTACATTGCCATAAACCTGTCCATCCCTGAAACCAAACGAGAGGGAAACTGCTAATCTCGTTCTATTCTGTTAAGTGGCCATGGCCCGTGCGGTTCAGTGAACTCGAGAAAGGACCGACACATTTAGTCCAGTTTCATATTTTCAGGACAGGAATTTAAAATATGCTGTCCAAAACTCATATCATACAAAAACTCCGCAAATAAAACTGATGGATGATGAAAAATAAAGCCTTGAGGAAGATAGTGAAAAGTTCTACTGTAACCCCATCAACTATTAGGACTATAATGCTGTGACTTCGGGGGGACTTTCAGTATAAGTGAATATATGTCAGACTTGATACTGTCCTTTTTGTGTAACTTCAGACGGGCACAGACATAGGACAATTCAATACCAATACTCCCCTGCAGTGCTGGAATGTGTAACCCCAGAAACTACTAGAAACATGACAGTGCAGCAACATCCCCTACAGTCACGACACAAAAAAACCACTTACGACGAAAATGAATGATGACAGATTACACACCGACTGCTATCATTTCACAGCTGGCTAAGTTCTTCATGCGTGTAACTTTGTGTACCGGCGACTTCAAAAACTAGCGGTAAGAAAAACATTTTCCATATGACATCATTAGGCAAAGAATGCTGACGACCCCGACCGAAACCCACAACCCTGCATTTCTGGCGTAGGAGTCGTGTGGAGGAAGGCTGTTGACGCGTGACCAGGTGTGAACAGGTAAAAACGAGGGCGGAAAACGCCTCTTCCTCGCCCACTGTGATACTTCTCTCCCCCTCGGTCCATCCTTACAGCCGCGCTGAACTGAGACAGGGGCAGGAAGAAGGAGCGTGCTAATCCCGCACTTGGCACGTTTCTCTCTTGGGCCTGCCTGGAATACTTTGTCTCTACACTGTCAGCGAGTGATGTCTGGACACTGACAGTCACCTGGCCGCTGGATTGTTTGTTTGTTTGAGGACGTTCTTCACGGACCTCTCAGTGCGGGGGCTTGTGGTCGACCTCCACTGCACGTGCTGTCCGGAAGGTGAAATGTGATTACCTGAATTACGGCAAAGACATTCACAAGTTCGGGATTTAAGTTAGGGTGGACAGCGTCCTTTTTACTCAGAATACAAACTATACGAGTGACCAGGTGAAGCCCAAAACACCCTGCGTGACCGGTATGGATCCCTCCCTAGGGACAGGATAAGTATAGTTAGTAGTTTGCGGCCGGAAGGGCTTATTCTGAAACTTTAAGTGGAGGGAGGGGGGGGGGGTAGGGGTCTAACATTCTTTTCCACCACGTGCGGGTGATATCAAAGACGGGACAACCAGGAAAAACCCGGCGCAAATATGATATGGCTGCAAGCCAGGAATGGAACTCGAGACCCGAGCGCTGAAAGTCCCAAGATCTCCCGTTCAAATATCGTGCTCCACCCCACATCCCCCCCGGATGTGACCGGGTGAAATCCAAAACTCCGTGACGAAAACCGATCCCTGCCTAAAGACACGACCTCAGTAGTTTAGTATTTTCCGACCGGGGAGGGATTATTCTCAAATCTTTAACTGGGTAATCGTGACAGAACTGTCATAAGGACTGTCGCAGTGGCACGAATGACGATCTGTCACATTTGTGCAGAGAAAAAGGTGCCATAAAACTAGATGCATCATAAAACTCAGTAACTGTCGGGAGCGTGCTTGGCCCTTTCTGACTGGCGCTCAACAGCCGGCGTAGGGGACACAAAACGAGACTTTATTGCTGAATGACAAAATCCCTGACAAATTTTTTTCGATTAGTCTTAAATTTTAGACACACTTCACTGCAGGACTGTGTTTCCCTCCTACAATGGAACTGGGACAAAATCCCTGACAAAAAAAATTCGACTGCTTTTCTCTCCTACAAGGGAGCTGGGATCGCCGAGGTGGTAGAGTGTTGGGCTTTCAATGCTCGGGTCCTGAGTTCGACTCCTGGCTTTGAGCCAACTATTTGTGCTGGCTTTTATTTCCCCTCGTTTCCTCGTCTTTGATTACAACCGTCTGTGGTAAGAAAAGGACGCTAAGTACCCAAGCAACCAATCTTTCGTACAATCTACCGGACGTTGAATCCTTTCCAAGACATCACAGAAGAATTTCGCTATCAGTGTGTGCTGGAAGACGCCGTCCCTTGAGACCATGTATAGCTTGGGTCACATCACCAGACCAGACGTGGTCAGGCTATTCAACATACAATGTGTTAGTACAGACAGTGCGGCTGCCAGTGAAAACAGGCCGTATAGTACGGTCAGAAGCAGCCATCCCACAGGACATGCTCCTGTCTGGAGCGGAAAAATGGCTGGATCAGAAACCATGAATCATCCCGATCTATGGAACAGCCGACATTTATCCCCCCGCCCCGCCCCACCCCCACCCCCCAATGTACTCTCTCTCTCTCTCTCTCTACTCTCTCTCTCTCTCTCTCTCTCTACACATCTACACACACACACACACACACACACACACACACACACACGAGCCTTTTTTTTTTTCTTTTTTTTTTTTTTTTTTGGGGGGGGGGGGGGGGGGTTGGGGGCTCATAATGAAAAGCGTCCGGTCTGAAGATCTTGAGGTGCCAGGGTTCGAATCCCCTTATAGGCAGAAATCTGGTTTGAGATCGAGTAAGCTCGCGTCAAATTCACACGCTGACATGTTCGCGGTGCCTGGCCAGTGGAGTGTCTTACCTGCGTGTACACATGCACGCATAAATATCAACGTGCACGTCAAAGATCCAATTCCATACGGAAGGGGCCGTGAAATGAAAAACAGTGACACAACGTGCATGCAGATTAAAGAAAAACAACATAGTGCCGCTGGACCAGGGGATGGTGTGTGTGTGTGGGGGGGGGGATCAACAGCTGAAATTTCTCTTACCATAGGAAAATACAATATACCCCAATACCAAATACCAACATAAAAAGAAATGCAGCCTTTGCCTCAAGCATTCTTCGTGGAATTACTCTAAAAATGGCATTGACATCAGCTGAATTGAAACGGCTGTCGCTGCTATTTCTGTCCTCTTTACAAAGATACCAGATTGCTTTCAACTATAACAGATGAAGCCTTGGCCTCACTCAATATTGCCTACCATCAGGCCGGGCTGTCGCCCAGACGCGCATACTAGACAAAACACAAGGCGACTGTCCATTATTTCTCACTGGCTCTGAAAAAGAGCCACACTTTTCACCTCTCCGCTTGATCATATTTATGTGGCAGTCAATAACGTGGCCTCCACACGACATCCATCATTTTTAATGCACGGGCTGTATGGCTTGGGTCGATACAGCGTGGGTCACTTCATTACCGCAAAGTGCTCTGGAAACACTGTTTTGTGTCTCACCCTCCTTCTGCCTCGCTAGTCCAGTAACCCAGTACAATGCATCTATCATCACCAACGCCATAGCCCCCCCCCCCCCCCCCAGCATCCCCCTTCCCCTCTCCTTACACCAAGCCACAACACCCTCCCACGCACCTCGCCCCAATTTCACCACCAGATCATGAATACTGTCTTATTATTTCTTCTGTTTTAATTCATTCTTAATTTGTTGTTTGTTCAAGTTTTTTGTTTTGTTGTTGTTGTTGTTGTTGTTTGGGGGGATGCACATTGCAATCTGTATACATAAAAGAGGTTAGTGGAGATTGCAGAAATATGCTTGTTCGAATAACACTTCGAACCACTACGCTGTTGTTGTTGTTGTTGTGTGTCAGTGTGTGTGTGTGTGTGGGGGGGGGGGGGGTATGATTCTGTTGCTATGCGCTTGAAGCTTGTTCCTGCTGTTGCTGGTTGTGTCAGTTCTAGCTGCTGTTCCTGTTGTTTTTCTACTAGCTGTAAGTTATTGCTGTTGTTTTCCTTTCGTATGCCTCGTCTACTGATTTATGCGTAATCGGTTCAGAGAAAACAAATTTAGCGGGTGTGGGCAGAATGAGGATAATGCGTATTTGCTGAAAGAGGGGAAAGAAGCAAATGTGAAAGTAACGCGCGCACCGACAGACGCTCTTGCCAGGAATGTCATGGCACGTTGAGTGTTTCTCCCGGGGTGGTAAGGAGGTGCCATTTGTTTGTAGGAGCGTTAGTCTTCAGGGAAAACTATAAATTCCAGTGCAGTTTTCCTTGAGCCAAAACGCGCGCGCGCCGGCGTGCACACACACACACACACACACACACACACACACGGGCACACACACACACACACGGCACACACACACACACACACACACACACACACACACACACACACACACACTGTGACACCAACGCCGCAATCAAAGCCAGCAATGCCCCAGCAAACTTCAGAAGTCACTCCAATCAGCCGGCAGCAACTTGTCGTCTGGTTGCAAAACACTCCTTGTGGCCGTGTACACTGATCTCTATATTCGCTACTGTTCGATTTTCACCACACATTGCCTTGGGTCCTGCCACTGCACACTGAGTTCTCTGAAGGCAAGTTCTGTAGACATTCTCATCTTCAGAGGTTTATTAGTCTAACTCAGGTACCAAGCCAGATAAATCTTGGCTTAGCTAAAGGTACGACCTCGACCTTTTAGCCATGTGACTGGGGTTAGGAGTTCATTCATGCGCAGCGAGGGATTTAAGGGGAGGTAATTTTGCCACAAGAACAAATTTCGATAATGACGATGATTGGCGCGAAAAAACAACAACAACAAAACTTTCCATGCCTGCTGCATGCTCACGGCGCCTTTGGGGTGGGGGAAAGAACAAAGGACACGGAGGGGATAACTTTGCTACCATGAATTACACTACGTCGAGCACTTCTGTTTGGTTGTAAGCGTTTTCAGTGCCAGAAAACTTCTATTTGTCAGAACAAGAACACAACAGCGGGCCAAAAACTAGTCTTGAAACGGTCCTTGGTAATAATTCTTCGACACCAGAGAGTAATGTCAGTTTCTGTTGTGAAGACCGCGCAAATACCTACTAATTGAGCGAGGTATCTCGGCTAAGCGAACACGGTGCTTGCGAGGATATGGCGGGAAGGATACCTGTAGGACTGCAGCTTACAGGCAGCATACCAATACATTTGAGATCGGTAATGTGATAGAACCTCTCCCCCCCCCCCCCTCCACCACCACCAAACGTACCCTTTTCCTGCAGGTGAGGTGCCAGCACCAGCAACAGGATCGATAGACAAGGTAGTGCTGATCACTTGGAAATACCGTAAATGAGAATGGTGAGAAGCTTGGAGGTTACACGGACACAGCAGGACACAGCAGTAGTGAGGCAGTCAGTAGTATTCACTGTCATCTTGGTGTTGAAACCCCACACAGGTCTTCCTCTTTCCTTAATTGTCAATTTCTGGTTCTCAACTATCAACTATCAACCAAATCATCATAACTTTCGCCAGACCCTTCTTCACTACCCATGCCTATAAACACCTAAATGGCGGCTTCAGGAACCGTCAATATTTGCCGCCTTCTCTCCAACATATAGACGACAACAACAACAACAAAAAAATCCAGACCTATCAAACAGAGCATGTATCCAAAGCGTTCTCCCTGGCAAAAGAGCCGTTAAAGAACCGTCACTCTTGTCTTATTCTCGCATACATGGCTAAAAGCGAAAGAAGGGAAAAGCAAAGATCTTGGAAACATAGTGCGAGGTACGAAATTAGTTAAACAAGCTGTTGGGTGTGGCCGATGTGGGTGTATTTTGTTCAGAATCTGTAGGCGACACGTCACAATCAAGTAGGTAGAAAGTAGGTAGACGGTAGAGATACAATAGTCGAAACACACACACTCTCTCTCTCTCTCTCTCTCTCTCTCTCTCTCAGCGCCTACCGGAAGGAACAGAGACGTTAGTTAAAAATAACCCAGCAGCCCCAAAGAAAAGAGCACGAGTTGCCAAAACAGCTCGCATGTTTTCTGTCATAACCGTGTAAACATTTCAATAGGCCCGCAGACCTTAATGTTAGACCAAGTGGAGATGTTTGTATTACATCATCGGACCGGTAGGGGGTGTTGTCGGCGGACAGTGTAAGAAGTGCCGGTGCAGGCTCAGAGCTGCTGCCAATACCAGCTTCCCTTCCCTGATGGTGTCGTCATCATACCTTCTCTAACATTCCTACATCTGCCGGCTGGCATTTGCACGTTTGTTGCTCAGACATGCGCTAAACATGTACTGACGTCACAGATATAACCAACGCTATGTTTTTTTGGCTGAACTGATGTAAAATATGGCCAGTGGGTTTTGGAAATGTCTGTGAAGTTGGTTGGGGTGTCAAGGTAACCTGAAATTCGTATTTGAAAACTAACAAACCCACGTCTGGACTGACAGAGATTGTACAGTTCCGTGTATTGTCTATGGTCTGGCTGACTTGTCTTCCGGTGAACTTGAGTACACGGCATGCAGCAAAGGCTGGTACATATTGTTCGCCATCATCCAGCCAAAAGTTAGCACACTGTCTACCGTGCACGAGTGTCCCAGGTTTCTTTGATACTCTTTTTCGGTTTTGGCCCTGTATGCGAAAATCAGGCAAGACTAACGGCTCCTTGAGGGCTCTTACTGCAGCAAACACGAGTATAATCAAACTAAACACTCCCACTAAGCCAGGTTTAAATCCAGAAGACATAAATTAATTATGATGGTTTTAATGAAGCCACTGATGCACAACCGCAAACTTACTTGGTAGGATTGAGTTAAACAGGTGAAAAGTTCGACTAACCGTCTAGGGTCATTTGCACCCCGTGTAAACGCACAACGGCACAGCGACTGCACAACTGAACTGCCATGAGGTAACCCTAACCCTAACCTTAATCCTAACGGTTGAACTTTGCTGAGCTCTAGTAGTAAGACTGAGACGTACATAATGTCATGTTACGTGAGTCTCGTGATGTCTGAAGTGAAATAAGAGTTCAGTAAGTGCAGCACTCACACACCGGATATTAGAATGACTGAGAGATGCGTCTATCACATCGACAATCAATCGCAAAATGGGATCAATTGGTTTTCTCGCCAACCGAAGCGAAACCTTCCCAATGCAAGACAAAAAAAAAATCGGTAGGTGACAAAAAGCAGCCTGAAATTGGCGCCGTGACATTTGATTCAGTCTCGAAGCAGCACTGGCAGGCCGTAATCACTTTCAGGTATGGGTGATACTGGAAATTCAATTCCGATATGGAAATTGGCGAGCAGTTCATTCCATGATGACACGCAAAGCCCGGAACAACCAAACTAGCTCTCTCTCTCTCTCTCTCTCTCTCGTGTGTGTGTGTGGGGGGGGGGAGGGTGCAACAGCACGTGAATGAAGGAACCTTCTGGCAGTCCGCCAGATATTTCTGTCCAGATCATATCCAGATGACAGAACTACGTGAGCCATTGCCGGTGAGACCCTCGGGACTACAGACCCACACTGGCAGGACTCCACGTACTAAAACTGTCACCGCACACCCTTCATTATCCTTCACAATGTAACCCTTTGAAATTAACCCTTGATGACGTAACGCTTCATAATGTAACCACAACACAAACCTTCATAATGTAACTACCATTACATATATTGACAACAACAACAACAACAAAAAATGCACTGTAAATGTCTCACCATTCAGCAAAACTGATGTCAACACCTAGGGGGAAAAAGTACTTACCAGTTCGTTTCTCAGCCAGGACAGAGCAGAGTCTATGCGCGAGCGACGTTCCTTCCATGGTACTTCCTTGCGGAGATCGAGTATCGGTACGTTCCTCTGTCCCACCTGCCCCGGCTCGTGAGATCCCTCTTTCAACTTGAGCACGCCGTCCTGTGGTTGAGAACCACCCTGGGGACCCGCCCCACTTGGAGACACTCCTGACGTCACACTGTCCTTGCTCAACGCGGCAGATGGTTGTGCAGACCCGGCTGTCTGGAGTCCGGTACACACACTGATCGTCTCCGGTCCTGCTGACGGTGTCTTGAGGCAGGCACTGCACGTGTCCACGTGTTTGATGGGGATGTTGTGCACGACGCCTGTGGGAGACAGTGACGTAGGGACCTTCCCTCTCAGCGAGTCACGTAGCAGGGTGGGCGACATTTTACTTCTGGATATGGAACTTGTGACACTAGTAGGTCCTCTAGCTACTGAAGACGTGGTCGTTACTCCTGAAGAAGTCGACACTATGGCTTCGTGATGACTAAGCTCCTTCATCCCTTGTGAAATAGATGCTTTAAAGCCTTGAGAACTAGGTCCTGTGGATCCGTAAGAAATTGGCACAGAAACTACTGCAGGGCGATGTGAATAGAAAGCTCCAGCCCTGCCCGAGCCTAGGTCCGAGTACGTACCCGGCCGTAGTCCACTCGGTACCTGTACCCTGGGGGTGACAAAGCGAGTGGGGACGGGGTTGACCCGGGGTCTGTAGTGCTGAGTGACAATGTTACCCTGACTGTGACCCTGGGAGTGCGGGTGGCGGGGCGAACCTTGGTCGAAATAGTGCGGATGTTGGGCGAGACGTGGGGGCGAAACGTTCTGGTGGTACATCCCACGGTACACATGTCCTGAACTGCCTACATCAGGACCGATGTTGGGACTCCTGTTCTCGCGCCCTGAGACAGAGCTGAACTCGGCCTGTGCCAGCCTCGTCCTGGAGTGAGGGGGGAAGTTGTTCCTGCCACCCACCACCCAGTCCCCGTAGTGTTGAGGGCTGGCGATATCGTGTGCTGACCTGGACGGGATGACTGGCGTGGAGGAGGACACTAAGTTCAGCGGACCGGCCTTCCTCTCAGGACTCATCACTCTCACTGAGGACGACGTGAAAGAGCTGGACATGGCCCGGTCGTTGCTGGGTCTGTCAGGACTCATCACTCTAGCTGTGGAGGACGATGTGAACGAGCTGGACATTGCCCGGTCGTTGCTGGGTCTTTCAGGACTCACTATCACACGCTCCGCTGACGCAGTCTCTCCAGGCCTAGAGTGAGGAGGAGGCGTGTGTATGTAACTGAGGTGTGTGCCTGTACTGGTGGGGCTCAACACTCTCCCACCGCTCACGCTGGAGCCGATCCCTGCGTTCGTTTGTCTGACAATACCCTCCCCCTCCCCTCCCTCTCTGGGTGAGTTGTGTCCCAGGACCTCAATGCTGAGCGTCCTGACATTGGAAGCGGTGGAGACGCTGGGCGATGTCATGCCGGACTTGCTGAACGTCTTGTTGTAGGATCGGGTGAGAGAGTCCCAGCCGGCGTCCGCCTGTATCCCGCTGTCCGTGCTGGGCAGGCGGGAATGTCCGGGAGGGTGACCTGGACGTGGGGACAGAGACTCAAACCCGTCCAGGACTCCGCCCTCCCCTCCCCCTCCCACGGGGCTGCTGGGGGTGGAGCCCCATGAGGAGGGTGGGGTGTGGGGTCGGGACTGGAAGGGTGTAGTGAGCACGTGTGTCGGGGAGCTGACCCCCGAAATGTCCATGTCGGTAGTGGCTGCTACAGAGTGAGGTCTGGTCGGTCTCTCCCTCTTCACCTCGATACGCAGGCGCCGGTTAGTGATGTACAACCCTGAAACACACAATCAACAAACACCATGTAGTAAAACAAAGAGAATACTATAAAAAAAAAAAAGCCGACGGAGCGCAGGAGACAGGCACAAACAAAATCAAAGATATAGAAGCCCATCTCACAAACAGTTTTTGAAACAGGTACTGCAAAGTTTACGTCGATATATATAGTCCAGACACAGGGTTTCGCGGCTGTCACGCTGCCCGTGTCTAGAACCACCAAACTGGACATAATTATCTACACTAGCCACACATACGTGCAAGAAAGAAACACAACCAGTACCGAAGAAGGCAATAGTCGGGCCACTGGAAATGGCTGTCACGAAACGTACATTGCAACTGAGAAATAATACAGTATGTAACTACAATCTAAATTAATTTAAACTAAACTGTCTTCATTGTTTCCTACTCACAGTTTACTACAAAGTCTACAATACACTGACAGCAGCATTCACTCAGTGCCCTACAAACTAAAAACGTGCAGTACTGCAGGATACAAGAAGTCATTCCTGTAACTCCTACACAGGCACAGACAATGCCAGACACACGCTACACATCGATCGAAACAAAAGAGTTTCCCAAGGGCGATAAAGGGCACACGTAAGGGTGACTACAATTCGTGCATCGTGTGCTTTCCGAACCACACTATCCTGAGAAAGAAAACCACGCCAGCTCATCGTTCACAAACTGAAATTACATTTTTTTTCCCGCTCTTAAGAAACCGTAGTTGTGTCTACAACGAGAAACTGAAGCCCGGAGCCCCTACACAATCAAATAATTAGACTAAGGAAACTGCAGCCGATTCCAGCACATCACTTATCCACACTATACAACCGACCGACTGTTTTGGCTGAGGACGTTAATCCAACAGAGCTTGCAGCTGCGGCTGAGGTTTCAGTGAGGCCGGGTAACCTGTTCCTTTGTTAGTGACATCTACACCATTTAGCACGCCGCCTGTCCTTTGTTAGTCGGACATTTACCTTTGTGGGCAGGGTTAGCAATACGGAAGTGCGTCTACATGTCACACTGCTGCTCAGACAACGTGCAACCAAAGGTCACATCAAACTCAAAAGGTCGGGGAAATTCAGTGGTGAAGGAGTACTTTGTGTCACTTGACGTTTCGCATTTATCGTGCCAAAGATCTCAATCTCAGTATACTACATCAGTAACTTGAAGAAATAGGATACCTTCTTTGTTTTGGGTTGTTTTTTTTTTAATCCTGTGTAAATTTCCTGGGACATCCAACTCCTTCATAAGACACAACAGAACATAGTTGTGCGAAACAGTTGTCACAGTCTTAGCTAGAATAGCCTGGCCGGCCGGATCGTACCTGCCGCTCTGGATCTGTTTTGCATACTAAGACTGCACACGCATACATACACTATAGAGATGTCTGCACTGTACAATGTAGACACCAGGAGCGTGCAAACAACAACAGCAATACTGTATCTATACCATCCCTGATCTGGCTGAAGTCTACAGAAAACCTCCAGTCGGTTTTATTGGAATCGAGACAACTCAGTCACTTACGCATCCCTGAAGCGCGTGAAGTAAACAATTCCAGCACAAAACATCAGCCTGAAGATTCAGTCTGACAGGTGAGCTCAGTGTAATGAAATTCTCGCCCACTGGCGGCTTTAGTTATCCCCTGATCATTCAGTGCCATGGAATGCGGTGCCTTCTGGTACTGGCTGCTTCCTTCACTGACTGGACTGATTCCACCTTCCGTCGTATGATTGTATCGGTTTCACGTGTGCTACCTCCTTTCATGGGGCTCTAGTCTGGAACCCGTATGGCTACCAACATGGCCGTCTCTGCCATACACAACAAGGGTGAACAAAATGGAGGCTCGGCTGCCGGGGGAAAGAGGGGGGGGGGGGCTGATGATGGGGGAGGGGGAGGATTGCCGATTTTATGATAAGAACTAGGACGTGACAGTTTTTGACATGACTGCAAGGTTTGTCCCTCCAAGTTTCTTGAACAGTAATCCGTCGCCAAGCTACTAATGGTCGCACAGACACTCAGTCAGGACCCCTCTTACCCTTTTCAAGTGCTTCACCCCTTTCGCCAATTATTCCCAGCGTGAACCTCTTTAACCCACTAATACTAGACGACTATTGTTTCCCCACTGTTGGTGGTTGTTTTCAGGTTGGATTCTGGAAAAGTTGCCAACATCTTGACACACTTCGCCTGAACTGCTTTAGTCAGTCGGGTCACCGTTACCGGGATAACACGCGAACCACCACTGACTGCGGAGAACCTGTCATCAAGTTACAACCCGAATTCGCTCTACTCGCTATAGGCAGGACTACCAGACGAACTTTTTTTTTCATTTTTCATCTTTCGACGTCTTCTTCGTTTCTCAGTGGATACCCTTTGCTAGAGGAAGGTCCGGTTTGGATTCATTCACGAAACTTCTTCCAAACTTAAACAAAATTTCAAATCAGGTCTGAACGTGGTCCATTAATTCTGAAAAAGAAAAATTTGTTCATCTGTCGCATGAAAATAGCTATTCAAAGCAAAATGGATCGTTGGTGTGGTCAAAAGTGATCAGGGCCCGTATGTATTGTCGAGGTTAGGGCTTTCAGCCCCGGGGTTAGAGTCTAACCTCGAACGAACTAAACTAGCTCTAGGGTTAAATTTTCTGTTGTTTTTCGCCGTTTTAAATCAGGAAGCGTGCCCATTCCAGCAAGGTGCCTGAGCCGTTATAGAAGGATTTTCCCTTCTTTTCTTCGTTTCCTTTTTATTTAATTTTGCTTTTGGGGTTCTTTTGTCCAAGTCTGGGTTAGGCCCGTAGCCGTGGGTTAAATTAACCTCGACTATTACATACGGGCCCAGAACGAAAGGGCGTGTTTGAAAATGACCAGAGTACCAAAATACATTTGTACCCAAATACACATGGAGAATTTTGTACAGGACACATTTCATCCCTGGCTCAGTAAAAGCATTACAAATTCATAAACCTCCAGAAGTTTTGCCCAAACTTGGAGAGAAGAAGGGTTTCATCAGCAACAGCTTGGACATGACTAATGGCTGTAGACCACTAAGCGGACTACAAGCATGGCTGTAGACCACTAAGCGGACTACAAGCATGGCTGTAGACCACTAAGCGGACTACAAGCATGGCTGTAGACCACTAAGCGGACTACAAGCATGGCTGTGTCCCTCCATCTCCCTACCGTGTGCCCCTTCATTACAACCACCAGGAAATCTGTTTTTCATGAGGTACCGGCAGCCTGGGTCAGAGGACGACAGACTAGAGCCGTGTCCCTCACTACACAGCAGGCTGTATACACTCACCTGCCTGCACCTTGGCACCGGTAAAGGTTACCTGCTTGCGTGCCTGCTTGGGTTGCGTTACCTGTGTGTGAGTGTGTGTGATGCCAGAATTGTGAGTAACAGGTAGTGACGTGGGTGTACGTATGTTATTAGAGCAAACCTGGGCTGATAGAAGACAGTAGCAAGCCGGTAGCCGAGTTGCTTCTCTATAAACAGAGAATGTATGTGTATTTATGTATATATCTATTGTGTTTATGTATATCGTGTTTTATCAACACGTGTGTGTGTGTGTGTGTGTGTGTGTGTGTGTGTGTGTGTGTGTGTGTGTGTGTAGTGTACTGGTGTGCAGTGTGCGTGTGTACTGGTGTGTGTGTTTGGGGGGGGGGGGGAGAGATGGGAGGGGTGGGGGTGTTGCACCAAAACATTGAAATAACAACGGCCATTGAACCGCCTCGTGTCAACATGTGTTAAAAAAAAACCCCGCCAATTTAAACGAAACTAAAATGTATACCACCGGAAATATTTAGCTATTTCTGTAACACTCACCCCTTTCTCTCCGGCCGATACTGCCCACGCTGTTTTTATCCAAGACGACTTTACCGATCACGTGACCCTATAGTACTTACCACACTACAGTCTACAGCCGTCCCTAAGCTCCACACACCGACACTGCGGGTATAGCCACTGTCCGAGAAGTCAAGGATAAACATTGGGCGTTCAAGCGATTTATGCAAATAGTATGCAACGGCAGGGCCTAAACCAATGAGCCGTGACACAAGGACGGGAGAGGAAAGTCAGGCAGGCAGAATCACACGCCCCCCTGGTCACTAATCTATCGTCACCTCGGGTCACATGTCGCTGGTAATTATTGTCGATTAAAAGCTTTGATATTACTATGACCAAACCACACTGACCTAGTTCCTGCAGAGGAAGCATTTGTCCGATTTTACGTCCTATGATATACAAAACTTTGAAAGAGGGAAACAACATTTCTGACATTTGTTGTTGTTGTTTTAAGTACTCATGCAGCGACTCATAATTGTAATTATAATTTCATTTTTTCATTTTTTTTTTTTCATCCAGACTATGGCCTTCAATGATGTTTAGTCAGTCCTCACGTTACTTGTTTGAAAGTTTCTGCAACAGAGTCAAATGCCATTCGTATCATAAAAAGAATAAGCGTTGTACGTTGCACATCTACCAAAAACGATGCATCTGTATAGATCGGGTCTTTGCACCTGCCTCAGTACCACCTACGTGGAGAAACATTCCTGTGCTCATTTTACCACGGCCGCTAGACTGATTTCACTACTCTACGCCGTAGTGTCAAGACATAGCAACAGATCAAAAGGATCGATACTGTGTGTTCAGCAAAACAGACTAGACGGACTGCCTACAGCGCTCTTTTGGAAATGTTGAGGAAGTAACAGCCACCACGACCGACATTACAGTCGTTCTCAGCACATTCCGCGCAAAACAACCGTTACAACCACCATTATACTGTCATCATTTCTAGGATTTGGGATTATCTGTCTCCAAGGTAGACCTGGCGCCAAGTGGTAGGCCTACGGCCGGCAATTTTCACAGTCCACGCTAGTCGCAACTAGGTCCCGTAATTCCAGTCTCACAACTCACCACGGAGACAGCGACTGATCAGTTCCCCCCCCCCCCCCCCCAAACACAATTGGCCGTCAGTCAGTAAGCGTGTAAAGGGTCATGAGAGGATGAAATATGTCTGACTGATCGCCCTCAGGGCAGGGAGCAAACACCACGCCCTGCATGACACAGCACCTAGGCCTAGTGGGGGCGCTGAGAGTCAAGGCAGGTCACGGCAAGGTTAGATCTAAACCAAACAATGTGACAGGTAAAGGTAGGGGTTAGATCTGGCTACTGTAAGAGATAACACCCAGATACCTGTGCGGCGGACAACGCAAGGAACTACTGAGATCTACAGCTGACTGAGGGCCGCGAAAGGTAATGGTCAGAATGCCACAAACAAGAGTTATTTCTCAAAAGAAGACGAATGACAACTTCAGAGCTTCTGCCGACAACTGACATGAGGCGGGTCCACGCAGCAGAGTGAATGATGATTATTATCGACAGCATTGTCTTTCTGCAGCCCTGCGGCCTCCACTAGCCTTGTCAATAGCGGTATCATAGAGGTAAAGGTCGATCTGCTTTTTAGTTCTGGGCGACTAGAAGCACATTAGATCTCCTTCAACCGATGGTGAAAGAACGTGCAGAACAGCATTCAACATGAAACGGTACAGCAAAACAATAAAAGAAAATAAATAAATAAATAACTCTAAAAGAGCAGGTTTGCGCCTACTCAATAACGCGTTGATCAACGTGACATCTTGAGAACAACCGGAGGCTAAATCTGTACTCTTCAGGACGACAAGATTAGCTGAGATACTCACCTGATATCGGCATTGTGGGAGTGATGTGTTGCCAGATACACCACACACACACCTGGTCTCTTCTCTCAGTCTCTACTCAACTTTCAGGCACAGGCTTTGATCCTGAATACCTTCGGTGCTACGTGACTCTTTACGTGCTGCACATTTCGCGTATCGGTTTTCCCGGAACTCTCATATGCTTCGTCCTTTTGTGGAGCAACAGTAGCCCTGTGTAGAGCACCACTAGGGAATACAGGCAACACCTTTGGCCTTTTCTGTCTCAGAGATAAGGCACCGGTGGAGAAAACAGGACTGTGGAATACATCAGAGAAAGTTTATCTCCACACAAAAATCGGTCCAGGTGTGTTGGCACTACGCGCCTGTTTCTGCCTTTTCACTTTCAGTGCTCACATAGAAGTCTGACGAAAAGCGCCGTAAATTGCATGCACTAGACTGACGCGACCATTCCTTCTGTATAGTTAGGCAAGGGAAGAGTTGAGCTGGCTCCCTGGAAACGAAGGACTGACGATGATAAGTGAAACAGGCACAGATTAGGAGCAGACCCAGCCAGATCTTCTGCCCCAGAGAAAGTGATCACATGCATGACGGCACCCGGCTATTAGTTCCACAGGTAGGGAAACGCTCTATGCCTTACTGTAGTGGGGAGAGAGAGTGTGTGTGTGTGTGTGTGTGTGTGGCTGTAGGGTGAAGGCAGGGTGGTGAAGAGGAATGATAGGACATAGAGCGTACACTGGCTCAGCCAGCCGGTGTGATGGCAGGGAGACTGCTGGCCACACCGACATGCACTGCTGGTACTTCTGGCACCGGCACACAGTCTGTGACAATCATAGGTCCTGCGGCACGTTTGTCATACACGTGCGGCCCGATTACTGTCTTCTTTGACTTACATTTACCACATGTATCCTCTCGCCCTCCCCCATCTCCCCCTTCTCCCGCTACCCCTGTGTGTGTGTGTGTGTGTGTGTGTGTGTGTGTGTGTGTGACGGTGAGAGAGCGGAGAGAGAGATTGGAGGAACAGTGAATCAAAGATCAATCGCCGGAACTTTTCTGATGAAGTTCAAGGATACAAAAACCACAGACTATGACCTTTAACTAGCTGAGATCAGGCGTAACCCGGACAATAGATTATACACAAGTAACGGCACTTACCCGCACATGACATGCTGACTTCGCACACGTTTCGCCTCCACACATAGTATAACCAGTTACGAAAGATCTCACCAAAGCGGCAAGTCTCATGCATGCGTCTGCTACTACCACGCTATACCTATACTGCCTTATACAATGCTGACGACGTGACCTGTTTGTCACGACAGAGCAATATCCCGTTACCTGGCTGCAAACTGAAGGAGTTGTCAATATCGTCTTTCGGAACCTGTCCATCACAGCCGAGGGAAATTAACAGAGGGCAAGGCCTGAGCGACTTAAACTATGATCACTGTTGAGCTCGTGGCAACTGAGGTTCCTTGTAGTGACATCAATAAAAGTTGTCGCTCTACACGTCAGCAGTCACCTCGTCTCTTCAGCAAGACTTGCTGTGGAGCTCAGTCACAGTGTGGAGCAAATAAAGCAAATAGTCATTATTCACGACCTGTTAAATTCGGATCTCTCTCTCTCTCTCTCTGAGCTGTTTGTTCTGAGCCGTACAAACTGTTGTCTTCGTTCAAACGACTACTTGGACGCGAACAGTGAATCACGCAAATTCATGATCATTTCGGAATTGATGTGAACATTGCGAGCGGTCATATGTACGCCAGTTTAACCACACGTATCTCCAGCATTAGTACTCCACTAGAGGGCCCCTCACCCATATTATTGATTACACAAAGAGAGCCTAGCAAGACTCTTACGAATTGCACTGTAGTGAAACAGCGGGTTATTGCCCAACCATTGAGGACACGCTGTGCAGAACAGATTTCACATAACGACCCCACATTTCATTCACAAACATCGTACTGAAAGAACTGCTGTCGCCAGCACAAGGATTAGCGTCGTCAGATATATGAATCTCAGTTCTGAAGAAGCTTTCAGTGGAGAGCTGGTTTATTGAAACGGCACAGAAGTGGACAGCCGGGTACACACACAGTGAAGGAAGGTGTTATCAGTGTTGTGTCAACATCCACCACAGGTAAAGACTCACAGCAAAGACCTATCAACGTCAGGCGGCGGACGTCCTGAAGGACGAAACTCTCCTGGCTAGGGTAAGAGGGTCCGGGTCCGTGTTCGTATGCAAACATTGACAATCGCTATCTCTGTTTTGGGTTTTAACGGTTGCCATTCGGGAGCTCTGGTTCTGGTTAAAACCATCTGACGACAAGACGATAAAACTGACAGGTCACTGTTGAACAAGTAAGGTATTTTTCTGTGTTGAAAGTGATACGCGAGATTTCTTAACGGCGATTTGCAGTTTCAGTTGTTCGATTCGCTTATTGTGGTTTGAGATCTCTCTCTCTCTCTCTCTCTCTCTCACACACACACACACACACACACACACACACACACACACACACACACACACACACACACACACACACACTGTGACAACAGCAGTGCGCTATGCGCCTGTACATGCACACAGACTCACAGAGATAGACAGAGCGAGCGAGCGAGCTCTAAACGCCACACGCGATCAACAAAACTAGCAACCGACATGTTTCCCTTTGAAGTGCATACTCCAAACCCCTTGACCACAAACCTGACCAGCAGATGACGTCACTTCCCCTTAGTATTTGCCTGCAGAACAAAAAAACAAATACTTCACACTACTTGTCAATCACGGCCCTTCAAACCAAAACAAAGCCACTTTTTCCTCCGTCTTATCGGGGGGAGACGCGTGTGTTTGCTTAAACCAGTCAGTTTCATTCCACAGCGATGCTGCACAGTCCAGTCGTCCAGACGATACACGGGGCAAAACACTGAGCAACCCGTCCATATACACGGGGGTGAAAAAACAAAAAGCCACGGTCAAACGAAGTGCCACTATCGTTCCGAGAGTTGCCACCACGAACCGTCTGAAATAACGTCATATTTCTGAAGTTTGAGCATGCATGGGTCTGTGAGCGTTGTGATGTGTTCGCAAAGGCTGGAGAACTGATGCTCATAAACAGTCCCTGTGTTATACAAACGAGGAAATTAAATTATTTTGTTGATCAAACAAAGTGCCACTCAGACTGGAAAATGGTCAAATGGAGTGCCACTTGTTTGGTCAACGGAGTAAATGACAGTGCCACTGTCTGGTCAAAGGAAGTGCCACTAATATTTTTAGTACTTTATTTTTCAACGGTGGACATTTTTGGCGTACGTATCAGTTTAAAATTTTCCGTTGCTAAGCTTCGAAATAAGAGAAGAGAGAGAGAGAGAGAGAGAGAGAATTTCTTCGATTCCGACTCGTTACAAGTGGCAATAATAATAATAATAAAATTCACTTCTAGGGCGCTTGTCCCTGCACAGAGCAAGCAGCAAGCGCCTTACGAGTTGAGACATAAAAACAAAATGCATGTATAACATGAAAATCGCCGCCATTTTGTTTAACCCCCTGTGATATAGGTGCATTCCAGTTTCACTTGAGACACGGCCCGCCTCTGAAAGCCGAGCGATTTGCTGCTACAACAGTAGTGAGGCGTGGTGACAGACAATGGTCATAAAGACGGTCATAAAATACTATCAGACACCAGCAACCAACACAGCAACGAAAAGTTCTGCTTCACCGACCACCGGGGGACATCCGTGCAACGCCATATACAGTCATAGAGAAATACTACAAACAGTTTCAAAAAAGAAAGAAAGAAAGAAAGAAAAACTATTAAAGAACAAAGAGAAGTAGGTGGGAAGTGTTTATAAGTGAAGCGGACAACTCTGCTTCAAAACATTACAGAAGTTATGACGTACGGTGTTCAAAGCAAGTTACACCACCTACACTCCTACAGTTCCACATGCACTTTCTTGCTACGTATGACGCAGTGTAGCAGTTCTTGAAAGCGCATTTTGAAGAAAACATGACGTTCAAAGCAATAATGATTTTATCTGGAGGCAAACGGCGTACGTCCACATATTCATACAATGTCATATCCACAGTGACAAACGTACTGACTACCCCCGAAACAATGGCCCAACGTTTCGACAGAAAACAACTTTAATATGACGTGGTATTTGCTAGCTTTCATCTCTTTACCACATTCCTTATCCACCTTCAACTTTGAGCGAAAGCAAAATTAGGTCAGGAGTATTGAAAACAAACAGTAGACACGGATCGACATAACCCTAGCTAGACTCCCCGACTTACCTTAGATATCACAGACGCATGGTGTTTGCAAACTCCCGTCAACACACTCATTATGTCCATACAGGTTTCTTGCAACAGTTCACGTCAACTTCATACCGCCCGCTTTAGGCAGAGGAGGAGTTCACAACAAACTGGTCATTACTGACAGACAAAACGCCGTGACTGAAGCGAGTGTGGTTGTGTCTGTGTGCATAAGAAAACAGTGAGCACTAAGGCAGGCATGCGGGACCACGGTCTGCAGTCGACACTTGGGACTGCTGGCTCCACACCACCCACCACAGTCCCGTCACTGACAGGAGGGAAAGACAGTTGGCGGAAGGGGGGAAAGAGGTGGGCCGGGAGGGGAAGGCGGTGAGGGGGGGGGGGAGATCGGAGACACGTTTTGTGACCACGGGGTTAGTGGTAGGGAGGACACTAGGGACTGTCCGAAATAGCAAAGCGCGGACACCTGTACCGTCATCTGGTAAAAAGGCTGAGGCCACATGGATTTGTCAAGCACTTAGGCTCTTTTACAATTTGACGGTACATGGTACGGCTTGCCTGCGTGACCACAGACTTCCGCGGACGGCCAGGGACCTCCTCCGCCACTCGACGCTTGTCACATGCATGTCAACGAGTGGTACAGGTTAACCCCCCAAGTCAGACAAAAACTTCACCTTTTCCGGCAAAGCCATCCTCAACTATCTCATCGTTATTTTGTCCTCATATTTTCAGGAAACAACAAAAGCAACCAACAAATCTCAAAAGTGTTCTCGTTTACCGAATTGTTGTTGTTTTGTTGTTGTTTTTGTTGTTGCTGTTATTGTCGTCGTCGTCGTCGAAGTTGTTTCTGAAGATGGAAGCGAGGGGACTGGTCTGCTTGTCAGAGTGCCGACAAGGGGAGTTTATGACGCCAGTTTGAAGTGCGCAGTAAACGGACAGATCGCTGTGGGGTTTTCTTTGTGAAATGTCTGCACTGACCGGTCATAAATTACAGTCGTAAACATTTTTACAACCATCTTGTGCAGCGGCAAAGTAGGGCGGTCGGTGGTGTAGTGGTAAGAATTTGTCACCAATGCGAGAGGTCAGGTTCGAGTTCCACACGCGGCAAAGAATTTTTCTTTCTCGTACGTGGCACCGTTCATTCGGGCTGACCGCCGGGGGTTCTCTCCGGGTACTCCGGCTTCCTCCCACTCTGCTCTGGAACTGTTCAGCTCACAAAATTGGGAAATAAACACAAATCTAAAATCCCGAATCTGAAACTGCTAAGCTGGCCCTCCGCAGGACTTGATTGTAATGTTCGTGTCCAGTGTCTGAGAGAATGCGTGTGATTCACGTGAGCGTGCGTGTTTGGGTTTAGCTCACGGCGCTTTGTGCGAAATATTGGGATTAAGCGCCTATACTAGTGCGTTTATTATTATTATTATTATTATTACGCACGGCCCACACCTTACCGGCTTATAATGACAATGTGGAAAGGCAGTCAAAATGCCGTCTCAACGCAAGGACCCCCATATGCGTTCACAGAATCCCTACGACGATCCCACAATGCATAGTACCCAGACTGTCCTGAAAGGCAGACAGTGTTATCACGTGTATCGGCTGACCTATCACCAAGGCTGGGTCAGCATGCATGGGGTCATGCGAAATTTCTAAAAGAGTTTACGCAAAACACTACATGCTTACGATACATACAGGTTTGTCAGTGCGGGACCCTGTGAGAGCGTTTTGGCCTAACATTTTCACAGAACTAAACGCAAGTCCATGCACATCAACCCTATGTTCTGATCGTCTGGCGTCAGGCAAGAGAGAAGCCGACCTACAGACGGTAGTCGCAGTAGGAAGTGGGCGACTCATCAGCGTGTCTCAACGGTCATTAGCGACAGCAAAAAGAGGAAATGAATAGAAGTTACAGACGGAGAACGTGCAGCAGACGGATGTGGGATTATTACAGCTGCATAAATACTTGGCAGCTGTTTACAGCTGACAGACAGTATCAGCCTCATTTTTAAGACAGACAGGAAATATGTACCCACACAGTAGTCAATAGTGAAGTTTACTGAGCACCAGCGGGTTGGGTTTACGGTTTTTGTTTGTTTCATTTTCTCCTTTCCGTTTTCGTTTGAAATGTTTGATTTCGTTCAAGTTTTGCGAGAGGAACGAAAGAATCATAACAATGAGAATAGTATTATTATGACCACTACTATATATTCTTCGTTGGTAGACCACAGGGGAAAAAAACAAAACACTAAGACCGGAATGAAGCGAAACGTGACTGGTTGGTGCTTCTAGGGTGTACTAGTATCAGCCCCAGTTTGAGACAGGCACTGAGGAGACAGGTATACTCGCACAATGCATACCCGCTTCTGTCACCTTGACACGGGGGCATACAGTCGCTTTATCTTGCGGACCCGGTCACGCTTGACATAGCAGGCCAAAAATCGGATCAGGATTGCCGATCCCAACACACGGTATAAAAGATCAGGGCACGTACATCGCTATAGTGGACAAAGGTGATGGAGCTGTTTCACCCTAATAGCGCTGCCAAGCACCTCTTGAGAGCTTGAGAGTGGTCGAGCAGGAATCTGACCAGTGTTTGACACGGGTTTCCCTTTCTCCGATTATATAATGCGAACGCTCTAAACATTTTCCGAAGGTGCTGAAGAGGAAAGCCTCGGGGGTGAGGCGGGGAGGAGGGGGGGGGGGGGGTTCGGTGAAAGAAATGTGTGGTGGAAGAAGTGTCGGTTGTGTAATTATTATTTCCTTTCATTTCATCTCTCCTTGTTTGCGGGGGGGGGGGGGGGGGGGGGAGGGCGGGGGGGGGAGGGCACATCTTACACTTATTAGTGTGTTCTGTTTATGACCTTCATAAGATAAAGAAACTCAGAATCTTTGCACTGAAAGAATAAACTTCACACACAAGCTCACATGCATGTCTAACAGTGTAAACGTGTAAAGAAGGGTGTAAAATTATTTGCTTTACGCCACTAAATAGCATCAGACAGCTGACCCACGACAAAGAGAATGTACAAGCCAACTCACTCACGTAGTGCCAAGCATGCTTCTGGTCAGTTGTGGAAATGACAATTTCCTGTCACAAATCTGATAATCAGCCGGTTGTGAAATCCGCGCCCTCTGCCTTTATTGTTCAGCTGCTGCAGAGAGTTAACTTCATATACAGTTATGTATAATATATTCACACCTTTATGTACAGTCAAGAGCTGTGAGTACAATCCACCAGAGCAGTCGCCAATAAAGCCAGTCAATAAATTTGCAAAGAGGGTGAAGACGTGTCGAAGCAGAGAGAATGATAAACCGAAGTGTTACAGACCTGCAGAAGTAGACCTACCTACAAAATAGAAACGACAACTTCAACAAAATGTGCAGCCTACAAGTCCAACGCTGATTGATCTCGGGCATTTGGTCACAAGCTGTGTATTGTCAGATGTTACGGGCACAAGAAACCTAGATTTGTCAGGTTAATTACAGCGAGCTCGCGGCACTCAAGCCGATTAAACGTTACACAGGTTGACACTTTGATGTCCTTAGGTCGTCAGCAGCATATGGTGTGTACCCCCCGCCACCCACCTTTCTGCCTCTGTGTCACAGCTTGCGGTCCCTTTGTAGTACAAAAACAGTACCCAATAAACTAGCCCCTTACTCGCTAACACAAGCTAGACGTCGTAGCCAAGACGGCCGAGGAAATGCTATGTCACAAGGTGCTCAGTAAATAATAATTATTATTCACAACTGCTCAGTTCCACCACGCTATGTCGTACAAGCGCGCACTCACCCGTTCTGTTCTTTTTATCCTGGCCAAATAGTGCTTGTGCTTTCTGTCAGAAACATCAGCTGTCCGTGCTGCTGTAGACACATCAGAAGAGAGCTAGCACCTGGCTAACTTGCCACATGACCAGATTGGGCCCGGAAGCATCACGAATCTGTCTTTGATTGGCTGTCAAATTCTGATCACTGATCGACAGCAAGTAATGACAGAGATAACCAGAAAGATGTGGGTGATGACTGAACACATCCACTGCAAGTTGCAAACAGCATTTCCTAGTTGGTTTCCTAAGCCTCTTGTTCCCGTAGGCTGCTCCAGTAACCTGATTTTTCCCTTTCCCATCTGTTGCAGCCTCAGTTTTATTGTCAATAAGGGGAAAACGATTGGTAGGCTAACCTAGAAAGGTCTCGCCGGACTGATCAACACTTTGCCGTTTGAAGGAGACAGCGGTCATTTCAGTAACCTGTTGTCTGAACCCGAAAAACAAACACGCTAAGAAGGAAACAACGGATCAGCGTTGAAATTCCCTCCCACACGTATAGACCTCACTAGAAACAGTACCTGGCAAGGAAATGGTCTGTATAAACAAGACACACAGTGAAACGTGCCCCGTCTCATCAGTTCGACTGAGGTTTTTGTGGGTCTGCGAAAGGTGATGAGTAAAGGTTGCCTTGAGAAGGACCTCACATGGACATGTAAATTACCTGCGTGTAACCACAGCGTCTCTCCGGCTCCACTGTGGTTCGCGTCCACATCTTGTGCAGGTTACATGTCCTTGTAACATCACACGGCGCTGGGGAGGGGTTGGGGGGGGGGGTGTCTTTACTTACTGGTTATTTTGGTCGTTTGCCTAGACACACAAACCCAGCTTTTGACTGCTCTAGTTCACGCAATATGACAACACGACCGGCTTCCACAGAGAGGCTAAATGGGGGAGTGTGACAATTCGGAGTTTTAACGTCCCTTTTCCAACGCAAGATTCAATCAGTATTTAATAAACTTTTATTTCTCGAACAGAGGACTTTGTCTTCTGGGTGAAGGCAGGGGAAACAGTTTATACATTCTGGACTCCAGCAGGGATTCAAACGCAAGATCCTTACCAAAGTGCTATTCCTCTCCCGTCTCAAAGACAGATCGGGTGAATAATTACTATATAATTATATGTCCTCCTTTGCGTTTATTCCTGGCACTGTTTTCTCTTCTTCTTTTTTTAATCTGACACTTAATATGACCTATTTGTCTGGGTTTGTTTGCTCATGCAAACACTGACATGCAAAATAGTGCACACGCCAGCCGGTCAGAAGACAAATTGCCGGGTGAAAGAGATGCAGGGTGATCTGTGAAGTATGCAAGGGGAAGCCTTGAACAACTGATGCATTTCTTCGACGCACTAACTTTATGTTCCCAACCAAACCGAAAATAGCTTCATCGGCAAAAGATAGCGCAGAAAGCTTACAAACTGCTCATCATACCGGCAGCTAATGCTAACATACTACTCTCTTTAGCCGCGATTACTGTAGAGGTAATGCAAACATAAATCCCAGACTGACGGTACTCAAAATACATGGTCAGCAGTCACGCTTAGTTTGCCAGTACAGAATGCAAACGTGTCTTTTATCGCTCGACCATCTCAATTGTTGATATAACTGTCCTGGTGACCGCATATTTCACACCCCGTTGACTTCGGTCACAGGTTATGAACCGGCCTTGCTTAATCCCTTCCTGTATTTGCTCTTCATATCACCGCAGGCAGACCTTGGTTTACATTATACTGCTGGCATAAATGAGCCTGAAAATATAACATGACTGTCTTGAAAGTCAGTTGATGGATACTGAGTACAAGAAACGCAACACGTTAGATTAAGGTGTATGGTTTCCAACACTCATTTTCAACAAACCCTGGCGTATCCAGAATGTTTCAGTGCACGAATACATAAATGCTCTTGAATTATTAATAGGCATGATATACAGAGACAACAGCCGGGACATTGCATGTGCACATCAATAGAGCAAAACAATTCCCCGGCGGGGGAAGGGGGGATGAGTGCACACCGTCAAGATCTTCAAATATCTTACCAAAAAATATCATTGGCAGTAGCGGACCCACACATCTCGCTTCGACTTTTTGCTATGACGTCACCACCTTCCGGTCTCAGCCACAGTTTGGAAAATGGACGGAAAAGCGTGTCCTTTTCCATGTCTTTGGCAATATAGAGATATAAGCTGCTATGAAATCTGTTAACAACACGCTAAACATGGACAACTAAACCGACCATAATCCAACTAGGCTCACGTTTCCCCGGGAACTACTTTGCAGATATGATTAACTGTTGACGTAGTGCTTCGGGTTTAGTTCGGTTGCTTCGCGTGTTTCGCGCGGCGGAGAGGTTTTGACTGCTTTCGAGTCACGTTCGCAGTGCACTGCTGGAAGACGGATCGACCTACTTGCGCGTAGTGATTATCAACTGTGGCAGGGATGAGATGCGAGGCAAACTGGGCGCGTGCAGTTTGTAGCGGACCATAACACAACAGTAGTGCGCTATACACGTGCACAAAAACGATGATTTACCCTCGCAAACAAGAGGCAGGCCGCGATGTCACACGTGTTTTTCGTCCGAACAAACAAGGAACATGGTGTGTGGTTTTTTTTTCTATGTTTCTCGTGTGACATGCGGTGCAAATGCCTTTGCCCAAATTTTTTCCGGATCAAAAAACAACCTTACCTTCACCACTACGGTGCTTGTCAATGTCTCAATCAAGATCTGGAACCAGTCCTAGTATAGCAGTACACACAATCACGATCAAAGATAATGAGTCGTGCACGTTAGCCAACTGTCCACCAGACACAGACTGCTTCATTTCCAGCAGTAGCTGGTGTCGTGACACTGTGGATTAGTTCTGTTGGCTGAAGCTCTCAGATCACTGTAAGCTGACTTCGCGACTCTGCTGACACGCATTCTGATCACTACATTATCGATTGTTCGCTGAAAGCCCGTGCCGTCAACGTTAAGTAGTCTAGTCAGAGAATGTCATACGTTATGCATTGATTTATTTTTTTAATTCTCAAACGCCCGCAAGCTCGGGTGCCATAACTAAAGCGCGTTATTTCTCTTCTCGGTTTCTTGCGGTCGAAGCTGCATTTTCCTGACACATTCCTGATTATTAAATGGAGCAGGACATGATAAGTTATGGTCGATCGATAGCTGTATTTGCTGAGGGTCACGCTGTAGCAGGCAAGTTGTGTTTGGCGACAAATATTGAATTCTCTGACAGCGTGTCCTCATTCGACATATCGTAAACAAAAGGTGTGGCGCGTGGAAACACAGAACGCAATACGATGGGTTTTCACTGTTCCGCCATTACGACATTAGTGTTAGTTGACAGCGGACACTTTTGGTGATTTACAGGAAAAAATATCAGACAACAGACTCTTAATTGTCTGTTCCACAAAACCTGGCGGTCGCTCTCGATGTTTACTAATGAAACCACACAAAGATGTAGTCAAACGATACGTAACACTTAGTAATTTTGTTTCGTCCCAACCCGTTCAGCTCTGTCCAGACTCGACTATCGCTTCAAGTGTTTCCTGCGTGCACACAGAAAACATTTCTGCCGTCTTATGGCAAAACACAGTAAGTCCAATGACGTCATTTGAGGGAAAAGTCCATTACGTCAATGTCTTTCGTATTGAAATCACCCCTTTTCCCCAAAAATGACGTCGTAGGCTTCACGTGTTTTGCCATTACACGGCAGATTTGTTTTCATGCAATTTTAAATCTCACGCTGGTACTATGACATGTGGACAGGAGTCAATGATGACATACACAGACAGTTAATATCATGACAAAAGTTTGTTTCCGTAGCTACAAATTCAGTTTCTAACGGCATCGTTCGTATTGTAGACCAGACTCCGCATGTAGAAGCCGAGGTCAGGGAGTTTAGCCCCGGGTTAGAGTCTAACCTCGAACTAAACTAGCTCCAGGGTTAAATTTTCTGTTGTTGTTTTTGTTGTTATTGTTGTTGTCGTTTTAAATCAGGAAGCGGGTTCATTCCAGCAAGATGCCTAAGCCGTTATAGAAGGATTTATTTCTTCCTTTCTTCGCCTCCTTTTTGATATAATTTTGTTTTTTGTTTTTTTGTTTCTTTCGTCCTAGTCTGGGTTAGGCCCGTAGCCGTGGGTTAAATTAACCTCGACTTTTACATTCGGGCGCAGACGTGCGTGGGCACCTCTAGCTGTATGGCCAACCAGAAACTCTATCTTGTGCTCGTCATCTTCTTCCACTTCGTCGTTTTCTAAGTTTTACTCAGTGAAATGTGCGGACAAACAGAGGACGTAGATGTCTGTCCTGCCCTTTTCTCAAACACCGCTTAATAATATTATCATGTCACACCACCGCATGTATTCAGTGCATGTGGCCGCAAAATAGGAAAACATACTGATGGCAAGATATGACAGGGCGCATGTTATCTACAAAACCCGCATGAGAAATTGTAGTCCTATTATTATTATTTGACGGCAGAAGGGCTGCGGGAAGGCTGTAGCAACTCGTGGTGGGTACAAACAAGAGAAATTTGATGTAGAGTATTACCGGGCCGTCAGGCTCTCAGTGTAAGGAAGTTGTGGGTAACAAGGCGAGTGTGTTCAAGATAAAATGCATCCTTTCTACTCCTTATCTGTGCAAAAATTATTGTCAATGACAAAGTTTGTTTCAATGTGAGTTCATTCGTGATCGTTGAAAGGCCATGAGGAAAACATCTGCACTGTTGATGATAACTCAGGCTCACTGTTTGCAGCTGCAAGAGACGGAGGCCATTAACAAGAGGCCCGTATCAAACGTGCAATCTAGTCACGGATTTCTTTTCTGTTTGGAATACTCAGTAACTGAGAATACTGAGTATTCTTATTTTGTTTAAATTAAATATATTGAATACTTATATGACAAACCGGGAAAATGTATTCTTAAATTTCATTGCACTCTGCCGATGTGTGAAACTGTTCGACTTCATTCCTTTACCTGTTAGTTGATTCCTGTGTGATTCTCCAGTAGGTGAATAAAGTTCTCCAGTGCACTGTCAGGTTTCCTTGTCCTTGACTCTCGAAACAAAAACAATCTGACAATACTGTGAAGCTGTCCATTCCTTTCAAATTGTGCTGGTCATGTCAGTCCGGCCTTGTGTATGACTGACAGAAGCGATTTCCATTCCGTCGTCTCCTGGATTTTCATGCTTTGCAGTCGTCTGACAGAAACAATCTTACAAAAGATCGGGAACATGGCATTCTTTCTTCTTCCAAGACTAAATATACACTAGGGTCACAAGCACCGACCAAAACTCGTGTCAGTACGGGTCAGACAGGTACTTCAGCACACTGTCCAACAAGCGTATCACACCTTATCCATCCCAAGCTGAACATACATTGCCTTCAGACGATCTTCCAACTTTCAGTATACCCAAAGGCCCCTTGCCCCACCGTGCATAAGGTTACAGGCGTGGCTTGGCCCCCGTGTAACGTTAGGAGGTTTTCCTCTCACCTGTGACGGGAAAGTAGTCCTTATTTACATACAGGGGACGGCGGACACTATTTGTAACGAGCGCTGCTCACGCGAAACTCTCACGGGTCTACCAGCACAAGTCATTAGCAATGCTAAACGTCGGTCTGGGTATGCTAAACATCTGTGTCGTGGGTACATGTAGACTGTGATGGCCGGTTTCAGTCTCTCGTCAGTTTCCAGATTTGCGATGTATTTTGTAGAAGGACGCAGTCAGTAAAATTTGATAACCACTGGCAAGCCACAATATGTCTACTTCTTTCATTCTGCCTACTGATTATGTTTACATGTGTGAATATGTAAATACAGAACAAGTAACCCATTGAATTGGTAAGCGCACCATTAACACATTTCGTACCGCGCTCGAGTATTTCATGTTCTTGACTCTTTTTCGGTTTTGGCCCTGTATGAAGATTAACGGTTCCGTGACGGCTCGTAGTGCAGCGACTGAACACGAATATAATCAAAGTGCAACACTCCCACTACGCCAAGTTCAAATCTCCGCAGACATACATTAGTTATGAGGCTTTTCTAGTGAGGACACTGGTGCACAACCCAAAACATACTTGGTAGGAATTCAGTTTTTAAAAAGTCAGTCTCAAAAGCGTCTTCCCGATTTTGCCCACTTATTTGTCGGAAAATGTGTCACGTGTTATGACCAGCGGAAAAAAAAACCCAGTCAGGTCAGGCGCTTTATAAACCCACCTTCTTCTTCTTATTATTATTATTACTGAGGCTCCGCGAAAAGTCGGTGGCTTCGATATTCCACGGTCCGCAAACGGTGGCGTATTCAAATAAAAAACAAAAACAAAATTGCACAGGACAGTCTCAATTCAGCTACTTCACTAGAGAACGAAGGAGACTGTGTACTTCTATGATACGAAAGACTGAGATCTTTCTCATTCCATCAGTCCACTTCTGATGAAAAGGGGGTGGGGGTGGGAGTGAGGGGGAGAGCCCCAGATCCTAGTGTCTGTGTATTCAAACACGACACCTCTGCCTTGAGGTGTAGTTAATTTTTAAAAAAAGACACGGAGAAAAAATAAATCTTACACCCACTTCAACTAGGGCGGGTACGTAGAAAGCTGAGTCGGTGTAAGATAGGCTGTCACCCACCTGTCCAAAAAACTGTAAGAGTGGAACATGAAACCGTGGCACGCGGAAGAGACTGAAGTATGCACAACCCCTACTCTCCCCTTTTATCGTCACTACTGATTAATGCGCTAACACGATCCACTTCAGATAAAGCAAGTCATACAATGGACGCCCACTGTTAGTGTCAATATTCCTCTCACCTCATCTTGGTCTTGAACGAAAATGCTCAGAAAGGTGAAAATGGCTCATTACAACGTAACCCAGACGGGGGAGCCGAGGTGGCCGAATGGTAGAGCGTTGGACTTCTAATGCATGGGTCGTGAGTTCGTATCCCGGCTGGGGCCAAATATTTGTGCTGGTTTTTTCATCGTTGCCCCGTCTTTGATATCACCCGTATGTGGTGGAAAAGGACGTTAAATCCCCAAACACCCACCCACCCATCCACCCGTAACCCAGACGACTTGTAGTTCTACAAATCTGACACCACAACTACTGCTTATAGAGGCTGACGTAACTGGTGTGTGTCTCACGGTCCCAAATATACGCCTAGTGAACTTCGCTGGTCCCGAATTAGTAATTCTAAGAATACATACAGCCTAACAGCAACGCATTCAACGTATTAAACCCTCAAACAAACAAAAACACTGATACATGTACCAACACCTTCGTTTGTTAATCTACATAATTATTGACATAAGATGCGAAACGATGCATATACAAATAATGCATGCAAGGCATCGCCGAAAAGATGTATTTCAAGTGGAGAGGGGAAAATGTCTTCACCACATTTATCACCATTCGTGTCCTGTTCAAAGAAAGTAATCCCGGCACAAGGTACGAAACTCCATGACAACAGGTAGGAAGTCAAACCCGGAAACGGTAAGGTCCTAATGTTGAAAGGTGCAAGGAATACATTACTGTGTTTAAAACAAACAAACAAACAAAAACCCTCATCCAGGACCAGCACTGAATTTTCTTATGTGTCTTTCTGGGTGGCTGAAAGAGACAAGATTCAGGCAACGCCTCCCAACACCCAGCAGACTATTGCAGTGAAGCTGTTCTTCTCTTATTTCACTGACACAGTGCACGGACAGTACGGTCCCCGCGACCTTAAAAATTGTTTAGCAATTCCTTCATGCCTTAAACATACTGCAGAGAGAGAGAGAGAGAGAGAGAGTTTTTAATAACATGTCTCGTAATCTTATCTGTGGGTGTGTAGTCATCGTAAACATTATGATCGCTATTTTTAGACAACGGATATCTTGTAATCTGAGAGCGCCACAACAAACATCTCACTACATACCGGGCCATTTGTAAACACATGTTACATGAACAACAGCGGCACTGATCTTTCTTCCTTTTTTCCCCCCTTCAGTTTGTATTGCAGATCGCATGACAAGATTTCAACCACTGTGAAACCATACGTGCGTCAACTGGCGTGTAGCGACAGGCCGGAATTGTGTTGTATTGGGACAACATTCAGTCGACAGATGGATGGTCCTGCCTGGCCTCTCTATCGCCATGGTAACACAGACATTACACGCCGGCACACCTTCAGTTGCTGCCTAAGCGACAACAGAACGGCGGGAAATATTTCTGCATCGACATTATACCGCTGGGCGCCTAAAGCAAACCTGATTACGTAATGTTTATTGGGATATCGATTTAGGCCTCTCTCTCTCTCTCTCTCTCTCTCTCTCGTGTGTGTGTGTGTGTGTGTGTGTGTGTGTGTGTGTGTGTGTGTGTGTGTGTGTGTGTGTGTGACACATGAACCAGTTTAATCAAAGCTGCTGTTAGCAAGTAACTGTAACAAGCTGAAGTTACTTCCATTACAAATTCACAACCAGCCCTTAGTGTGATAGTGTCGTCAGTAAACAGTCAATCACACCTTCCTGTAATCAAGTGTACACATCAGGCTGGGTCTTTAGCCATTCACGACTGAACTTGATCTATATAAGTAGCACTGTCTTTATACTTATGTTGTATCTTGTCCCGTGAAGAAGACTTTTAGTGGAACATTTGGGAGTCAGTTTTGTACACTGCTAACCGTAAATGGTGTATTGTAACTGTATCTTTAAACAGCCACCCCGACCACCCCCTGCCCACTATATGATCAGACTGGTTAAAAAGAACAAGCCACTGCACACCAGTCACAGCCAAATCAAGCCACTATTACACAAAACGTGGGCCTTCCCGCTAGGACCGAGACCGCTGCAGATTGCATAATAGTGGCTTGAAGTGGTGATATGAATATTTCAGGTGAAAACGCGACTTTTTTCATGGGCTTTTAAGAGTGAAATGTCTGTATACTCTCTGTATATTTTGGATTCTTTGTGTGTTAGCACTGCGTATCAGCCAGTCGCCCTATGTATCACAACACCAAACGACTGTCAACACGCTTAGAGGACATCAAGCACTTCTTATTACTTTTTCTTTCAACATTTTTATAATCTCTGTATATTTTGGATTCTTTGTGTGTTTGAAAATGTTGAAAGAAACAGTAACAAAAAGTGCTTGCTGTCCTCTAAGCGTGTTGTGAGTCGTTTGGTGTTGTGATGCATATGGCGACTGGCTGACGATATATAATGTGCTAACGTATTTATAGAGATCCGTGTCGTGTGACACCTGTCTGTTTAGGTCAATGAAAAGTGAAGGGGTAAGTAGATTATGGGAGTGGCCGATAAAGCTGTGCGAATATGTCTACTGAAATGAGTTTTAACATGAAACTCTCTCTCTCACACACACACACACACACACACACACACACACACACACACACACACACACACACACACACACACACACACACACACACACACACATTCCTGAGGTATCCGAAACGTGTTACGTAATTACCAATTGAAATATACTCAATCAATCATAGATCAGTAAACATATTCGGCGACCCCCCCCCCCTCTTCCCACCCATCCCCCCCCCCCAACCGACGCCCATCCCACCCCCACGAAACAAAAATAAAATCCATTAGCGTTAGACATGAACGTAACCTACAGGTAAATAAAAATCCGTGTTAAAATCAAGCCGGAATGAAAGGCCAGCTTACCTCACTTCACTGCCGGTAACACGTAGCGACAATGTCCCATTGCAGGCCACACTGGGAACTCGATGCTTCTTCACTACTCCCAGTCATGTTCTGCCGGGTAGGGTGGGGGCGGACAGCACAGCTACCCGGTACTTGGCAACTCGATCTGAATGTGAAATCACACAACAGAAAACCGTCCACTCCCGCTTCTGAGAACTGTAATGTGAACAGTCAGTCAGTAAGGCCGGCTATATACGCACGTATACTATTGTCACGCATGCACATGGATAGGGCTGTGTCCCTTCGCACACGTACGTCTGTTATGCATCTGATTATCAGTGTCGGCTACCCGGGCCGGTTATAATGAAACAATGCGAGTGGAGAGCACGCAACACACCTCAACCATGATCGTAAGACGCTTTGTGTAGAGCTAGGCCACTTCATGATTCGCTTCCCGGAAATGCATAGTGAGGGTGCAGTTGGCTTTGAATTAGCTGCGACAAAACACTTTACTTCCCTCCCCTGCCTCCCCCTCCCCCCCCCCCTCCCCATTTCCCGCCGTCAGCTCCAAAAAATAGGGAATCTCCGGCACTACTACTTCGTCGATCTAACGTGCTACAGTGAATGGGGTTTTCCGTCACTCGAGTGTTATTTGTTTGATATGTTGTTCTTGGTGTTGTTTCTCAGTACATGTATTGATTCTGTGTAAAACTGGCTGCCAACAAACTGTGACATCAACTTCAATACTTCTTTTTAAGAGAGTGAATGCGTACTCTCTTTTTTTTTTTCTTCTTCTTCTTCTTTAGAACCGTACGACGAAAGACAACATACAGGAACTACAGGACTGATGCTGAAGGCTTGGTAGAGTATGTCAGTGGAACCAATCAGACAGTGTCAGTGTGAAACAGTAACTGTTTGTCCCACACGTTCATCAAGTATCTCTTCACATTCATGATCTCATTATGACACTGATGTGACGAATGGAAATGGGTAACGACTGCAAATTATGGTGTAACATATAACTGGTTGTGAAACTGTTCAGTGACACAGCAAGGACGCATTGACCCAGGTACATGTGGATTTCACTTCACTGTAGGTGTCACTGTCTAACGCAGCTAATATCCCACAACTATTGTCACGACTTTCAGGGATTACCGGCTGTCGGATACCTGATACAGACACACTCACGCCTACACACATCGCACATAGACATATAGGTTCCTGTTGACAACTTGTGACTACACCCTTTTATTGAGCGTAGATTTTCTAAGCGGCCAACTCCACCTCAAGGGCACCTTTTCGCTAGATTATTATTATTGGAGTTGTCGTGACTGACGTAACCGCCACAATGATGATCTGTGATCTGTGGCGATTTTTATCCTTGACATATCCGCTTATAATCCCAGTAAATTCGTAGTCAATAGTAAAATAAAAAAGGTTTCAGATAAAATAGGATGTCATGTTTGGGCGGCATTCTGTTTTGTCCGTGAGTGGAACTTACACAGAGCCTCAATTTCAACAGTCATTTCAACTCCATTCAATTCAATGTTTGTCATAAATGGAAATTCAATTCAGTTCAATTCAATGTGGGTCGTATATTGAAATTATAAAGGAACATATCACAAACTGTACACCGAACTAGGCACACATGCAAAATCAGTTATTTTAGGAAGACAAGAGACAAATGTGTTCCGGCGAGTGGTTTGCACCGTGTTATGGCCAGCGTCTTCGACACAAGAGCCTCGTCTGATCGCAGACTCTCGTCATATGATTCACTTCACGCCTACACAACCACAAATTTCCACTGCATCAACAGCTGCTGACCGCACTTTGACCGAGAACCGAAACAATGGTGATGTCTTTTGTGACAACACCTTGGTACTCTAGACTGTTATTCTTGCAGCATAAAGCTCGGGTAGACGTCTAGAACTGTTTTCTTTACCGGGTGGATGAGTTTCTAAACGGGCTAGCCTCACTCTCCTGCTGTGAGGGGCAGCCACCCGAGTCCAGCTTGGCGTGATTCACGGTTTGTGGTGTTGGGATCTTGGCTGCTGACTGTTCCCCTGTTTAGAGCTGACATATCTATAGTAAATAGCAGGGTTGGGTTACACAGAGACATAAAAACACCTCCCCTCGGTTCTCCTAACTACCCATGTAAGAGAGGGCTGTGGTGTTTGTGGAGATTTCAAAGCCACTTGTCAGTTCGGTAATAATGGACAGTTGAGAACATGTATAAACCAAATCAGCGACTTGTATAACCTGCCGAGTTAGCTGTGTCCGACCCCTAGTACCCATTCAATTCGATGGAATAAAAATAAGAGCCGCTTTTGCCCTCTCAGATTAATCTGTGCCATGTGTTGGAACGTACTGGTCGACTGAAAAGAAAAAGTAGCACGCATCATATTTCATGACACGGGACCTGTCACAACTTGAAATTGGGGTAATGAGATGCCAGCCACAGGATCAAAGAGAGGCTAGAATTTATCACTCGACGGAAAACGTGTAATGTAAGTCGGATGTATTGACATCATTAGCATGTTAATCAGTCTTCATATTACCTGACCGGTATTTTTTGTGTACAGTTAACCAACATTTTACATGCGGAGTGAAGTATTCTCCTGGTCACACACAACACGAAGTGACCACCAGATCATGTAAACATTCAGTCAAGTTCATAGTGAGTTACACGTGTATCGCTCCTCGCTATGAAACACACGACATGGCAGTTCACCAAGAGTTATTCCATTTTACTAAAAGCAAAGTTACAAGTAACAATGTACAAGGTACATTGGGCTTACACCCAGAACAACGACACATTTGCTGGTCAACTGTTGTACCAGCCGGGACCTGACTCCAATTCTGTATTACATTAGACATTATTCTTATCAACGGGCATAAGCAACTAAACCAGACTGATAGCGTATGTTTTGTCGTTCGACGGTACTGGCGAAATAAAGATTTTCATATTTCTTCAATCAAAACCCGACAATCAATAGAATGGACGTGCGTCCCGAACTTTAAGTGTGACAACCGACCGGTTTAGGTGTCTACTCTTATTTCAGTGGAAACAACCTCTCTTCAGCTTCTTCCCCTGACTGTCTGACAAAAGCATAGGCTGGATCCCTCAGCGACACAAATGGTCAGTATATATATACTTTTTCTTCTGCTGGCATAATTAAAGTCAGCAGACATAACTGAGTTAGCACGGCATGTAAAGTCTGTATGTATGAGTTCTGAGGGGAACAACTGCCGCTTACAAAGCTCTAAGTCTGTTTGACAAATGAATAGCTGTTCCTTTTGACCATTGCGACATTTTATTGACTTTGCGGGTCCTAATAGTAGAGAAATATGACTCTCTTTGGCCTAACGCTTCCATACCTGTACTACACGTCCATACGACCAAATCGTTAAAAATAGCAACCAATCAACGCTACTGATCTAGTCGGTCTTCAGTCCGCAACCCAAAAACGTCGCCTGCTCAGTACGCGGTAAGTTTCTACGCTAGAACAACATATACGCCGACCAGAATCACCACAATGGTGTCAGATGTTATATTGTGTCCCAAGTGACTGATTCTGATGCACGGAGTGAGTGCATTTGATGAAACGTTTTCCACAACGTTGCTGTATGCCTGACAAACGTACTGAGACTTTTAACTCTTCATATCGTGTGTTAATAAATAACTAATCTGGCCATGCATACAGACGTGTTGTTTTTTTCTGTCCCTGAAGCTGTTTTCCTAGGCAGTGTCTGGACTAACAAAGATGTAACGTAACGGGCCGGGTGACAGTGAACTCAGTGTCGCTACTTGTCACATGTTCTGTGTGACGTGTAAAGGGCAGGAAGGAGGTAGGTGGGGACATCGCCGTTACGTGTCTTTGAATGTAATTAGCATCACAAATTAGTGATCTGAACGTCTTCTTCCATTTAGTTGCTCTGTATCAACCGTCGGATTATTCTAACGGCTATGGGGTCAACAACAACACAACAACAACAACAAATAACTGAAGTCTCTCACATGGGAAGACGTGTCAAGCAGTGCACCGGTAATGTTCAGAAACTACAGTGAGGTTGTGTGTGTGTGTGTGTGTGTGTGTGTGTGTGTGTGTGTGTGTGTGTGTGTGTGTGTGTGTGTGTGTGTGTGTGTGTGTGTGCAGACTACAGGACAGTGCAATGCACAGTCGGTCAGTTTTTCTCGAACATATTAGTCAGTAGGGGCTACAGAACTTTAGATCTTTTTCATTCTTCAACCACAAAATCGGCGAAAGATAATAACAATAATAAATAAATAGATAAATGGAACGAAGAGGAAAGAGACGATCGAGCCGGGACTGTCACTACAACCGTAGTAAACAATACAAGTTTTGCTCACACACTCACAGGCCTCTCTCCCTCAGTCGTGCTAGTGTTCAGCTCCCTCAGTGTACCTGACGACAACGGCCAGCTGGATCATCGCTGCGTGGAACAGGAAGAGGGACGGGGTCTAAACATCATCCTGTGAAACAGCTCAAACTCCACAGATTGCCAAAACCGCACATGTCTGGCTTTGCAGTGTTTCACGGAGTGAATTTTCGGGGATACACAAAAAGAACACACCTCATGACGTAAGAATTTCGTCTTTTTTTCCCATTTCGTTTGTGACATCATCAACATTTTCGATGGGTAAACGTAGGTTTTAGCCCGAGGGCTCTTCATGAATTTACGAGACCGTTCTCGCGGTAAAATATGGTCACACATCGGGAAAAGTGAAAATGTAGGTTGCTGACGTCCCTGCAATTACCTGTCTGTTTTTGTTTAATGTGCCCGTGGAAAATGATCTGCTATTTTACCAACACACATTTACTTTCACTTTTTTACTTTATTTTATTGTACGACATGAGGTGAAGAACATTTTCTGCACCTGCACGTACACACACGTGTGTCTGATCATAGTTTTCAGCGGGCTGCGAAAATGTCACTGACCGTCTGCATCCGTCCACTGATCAGCTGAAATGTTCCCTTTGCCTGCGACTGTTTTAATTCCGGCCACCAATTTGATTGAAACTAGTTTTGTGTCGGTGGTAACAAACAGGTTTGAACTGTTACAGAATATCTGTTACATGTTTCCTATAAAGCGGGTAGGCGGAATGCCCGAACTGCCACAGTTGCAATACCCCGTCAGTGACAGATAACTCAGGCGGGCAGGTTGGAGACAGGCAGCCATGACTGACGGTTTGCTTCCCTTTGCACAGGCTGACCTCATACCACGGCGTTCCTCAGTAGCCCTTCTGTGAAGCAACATTCTTTTATCCGGCAGCCCGAGTTCCTGGTTCGTATACTACAGATTCTGTACTGAGGCCCTCAGGACTGGGTCAGATGAATCGGATTACTTCAGCCCCTGCACTGAAATACCGCCCCCTCCCCCCCCCCCCTACACCGTGACTGACCCCAGCCGGCGGTACACACACACACACTGGCACACACACACACACTGGCACACACACACACATACACACTGTCGTCACACACACACACACTGTCACACACACTGTCACACACACACACACACACACACACACACAGTGACACACACACGCACCAACGCACGCACACGCACACACGCACCAACGCCGGCACACACACGCGCGCGCGCACGCACCAACGCACGCACACACACACACACACACACACACACACACACACACACACATGTGCCCGCTCCACATCCACTGGCACCATATCCCTGTCCTCATCACTGACCATCTTCTATCCCTTCGAATTCAAGGAGATGAACCACACGCGGCATTCTCTGACACTCTGAACACATTACAATCACGTGCTGCGCAGGGTATTTTGTTCGCTGAACACTAGTAAAGGGCGGGGGGAGGGGGGGGGGGTGGGCGGCGGAGGGGGCGAAGTACCCGGAGACGGTCGGCCCAAATAAACTGTGCCACGTACGAGAAGGAAAAATTCGTGGGACTCGAACCTGACCTCTCTCGTTGGTGACCGCGAAGTCTCTTAACCACTGGACCACCGACCGCCTCTACCGGGCTTAGCTGCATTGTGAGCAGAGTGACGGTTCATCCAATAAAGTTGCTCACCCCGGCCCCGGCCCACCTTTCAACTTAGCATCCTGTCACGCCACTAATCCAATACAGCCCCACCTAACTAGCCTACAAACAGCCCCACCTAACTAGCCTACAAACAGCCCCACCACCTCAGTCCAACTCAGCTTCTGACCTCTCCAATATTTGTCGCCGAGATGGTCACACAGTTCCCGCCTGATTTCGTCTTCACAAAGAATCGCTTTCTGGCTTTCTCCACTGGCCACCGGCGTCCGTTGACACAGTGCTGGAAGTGCTGGTCTGGAGACGTGGCATTTGATCAAATGGTTAATGAGGTGAAGGAGGACCGGGGGCTACCACAGTTGACAACAATCAATGGACACCACGCAACTAAGCGCTGGCGAGAGAGAGAGAGAGAGCGCGCGAGAGAAAGAGAGAGAGGCTGGAAGGCAGGCAGGCAGACAAGAGTTTTATTATAGAGATGCTGTAGTACATGGTCTTCGTTTTGTCACGGCGGGATAACTGAATCAAAATGGACGCTCTTTTTCCGTCGCTTGGTCGCTTCTAAAGTTTTGACCACGATTGCAGTCATCTAAAGCCGTTATTTTAATACATGAACATATACACGTCGGTGTCTGGTTGATACGGCCCCTTTGAGTCTGTCTAACCGACAACTGAAAATCCAAAGCGTTTTGGATTTTCATGGAGTTTTGAATTTGGAAAAACGCGGTGCTATGGCGTGGGAACCCGCTGACCTTGATGAGGGTGCTATGATTTGGAGCGGCATAGCACCGGAAAAACGCCCGTCCATTCTCTCCCCCCCTCCCCCCCCCACCTCTCACCCCCCACCCCGTGTTTGTAGGGCAGGGAGAGAGAGAGAGAGGGAGAATTTTTTTTTACACGTATGCTCTCCGTTTTGTGGACAGTAGGCCAGGCAGAGACACAGACAGACAGACAGACAGAGTTCAGCACATGTTCTTCATATCGTAGACGGCAGGACTCGGAATCGGATATCGCTTTCCAAAATGATATCAGGCACCGTAACATGGTGCACGCCTCAAGACTAAGCAGTATATTTCCTGAAGAACGTTAGCTGGTAAAACTACACAGGTCAAAGACCGCAAATGCGAGGGGCATAAAATTCCTAGATATTTCCTATTGGCCTCAGGCATCAAAGTCACCGCTAATGCTTCAATCTAGAAACAACCATTACCACAGATAGGGCACGCACTTAACAGAAGTTTTAAGACTGAAAAACTCGAATATCTCCTTTCTGCTCAGGTCTTGCTAGAGTAATGCAAGTTTACTCTTTTGGCCAGAAAGCCATTTCACTCAAATCCACTCACCTCCTCAGTCTGCCTTGTGCGCAAAAAGTCCCAAATTCACTGGCAGTTTGCCTCCTGTTGCAACCCCCTGGCATGCACCTTGCCCTACAATATACAAAAAATTAATCAGGAAAATCGTGCTTTATCATGACAACAAAAATCACTACAAACTAGCACACTCGCCAAACAGGAACACTGCACGTGACCCCACGGCCCGTTTGTGGTATTACGCCATCACTCTGTAATCACTGCTCATTGATTGCGCACCCATTCGTACCATCCAAAGTGATCACTTTTATTATAATGTACCTTCTTTTTCATGACATACAGCGTACTCAGTGACTTGAGAAACGAATTCATGCCGTCAGAATTGCCATCGTTAAATACTAAGCTAAATATTTAATATCAAAATATGTTCTGAAATTTATGATGACTGCATACCATACACTTTACAATAGGATCCTGCGTTGCGCCTGAGCTTTGATCAGTATCAGCCAAGTCTGAACAGTCATGATGGGGGGGTGGGGGGGGGGAAGAGAAGACGTAAGGATGTGTGGCGGTCTCTATATATATTTACTTGGCAGCAAGCTGAACTGGGCGGTAAGCGCAAGTCTAAGTGATTGACTTCCAGCGGACAATCATGTCAGTCAGCCAGTCTGGTCAAAACCTAACTTCCTATGAGAAGGTTGCGCGATTGCCGGAGGACCCATGACATCTGGGTCAGTCAACGGAAAATTTTGTTCTCACCTACAAAATTGTATATTTTGCACAAGACAGATTCCATACAACAAAGAGCGGTGTGCCTTGTCTGTCACGCGTTCTGTACCACCCCTACATTATGCATGTCACATAAATGCGCCGATCAGACTAATTATACAGTCTCTTGAATGCCGGATCAGATCTACGCGCTTTTCAATGTCTTACGGTGCGTAAAGATGTTTGCTTTATTCGTTTTCGGCATTCAGCAGAAATGAAACACATGACCATCAGAATTGTCTCACATTATTAGGGAGTGCAAGATCATGTGTAGTTATGTGTGTATAACCTACAGGTCAGGGTAAATGTGTGTCACAATAAAACGCAGTTTGACCGGATTGCACGTGCAAAGGGAGATGGTCCCGCTGTCCCTGGCCTTCCTCCACACAGTCAGGTCCTGCTGTTAGCAGGGGAGGGACCCAGTGTGGTTCAACTGATCGCCATTGATCGCCATCAGCTCGCCTAATCCGATCAATCAATCGCCCGTGATTGACGTCCGCACGTGCTGTCCGTGTACAGGGGACACTGTTCCCCTTCAATGGTTCTGTGTGTGTGTGTGTGTGTGTGTGTGTGTGTGTGTGTGTGTGTGTGTGTGTGTGTGTGTGTGAGAGAGAGAGAGAGAGAGGGTGGGTAGGTGGGTGTTTGGGGGTTTAACGTCCTTTTCCACCACATAGGGTGATATCAAAGACGGGGCAACGATGAAAAATCCAGCACAAATATTTGGCCCCAGCCGGAATCGAACTCACGACCCGAGCATTAGAAGTCCAACGCTCCACCATTCGACCACCCCGGCTCCCCGAGAGAAGAGAGAGAGAGAGGTCCATTAGGCCCATAACACACGGGAGACGTTTTTGTTCCAACAAACATGGCTCAAAACACACTCCAGAAAAATGAGGGCAAAGACATGTTGTAGCCGCGTGTCACACCAGAAACACGGAAAAACACCATAGTCGCTGTTTGTTCGGACGTAAAACACCGCCGTGTGACATCAGCCTTAGAGATGTCTGAATAGTTTATGACCGAACGTAATGCCCGGTACGGCAGGCTTGGATTTTATCCTTTTGCCTCTCTTCTGTCACTTGAGACTTCTTGTGATTCGCAATCTTCGATATGTTCGTCCAAATTGGGTGCCATTTCATTCCCAGACGCTCTATCGAACTTGAAATGCGGCTTCACAGTGGGGTTCATGGTACAGGTTAGTTCAATTACATTCCACAAGAGCATATTTTGTGTTCCAATTTTTCTCCTTTTCCTAATTTGCCACAGTTCAAGCCCCAAACTCAGACTGGATACAGCATTCTGACTGCTTTCCCCGGTCTGAACGTTTGGAAAATGAGGCAGGAGATAGGAAACCGTTTGGCACTGAGGTATTGGGTGCAGTTGTCTGTACTACCTGGCGTGTGCTTGGATATGAGGATTCTGTTTGACTGATGACTCGTGTATGTGTGCGTGTGTGTTCATTTTACTTTTCTTTTGTCTGCTGTGTCTTATTAGACCTGATTTCTGAGGAACCGTGTGTGTTAACTATTATTTTTCTGTTGTATAACGTTATTCCACTCTTACAAATTTTATGGTTTCTGTATGTCTACTCTTTTCCTTTTTCAATGCCCCAAGCAGTTCCGGAAGTTACAAAGACTTTGACTTTACTTTGACAAATACTGAACTCTCGCTCAGCCTCATTTTCTGCCTTGTTTTATTCGTCTCTCCAACTACCTCACTCCCTCCTCCCTCCCCCTCCTTCCCCACCTCTAACCCCTCCCACCTCCTGGTCTATTGCATCTTCATCCGCCGAGCCGGCCGTGCGCTGCAGCGAGTCTTTACCATCATCACCCTCATCATCATCCCGCCCTTTTTTCTTCCATCGTCACCCAGCATGCAGCCCGCTCGTGTCGCGATGTGTGAGTGGTTCAGTTCTGCAGCTTGTTGTTGCCATAAGATACCTGTTGACAAGGTGCACGACCAGTGGCTAAACTCGGCCTACGCTGATGACTACGGAAATTGGTCCCCAGATCAGATCCATTCACGGCACCCGTCTCCCAGGGAACAGTTTTTAGATTTCCGCTGTGGCGGCCATTTTTACCAACAAGCATAGTCAGGACCCCGTTAAGACAAGACTCAGGATTTCTGTACACTATCACAGACTGACACTGCTTTGGTGGTGTGTAGTGGTGGAGGTGGGGAATGTTGGTGGTGTGGCAATCCAGATCTGCTATCACTAAAGAAATGTCTGTAACTCTGCAAAGCCTTTTACAGTCAACACACGGGCTCATGCAAAATAAACTGGACACTTCATACATTCTCTGATTAAAATTGTAATGACAACCAGTTTTCACAAATGAAACTCCAAACTTAAGAGTGCTGTAATGTAATTATCATAAGGTAACCCAGCCTTTGCATAATGTCAGCTTTCTAAATATATGAATGTTGCCCAAACGTACTTACTTAAGTACTAATTATCTGTGAACATTAATCTGCTCTCTATATTACATATCATATTTTCACGTTTGATGTGCTGCGTTTTGCTGGCCTGTAGCGCATGATTTTAAGAGGTCTAGCATCATCAAAGCAGGCTGCTCCAAAAAAAAAAAATCCCGCAGACTCCAAAAAGAAAAAAAAAGGGGACAGAACCATTACGTAACTATTGATTTTCTCCCCTGATGCCCGACTTGAAGTCTACTGGTTCTAGCGAAAATCAACAGCGGCAGACGGAGCGGCCAGGAGACACTTAAGGAAAGGGGTTTTAACGGTGACAAATTGCCTTGAAAACTGCGATCCACCGCGGAAAGAGGTTGGACGGACTGTGAGTTCACTTCTGCCTGCCGTCTTATGCGACAGAAATGTTTGTATTTTTTTAAGGTGCAGTCAAAGGGGCATGTCACATATGCCAAAGGTCAATTTCGAAATGTTTACCGACATCAAAAAAAGTATCACGACGACAAGAACAACAACCACAATGCGTGTGTGTTGTGTGTGTGTATTTGTGTGTTCCAGACTTCGCTCTTGAGTGTTTATTTCAGTGCTTGTTCGTTTTCAAAACAGACAAACCAGGAAGACAGACAGACCGAGACACACACACACAACACACACACACACACACACACACACACACACACACACACACACACACTACACACACACACACACATGTGAGCGAGACAGAGAGAGACAAGAGTCAGGGTGGGTGGGAGTGGGTGTTTGGGGGTTTAACGTCCTTTCCTACAAACGCATGGGTGATATCAAAAGACGGGGCAACGAGAATAAGGCCAGCACAAATATTTGGGCCCCATCCGGTTGGAACTCACGACCCGAGCAGAGACAGAGAGAGAAAGAGACAGAGAACTGCAGATGATGAAAAGTTCCATCGTCCATTACCTCGACAAATTTGTCTAAATTTATAGCTCAGATTTTAACTCTATTCTCTCCCCCCACCCACCACCCACGAACCCCCACCCACGCACGCACACACACACACACACACACACACACACACACACACACACACACACACACACAACACACACACACACACACACACACACACCACACACACACACACACACACAAGGATTTTTTTTTTTCATGGTATTTACTCTCAGTGATGCCTTCCAAAAATAGATGTGAACGTGCCTGGGAAGAAAAACACACACACACACACACACACACACACACACACACACACACACACACACACACACACACACACACACACACACACACACACACACACACACACACTAAAAAACATTCAGTTTATATTATCCCCCGTGGAGGTTGATGGTAAAGAGATTGGCCACATCACATACTTTTCCTCTGCAAGTTTTCTATTGGCGAAGGGGGCAAAGGCCAGACAAGCTGGTATTGGACTAGAAAAGTCGGACAAAAGGTCGGTCTGGCTCAAGTGTGAGGAACGACAGTGTCTGCTGGTACATGTACTCGGATTAATGACAGTGTTTAATATTGAAAGCTAATGCTTACTTTCAGAAGCCTGTGACACACCGTCCTATGATTTTGCTGGTCAGGCGGTGATTATTTGCTTGTAACAAACAGTGAGTATCCGTTCTCATTATCCATTGTCCGTTCTGAAATGATTTTTTTTGAATGGGGGTTGGTACTGAACTTAGGAAACTGTAACGCTGTTCTAGGCTGGCCCGAGCGATGATCTATTTGGAAACTGTGCACATGACCGTCCATTTGGAATGGCGATTTTTGTTGTTGTTGTTGTTGTTGTTGTTTGTTTGATTTGGTTGTTGTTGGTGGTGGTGAAGTGTTTTTGTTGTTGTTGTTGTTGTTTGCTTCTTTTCTTTTTTCTTGAGGGGGAATGGGGGAGGTTGTTTGTTTGTTTGTTTGTTTGTTTGTTTGTTTGTTTGTTTGTTTGTTTGTTTGGGGGGGGGGCGGTGGCTAGCCACGTATGAAGCGATAAGTACAACACTATTCTTTGGGGTTGTTGTTGTTGTTGTTGTTGTTGTTGTTGTTTTTGTTTGTTTCTTTTTTTCGAGGCGGGGGGGGGGGGGGGATTACCTGACGGTTTTTCTTGGTTTTGTTGTTGTTGTTGTTGTTTTCTTTTGTTTGTTTTGGATGGACATTAGTTACCTTCGTCGACAGGGACTCGGCCTAAATGAAGTCCCATCCAGTCCGATTCAATGTCCACGTACATGAAAGCTCACAGTGCTGACACCGACCATGAAACAATTCATGCTCACTGCGCATAGAAAACGGCAGAGGAAAACCAAGGCTTGAGCAAGCTGTGTTTGGCACTGTTTGGCAGTCTTTGTGGAAGAGTTGAGTTTTAAGGAGTCGTCTGGCGGATTGAAGTGGCAGGTTTGCCTGTTGTACACACAGGTGAAGCTGGCAAAAATACGTGGATGAATTACCCCGGAGTGAAGTCGGCCAAACAGTGCAGGTTTCCCCCAAAACACAAGACAGAAGACCAGGATGGTGGGTGTTCAAGCTGCCAGCTTAGCAAAGGTCACCATTCCAATGTTGGAATGAACATGCGCTTATGTGTAGAGCTGGGTGAGTGTCCCATCAGTTGTGTTGCTTGTTCTTGCTGTGTTCAGTGCTAGTGTGTGTGTGTGTGTGTGTGTGTGTGTGTGTGTGTGTGTGTGTGTGTGTGTGTGTGTGTGTGTGTGTGTGTGTGTGTGTGAAAACGTAGGATTCACAATAATTGAGCAGTGGCACACAGACACCGGAACTATTAGCACACAACACCGGAACGATTAGCACACACACACACACACACACACACACACACACACACACACACACACACACACACACACACACACGCAGGCACGCACGCACGCACGCACATTTTTGTCCCGGCCTCAGTCTCTGGAGTGGAGGAGTATGTATTTCCGTCCATGCTAAATAACGTTAAGAAGACTTCATTACTGCGCCTGGTCCTGGCTCATTGCGCATGTTGTTACCACAAAATTGCCCCAGGTTCTCGTCCAGGCCACTTCACCTACGCCCTTGTTTAACGACCGCCACTGCTTATCCTACATCTCTGGATTTTGTTTTTCGTTGTCAGTGGGGGATGCTGAATATTCAACTGGGCGACAAGAGCGGATGTCACATGGTAAATGGTGAGTATGGGAAGACAAGAGCGGATGTCACATGGTAAATGGTGAGTATGGGAAGACAAGAGCGGATGTCACATGGTAAATGGTGAGTATGGGAAGACAAGAGCGGATGTCACATGGTAAATGGTGAGTATGGGAAGACAAGAGCGGATGTCACATGGTAAATGGTGAGTATGGGAAGACAAGAGCGGATGTCACATGGTAAATGGTGAGTATGGGAAGACAAGAGCGGATGTCACATGGTAAATGGTGAGTATGGGAAGACAAGAGCGGATGTCACATGGTAAATGGTGAGTATGGGAAGACAAGAGCGGATGTCACATGGTAAATGGCGAGTATGGGAAGACAAGAGCGGATGTCACATGGTAAATGGTGAGTATGGGAAGACAAGAGCGGATGTCACATGGTAAATGGTGAGTTTGGAAAGCGTGGTGGATGAAAGCGGAAATATGTAAAATCTCTTGCCTAAGGGTTTGAACACGTGCATTCATGTATAAACACTTCTTACTTGTTTTGGTGTACTAATGTATCTGTTGTTCACACACACACACACACACACACACACACACACACACACACACACACACACACACACACACACACACAGACACACACACACACACACACACACACACACACACACACACACACACACACAGAGACACAGACACAGACACACACACATACACACACACACACACACACACACACACACACACACACACACACACACACACACACACACAGAGACTATTCAAGAGTTATACTGATATAAGTGGTAGTGTGTATTTCCTGTGTTCAGTGTTTGTTCGATATGTTTTATAGTTCGATCTTTGAGGGTCAGCATTGTAAAACTGGAAACTTGCTGAAGTGGAATCGGTACACACAACTTAGTTCATCAGGCCTGTGTATGTTCCCGAACATGCACCTGGCACCTTAATGTCTGAACCATCATCATACTCCGCCGTACGTTCATAAAATAAATTGACAGCCGCCTGTTTCCTGGAAGACAAGTAAAGCGGCTTGTTCTCAAGCCAAGTCAGAAATTCGGGATTAGTTGAGGTATTCATGTAGAGACTTTTCAAAACGGCAAAAACTGTACGAGTCAACCAGCGACCTTTCAAGCTTCGAAAGATTTGATTAATAAATGCAGATCAGCATAGGAGACTGCTGCACACTGTTCGTCTTCACGTCGGTCGAGTGGCAGCTTTCATATATATAGGAGTTTAGCCCTGGATTAGAGTCTAACCTCGAACTAAACTAGCTCTAGGGTTAAATTTTCTGTTTTAAATCAGGAAGCGGGTCTATTCCAGTCGCCGTTATAGAAGGATTTTTGTCTTTCTTTCTTCCCTTCCTTTTTTACTTAATTTTGTTTTAGGGTTTCTTTTGTCCTAGTGTGGGTTAGGCCCGTAGCCGTGGGTTAAACTAACCTGGAGTTTTACATACGGGCCCAGAAGTTCAAACCCTGTTGTGGTTTTGAAACGTTTACTTATCACGTGATATTGTCATTTTCCTGTCCAGAGAGAGAGAAGCAGGCTGCGCTGGTTTAACCCAGATACTCACTAACTCGTACACACGCGCGACGGTCACCAACCCAGGCCTAGGCCGGTAGGGAAGGGAAAAAACCGCCATAGCCGACTTCTTGGGTTGAAATCAGGTAATGTTCCTGGCAGACCGAGCAGGATTGGACACGTGAACCTGTTCTGAGTCCCCTTGGCTATATATCAGGCTGTCTCAGTATCAACTATCAGGGTTGCACTGTTTTAAAGGTTGTTTACAAGCCTGTTCCGGGTCCGTCGATAACTCTAGAGTTAGGGTTGGGTTGGTTAGTACTTTGATAACGAGGATTATGTGATTTTGCCTCGGAGGGAGTGCGTATCGATTTCACTACTAAGTATCGACAGATGTACCATTTTCACTATATAGCAGTTGCGCTTGCTATGCATCTGACCTAAACCTATCCATACTCAAAGTACTTCAAAGTCTCTATGTTCTGGGGGGGGGGGGGAATCTGCCGCTTACAAAGTTCTAAGGCTGTTTGCCAAATCAATAGATGTTCCTTTTGGCCACCGTGACTGCAACCATTTTCGTGACTTTGCGAAATATGACTTTCTTTGGCCAAACGCTTCCATACCTGTACTGCACGTCGATACGACCAAGTCGCTAAAACTGGCCACCAATCAACGCTGTCTTGTTGGTATTCAGTCCGCAACCTGATATAGCGTCGTCTGCTCAGTACGCGGTTCGCTTCTAGGTACGTAGAACAACACAATTATACGCCAACCCGAGCCCCAAGCTGCATGGATCAAGCGCATTCGATGGAACGTTTCAACAGCGTTGTCGTATGCCTGTCTATGTGTACGTCTCAATTATCACTGTCTGTTGAGATCTGTCGATAAGTAGTGACACCGATACGCAAGACTCGCTCACAGCCTATTCAAGAAACTGGGTCAAGCGCCTACACAATACTCAGTTGTTATTATTATTATTGTTATTATTATTATATTATTCTTAATATTTTATTCTCACTAAAAAGCCAAGAAGAGTTGCTGGTGTCCCTCCTTTCTTTAAAAAAAAATGCAGTTTTACTATGTATAAAAGGCGAATGGCTGTGAAAAACCCAGACAGAAAAATCAGTGACACGTAAGGAGACGGGCAACAGGTCTGCCAACCGCAATTTTCTTCGCAGTTCCGATTGTGGGTCTGTCTTTTGTCTGCAAGCCGGAGCGGTAATTTTCTCCCAAAATAGGCGCCAGCCCTAAAGTTGGACTTGCGGGTTATCATTTATGCACCGAATTGTGTCTGTGGTTTTTCCTTGTCGTTTTACCAGAAGTCGTTGTAGACAGGTTGCACTGTCCGTTATTGCTCCTATACCGATGTCTTCTTTTAGTGCTCGGCGCAAGCCTGAAACAAGACCTCCGTTCAATAGCAACCACGCCCGCGAGGAAGACGCGGTCAGCGTCAGTACTGGTTCACCGTAAGTTCCTTCTGTCTTTAATGTTGCCGTTGCTTCCGTATCGTCTAGTTGCCGTGCAAGTGTCGGTAGCAAGTTTCACAGTCTCCTAATATGAACTGACTTCAGAAATTCAAGAATCTGCGTGCAGTTCAAGTTCTCACTCGATGGTGGAGTTCTTCATTCAGAATTCATTCCTTCTTTCACTGTGTTTCCCTTCCTCGTGTTCAGTCCTGGCTTCAACGACTGATTCTTTCGCTTTCGGTTAGATTTTCGCATTTGTTTTCTGATGGCTCTCTATCCTTGCTTTTTTCGTAGGTCAGTAGATCCTGTTAACCTTTAACTATTGAACATTCATACTCCACCGCTCGCCGATTCTCAGTGATATTTTTGTTGTTGTTTTCAATGAAAACCCCAGCTCGACAAAATCGTCACCTATATGCCAACTGTACCGTTACGATGCTCCTGATTACGATTAGATGTGTATCGCGATTTGGGCACGTACGGGCAGCGGCGTCACTGAACGCGTTGTGTCCACGTCTTGCTGAGAAGGTCTCGGCCAAGTATTCCTAGCCCACCGGGCCAATCTGCGGCTTAGCCGGGCTAGGGGGGTGGGGGATTGCGGGGGTTAGGGTAAGGTGGGAGGGGAGGGGGCAGGAACGGGCGACAGGCACCAACACGGTATGGCACTCCGGGTGCACTACTAGGAACGCATGTAAGTTGCTTGATCGCGGAAACAGTGCCAAGCTTTAGCGAGAGATTTCTTAGTGCCGCTAATCTGTGCACGTATGATGGCAGTTTTGTATGCGACAGAGAACGCCTAGAGAGGTTATGAGCAGGATCGAATGATCAGTGGCTGTAGGGTGTCGCTTGTGTGAGAATGCAGTCCGGAGCCGTAAGTTATTCTGTGGGTTACCGGAGACGGTGTCGGCGCTGTTGTGAAGAGCTGACTACCTGATGTGTGAGTGTGTTTCGGATGAACGTTCTATTTTGCGTCTATCGGGTTATGGACTGCAAGCTTGCATCTGTCGAGTTAAGGACATGATTATTTGTGGTTATTTGCTTTTCAAACTGCCTAGCTTTTCATTCCGCGACATTTCCAAGTCTGACTGACAGATGTTTTCAGTGCCTGTGGACATGGTTGAAAAGGATTTGATTTAATCAGTTCCCTTGTCTGTTTTACCCCAGGGAGACAACATCAAGCTGTTGACATGGGCTTGGAGACAGAGCATTCATTCATCATGTGACGGCAGTGGAGAATGTAAGTATTGACTGAGAATCGTGTGTACACGCAATGCCAGCCCGGCCATGGTTCGGAATAAAGTCACAGAATGTCAGATGTCACAGCCGATGGTCTAGACTATATATTATGATGCAAGCTCCTGTCACTCAGTCTACCCACACACAGTCTGAACCTTCGATTAGTCTGTATATCTAGTAACACGCAATAAGGGGGAGGCAGCAGCAAAACATAACCGCAGGTTAATAGTACCGCAAGAGAGCCGTGTGCACACAGTGGGGGATTTATGTAAATGCCGGATTATAGCATTTGTAGAGGAGTTTCTGGAAATTGTGTCTTCTGTTTCTGGGGCTTGTTCCTACGAGAGAAAGTCTCAAATGTGACGAGATATTCCCCCACAAAGTTGTTGTTGTTGTTGTTTTCGTTGTTGTTGTTGTTGTTGTTGTTGTTGTTGTTAGGCTGAACCCTCACAGGGTCCAGGGGTGAGAGAACTGGGTGTGTGACCATATAAACTAGTGTCCAAAAGAAACGATACCAAGGGTTCGCAGGGACATACGATAAAAGCAGAACAATACAGATATTTCAGAGTGGTATATTTCATTAGCAAATGTTTCCGGTATTCCCGAGCGCAGACGCTGTATTTGGGACGTGGGATACGTAAACCTATGTTTTTAGGCCTCGGGGATCATTTTGCACAAAAACATTCTGACAACAGTTTGGTATCGTTTCTTTTGGACACTAGTTTATTTGCACACTAGCACTACTTTTCAACGGCAGATTTCTTGCTGATCTGTACAAAGCAAGCGTGAGCAGTAAAATGTGTTTTGTCAAAGGCAAATGAGCTAGTGAGGTAGTGACTGAACACAGTGGCCCGATCAGTAGTGAGTGTGTTGAGACTCAGGAGCGAATAGACGACTCCACTCGGCAAGCCCCGAGGCCAAAGTCCCGCCCCTTTACTCTGCCGTGTATTGGTAGTACACAGTACGTCCATGACGTCATTTTGTGGAAAATGGTGTAATGTCAACATGAAAGTGATTTACGTACAAGTCTCTTTCCTCAAATGACGTCAACGGACACTGCTTTCTTGACATATTTCAGTCATATCATCATTGTGCTTCCTTCTTTGTGGTGTCTGGCAAGAAATTGTGCCAGAGCATGCCATGTGTTGTACTCATTATGCTACGGCACGCGATTGGCTGAATTCTGGGGACTCGGCACTTTTGATTGAGTAGAGTGGGTTCGTCTATTCTAGATCATTTGATTTTTCCGGCCTTCGTCCTCTTTCTCAGAGGCGATGTCTTCTGGTCCTTGCCATGGTCCCCCCCCCCCCTTTTTTTTTTTTTTTTTGCAGTTGTTGTTTTCAGGTCGTCCTTGTTTTATGGGTCGTCGTTGTAATCTGTCTGAATGCATCAATGTATTTTTAGCGTGAGTGTTCCTGGAGAGGACTAGACTCACTACTGGAGTAGCCAGTGGGACGAGCAGTAAACCAGTGAAGCATCGTGCAGACTAGCTATAAAACGGTGGAAAGTTAGGCGGAACTGTGTGTGTGTGTGTGTGTGTGTGTGTGTGTGTGTGTGTGTGTGTGTGTGTGTGTGTGAAAGAGAGAGAGAGAGAGAGGTGGGGGGGGGGTGTAAACCAAAGTTATCATGAAGACCGTAAACCACTACTGACAACGTCCTATATCACATGGGAAACTCTGCCCACCTTCTGATGTCATTTCACGATCCTCTGCTGTTATACTAGTATCAGTTAGAAAGAACTAAGAAAAAGAAATAACTGATGAAGTGTGAAATATACTGCCAGTTTTTCCCCCTGTTTCAACAGATAGTGTTTCTTGGTGATCAAGTTACTTTGGAGTGATCAATTATGGTCTCCCAGACATTTGTTGAGAGTAGTGAATTAATCAAGTCTGATTCTCTTCTTGTGTGTCGCCTCTTCCGTCTTCCCTGGGTCTCCGGTTTCCTCTTTCCTCCCTTACTTCATGGGGTGCAGTCAAAATGGTCGGAAGTGTTTCCGGTGCTACTCCGCTTCAAAAGAAGCACCGCCAATACAGAGTGTTTCCAAACAGTAGCACTGAGTGTTTCCATTTTCAACTGTCAATAGCAGCGATTGTTTCCTACGGACTTCGATTTTTCGGCGTGTAACTGAGAAAGAGGTCTTTTGCCAACCACGGCCCGCATGAAAAACTAGAGGTTAATTTAGCCCACGGCTACGGGCCTAACCCAGACTAGGACAAAAGAAACCCAAAAACAAACTTAAATTAAAACAAGGAAGCGAAGAAAGGTAGAAAAAAATCCTTCTCAAACGGCTTAGGGACTATGGTGGAATGGACTTCCTGGTTAAATAAAAAAACAACAGAAAATTTAACCCTAGAGCTAGTTTAGTTCGAGTTTTGACTTTAACCCGGGGCTAAAATTACTAACCTCGACTTTTACGTACGGGCCCTGACAACGACTTTGCCTGACGCGTTAATACGCGTGTGATGCGAATACGTATGCATGATTAGATTTCAATAATAATAATAATGAGTAATGTACAGGCGTTTTACCCTTGTTTCACGAATAGGCTCAAAGCGCCGCGAACTGAACCCAACACGCACGCTCACGTGAATCACACGCATTCTCTCACACACTGGACATAAACACATAACAATCACGTGGTGCGAAGGGTCATCTCAGCTATTTAAATTTCGGAATGTAGAATTGCATTTATTTTTCAAATTTGGTGGGCTGGACATTTCCAAAGCAGAGGGGGAGGAAGCCGGAGTACCCGGAGAGAACCCCCGACGATCGGCCGGAATGAACATAGGCGTTCATCATCCAAATTTCTGAAGCGGAGTAGCACCAGAAAAACTCCCGTCCATTTTGACTGACTGGACCCCCAAGTACTTGGGCAACCCGACATACAAAGAGTAAGCTGACGAAGGACGACAAGTGTGCGATGGAGTGGGAAAGGCCCGGCTATTGATTAAGTTCCCGATTTAGACACAGTAACTAGTGTAAGCCAGTGACCAGGTGACTACTTATTAGCCTGTGCCTGGCAGACGGGATGGCCTTCTGTTCAGTGGTGAGACGAGTTGGTTAATTGCTTGTTTGATCCGATGTTTGCTAGTCCGAAGCCGGGCCCGACAAACAGGACTAGTGGCGCACCTGGTGGCACGTGCCTGTCACAATGCGCTGATCACGTGACAGAAAGTGTGCTAATTTTGTGGGTTCGTGGATCTTGCAAATGCTTTTCTGGTTTTCTTAAATTTCCAGGCATGAGTTTTTTCCCCCCGTGTCTAGACCAGTTTCCGCCGTTGCCGGTTTTTTGTGTTGTTGTTGTTGTTGTTTTGTTTTGTTTTTTGTTTGTCAGGTTTTTTCCCCGCCGTTCCGCCATCGAGCACCCCCCCCCCCCCCCTCCCACACACCATTGACACCAACCCCTCTTTGTTGGTTTTGAGGAACACTTGACATCGCTGCCGTTTCCCCTTTTTCTTTATAACACTAAATGTTTACCGTGTTTGGGGGCAGCGGGAATACTCCAGCCTGTTTTCCGTTTTCGCTAAACTTGGTTCTTGTCCTCCTTTTTTAGGTCACCATAATAATCTGGTGTGAATGTAGTAAGGTAGTTTTAGCGTGAGTGCTCGTGAAGAGGACTAGGCTCACCACTGTAATAGCAAGTACTAATGAGTCCGTGTTTCTGATGTGTTTGTTCACCGTGAGCTGAGGTATCCAACAGTAAGATTTAGTCTATACTTTCAACGCACCGACTGCCACTGAAAGAACAGCTCGAATGCAGTAGGCCTAAATAAAGCAATATGACTGCAATTAGTGAATGAACAACACCAAGACAAATTCCTATGACATATATATATATATATAGAAAAGGAACAAAGGCGTTACTAAAGCCGAAAACATGCGCTCAATCAGGTCAATTTGAAAGTAGGGGAAGTAAGTATATATATATGTTTTTGTAATGGCAAATGGCAAAACGTATCCGTGTCTCAGTGTGTCTAAGTTAAAAACGAAAAGCCATACGTGTCCATAACCATTCCAGATACATACAGATTAACCGATGTATTTGTTTTGCCTGCTGGTTCGTGTCTACGCGGTCATTATATGCAGTCCAAACTATGTGCATTAGTCTTCAGGCCAACATTCGCAAGATAGAAATAACACTATTGCATGTTATAGTTAATCTTAACACAACTTAGGACTGAGTGTTTTACCGTTGTTAATTGTCTGTCTGTCTGTCTGTCTGTAAGAATTTGCATACCGTGGTCTGTACCAGAGAAACTGATGTGCACGCAGAATGAAGGGCTTATAGGTCTGCAATTTCAGCAAAAAGCCGCAAACATTGCTTTTTTTTTTTTTAAACTGCGGCTCCTTGGACTGTGCATAATCCAGGCAACTCTGTCACAGTTGCAGAGTTTTCAGCGCTTCAGGAACCCTTATAAAACAAGAGCACGAGTTTGCCGTGACATTTGGCTTTTGGTTAGTGAGCGAGACACATCGCTAGATTGTCAGCGGATGTTGAGCGCTGCACGATCTTTCTCGCTCAGTGTCAAAACGCAAACTGAGCTGTGAAATCAGGCTGCCCTTGGCTTTTATTGGGGTTTCAGTGATGCTGAAAACTCTGCAACTGTGACAGAGTTGACTCTGTGCTTGCACGGTCGACTCTGTAAATTTTTTTCACACTTCGGAAAGCTTTTTGTTGGGAGCTTAGATCTTTAACTTAATTCCTACCAAGTAAGTTTGGGGTTGTGCACCAGTGGCCTCACTGAAAAAAAAAAATTCACACGTCTGCATGGATTTAAATCTGGCTCCGTGGGAGTGTTGCACTTTGATTATACTCATGTTTGCTGCAGTACAAACCGTTGAAGGAACCGTTAATCTTGCCTGAGTTTCGCATACAGGGCTAAAACCGAAAAAGAGTCAACAACGTGGGATACTCGTGCGCGGTACGGCGGAATTGTTGTGTGGAAATGCACAGCTAGGATTCCTTATTCAAGTGTGTTCGGTAACAGTACTGCGGTCCGACATTCCCATTCCATCTCTAGTCAGTCTGCAGAAACAGAACGGGGAATCCCGTGCAGCTCGTGCTGTCCCTTGGGGGTGATTTCATTAGACAGGTCTTTAATCTGACGCTTCCGTGCACACGGGCAACCAAAGTATACGGACTGTAGCTCGTAATTACCGAGAACTCGCACTGACTTTTCAGCACGACAGAGCTGGTATTGCAGTTAGCCCTCTAGGGCCGTTTGCACCTCAGCGTTGTGTAAATGCACTTCATCTGCATAAAAATAAAAAAAAACTGCACCATTACCACGAGGTAACATCAAACCTGATCCTAAACCTAACCCTGACGCTAACCCTGACGCCACAGAGGGGGAAACTGCACTAACTGAGCTGCAGTCATGTTAGAACATCAGATCTACCGATGTGAGCGTTTTCACGTGAGCTGCAGTAATAGTCTTGCTTATTGAGAGTATCAGTGCTATACTCCACGTCACGTAGTACACTTTAGGTTCCTGTGGGGAGTTGCGCTCATACTCCGTCAACAACCGTCCAGACATCGGGACTGTTCCCTGTAGGGTGTAAGGTTCCAGACCAAGTGCATTCACTCAGTTCAGCTGGCTCAGGCCGGCTTTGTTGTCAGAAGGTTGGGATCGCCGTCAGTCTTTCGGAATTTGACATGAGTTAAGATTCGGCTTATCTGACTTGATAGTTACGTTAAGGAATTACCTTATCACGTCCCAAGAGGAAAGTTGAAAAGTCGGCAAGTTTATACACTGAATTCAATCACTCCCAGCAGAATTGTGTAGAGCTGCCAGCTGCACGTTGGTAAACGTTTCTTGGTCATCGGTTCACCAGCATATGTGAGTAACTCCTTTCCATTTACAGTTAGCTGATTATTGACTGCAGTTTAATGAGTTTATGTGAGTAACTCTTATTCTATTTACAGTTATCTGAGTATTGACTGCAGTTTATGTGAGTAACTCGTGTTCTATTTACGGCCATCTGAATATTGACTACCGTAAAGGTTACTTTGTAACTAGGGGTGTGTGTGATACGGGACAAGTAACACACAGAGGGGACCTCAAAGGAAACGTTGCCTCGATAAATGAGACAGACTGGATCCGATTTTCAGGACAGAGAAGGAGTTTAGACCCTGGGTTGGTTTTCTTAGTGCGAGAAGTAGACTCGTGGAATTCCTGGGCACAGCAAAACGTTTTGTCAGCCCCAAACTTTCCCCAACATGTTGTGCTAGTCATATGCGTTGCAGGGCTCAGAATTCCCTGAACCATTTCAGTGGATGAGAGGATTGCGTGACATGACCGTGTGGACAGACACACCTGGAGGATAGATCGTATTTCCATGGACTGAACATTGTTACGTTTTGAGCCTACCGTGGCCAAAGATAAGGCGCGTTATAACAATGAAATATGTTTTGTTAAACTTTCATAGCCTCACAGTTAAAACAAAATAATAAAACAAAACAAACAAAATAATAAAACAAAACAAACAAAATAATAAGAACACAACCCCCAAAGTTACAAGTATCCTACTCGTATTTCAGTAAACTCCATTGTCCCATACCCAAAATGTTCACACAGTGTACCTAACTCCATTTCCTCGTGTTCTGGAATATGGTTCAGATTTTTAAAGACTGAACAGCAGTTCCTCGACATTCCATGTGCCAGTGAAGCCGAAAATCATGCTTTTTCAAACAACTCTAAGAAAATACCCAAAACGTGTGTTACTGGAACACATTGTGGGCATTCAGTATTTAAATTGTGTAAATCTTTTTTCAAGAGATCACCGGGACCTGGTTCCCCGATCCTACCAGTATGCACTGTCGGTGCGTCCGCTGTATTAAAAAAAAAAATAGCGTGCATAGTTCCTTGTCAACTCAACTAATCTTTATTGACGCAAAACTCCAGGGTGGTTGTTGATAAGTTTGTGATCAGTGAGTCCGTGTAATGAGGAACCTGACTCAACTGTTTGATGTGATCACCGATACCGATACCCGGCCATACCCTACCGATAGAGCATGAACAGTCACAACATTACGAAAGGTCGGTGGTAAACTTACAGACAGTCAAGTTTAGACACATGCACGTTTCCCACCAACTTCCTTATCTGTTATCTGTTTACTTACAGTGTACAATCAAACACGTTTATATTCAAGTTACCCTTGCAGTTTAAAGATCCAGACACTGGTGATACACAGGCAAAAGGATTGGACTTCATGACCTCCCCCCAAAACATTCAGAAGGCTGATCGTCCGCATTTGAAGTGAGTCACGGTGTTGGTATCTCTAGCAGGTCGTGTCAACAGATTTTTCAAGGCGTACGTTATTTTCTTGCCTTTTTATTTTGCTTTCATAAAATGAAATCATCGCAAGAACAGAAGGCGCCTGCGATTGGGGAAGATGGGGTCAGGGTGGGGGTGGGGGAGACGAGGGGGAGTCAGCAAGCCCGTCCTTGAGTAAATGAAAGCCCCTCTCCAGCATGGTTCCAGTTCTGCTGCTGTCCTTCGTGACCCGTAGTTCTGTGCTTTAATTTTCTCTCCATCACTTCTAGTTGAATTCCGCTGCCCGTCTGGCACAGCTACTACACGGTCCGCTGACTTGGTACATCCCAGTCTGACGGATTTATTGAGAGAGAGAGAGAGAGAGAGAGAGAGAGCAGAAACTCAGTATAGTAAGGTCCTGACTGCGTGGAAGGAACAAGAGTAGATACGTGTGTGTGTGTGTGTGTGTGTGTGTGTGTGTGTGTGTGTGTGTGTGTGTGTGTGTGTGTGTGTGTGTGTGTGTGTGAAGCGCTTCATCGGGGATACTGCACTATCAGCAAAAATTAATAGTAGTAGTACCGACTAGCAATGCCGCAGATACACTGAGATGGCGTTCAAGTCCGCTTCAGTCATCTGGTTGATGTTTCAGGAAATTCGTTTTGAATTTGTGAATTAAACTGATGTTGAGTAGAGTGGGAGTCTAGAAGAAAAGCTTCGTATCACTCCAACCAAGATATCTTCGTTTCTCTATATTAAGATCACACTTATTTCACTCTAGGCAAGAAAATCTGAACATATATTCACCCACAGTTCAAACAACCAACTATTGATTGGCGAGTATTTCTTTGACAGTGGAGTTTTAGCCGATAGTTTAAGCACCGATCAATTCGACTCTTATTCAGTGAATGAAATGTATGAATATTAATAACGTCTCCACTAGGCCGGCACTCCGCAAGACAATGAGGTATTTTATCTTTCGGAAAGAGCCGTAGCAAATATCAATCAAATAATCAATTGAGGCGTGTCATTATTCTAAACAGTGAATTGTTATCTGAACAATCGGCAGCTTCTGTTGCCAGGTTTTACGGCGATCTAAAGCCCATGCCTCGATTGCGAGGAAATACGAGACAGCTCTGACAAAGGTTTGAAAAATAAATAAGGTGACCGTGGATGTCACGTGATGGACGTATGAATAGTTCACTGACGCACAGGCATACTCAGAGAGAGAGAGAGTCTGTTGGTTTTGTTCCGTCGATCTCACCAGAAAAGATCCAGAGAGAAATCTCCGATTTAACCACCACTGACCACCACCCCCATTCCCACCACCCCTTCTCTCTCTCTGTGTGTGTGTGTGTGTGTGTGTGTGTGTGTGTGTGTGTGTGTGTGTGTGTGTGTGTGTGTGTGTTTGAAACAGAGAGAGAGAGAGAGAAGGGGTGGTGGGAATGGGGGTGGTGGTCAGTGGTGGTTAAATCGGAGGCTTCTCTCTGGATCTTTTCTGGTGAGATCGACGGAACAAAACCCACAGACTCTCTCTCTCTCTCTCTCTCTCTGTTTCAAACACACACACACACACACACACACACACACACACACACACACACACACACACACACACACACACACACACACACACACACACAAGAGAGAGAGAGAGAGACAGAGAGGCCCGTCCCTCATGAATTTATATTGAGCCGCGGCTTTATGAAGTGAGTTTTTTTCAGGCTGGTGTTTGCTGTTTTCTCTTACACTTGTGTCCCGGCAAGACTTGGCCAAAGTGTTGTGATTGATTTGCCTTTACAGCCGACCCGGAAATGTGTGTAATGCAGGATTGAGTGCTGGAGTCTGTGCAGAACATTTTTTTGCAGGAACGCTGCTAATAAAGCGACAAGAGTCGTTACGCTCGGGAAAGAGGGATGTAGGATAGCAATCCAGTCTTCAGGGCTGTGCTTTAGGACCTTCAAAGTGTATATAGTTAACACGTTTCGTACCGCACACGAGTATCCCACGTTTTGGACTCTCTTTCGGTTTCGGTAGTTCTGTATGCCAAAATCAGGCGAGATAAGGGTTCCTTGGCGGCTCTTATTGCAACAAACACGAGTATAATGAGTGCAACACTCACCTAGCCAGATTTAAATGCATTGTAGACATAAATCAATTGTGACTGTTTTAGTGAGGCCATTAATACACAACCCCAAACTTGCTTGGTAGAAACTGAGTGAAAGGGACACGTGCTAACTGCTACGAGATAACATGTTGATCTGGGCTGCTTACAATGATAAAAACAATATTTATGACGAAGATGTGTGCAGAATCAGAGCCTTTTCCGGGCCGTCTTTGCTAAGATACATGTTTGAGCCAAAATGCACTGTTACCGCTTGCTAGGGTCCAGCAAGGGAGGCGGGGACCCGCTCGGCAGGGAACACAGACATCTAATTTCGGATAGGGAGTTGGAGCTACATAGGGTCGATGACAACATTACAAGTTTACAAAGCTCATAAACAGACTTTGGGAAGAGCAATAGCTGGACAGTGGCAGCGTCTGTGCGAAACGCTTCTGTAACACATTGGAAGTTGCTCATTCTGAAGTAAACGTCCTTAATGGGACAGCGTTGGGACCTTCAGTTGTAAGAGCACTAGCACAGCAAAGGAATCTATCGCATGGCAAAACTGAAAAAAAAGACACACACAAATACAGAAATATATGTAGTGACACGCAGCAGACTTTCGGTTCCTGGTGCTAGCTGGTCGATTGCTGTGAAAATGAATACAAACAGCTCG
>JACVVK020000498.1:0-75000 GCA_018292915.2 Batillaria attramentaria | reverse complement strand
ACTCACTGTGTTTGCCTGACGCGAGGAAATTTACTTTATTGCCCGGCCTGTGCTATACATTCTGCAAGCCAAAATAGGTATCTTCAAACACAAATTAGTTTTCCTGACAAAAGGACCCCAAAGATTTATTGCCAGGAGCAGTAGAAATGAAAACCGCAGCAACGGGAGTGGCCACACAATGGTTGGCCCTTCAATCTTCCTTTCGTGAAATGTCAAAGGGATTCACCAAAGGCGGGCTAATGGGCAATACAACTCGCTCTAATTATTGTACATGGGATACAGATTGTTAAACACGTCACATTTTATTCCTAGTTATCACACGCCTTGTCTGTGTCCATCCCCCCCCCCCCCCACACACACACACCCACACACGCGCGCGCGCACGCGCGCACGCACGCACCAACCCTCTATTGACATTTTGTTGAGCACCCGGGACATTGGCCATCTTGTATAAGGCAGACAAAGAGGACGGACAGACAAAAGCCAAATTTGGCCCGAACAACATCTCCGGATATGTCAAGCTAAAAGTTCAGTCAGTTCACATTTTTGCCAGGAACATTAGTGCTGTAATGAATAAAGCACAATTAAAAGTAGATTGGGTGACGCGTTTTCGTTTAATGTGGCGAATTAACTCTACAGCCGTGGAGATTCAATCCCTTGACACTGACAAGAACTTTATCTGTTTGTCTGTCCACGACAGAGCCGCCATAGCGGCCAAACGACAGTAGATGTGTACACAAACCGTAAAGCAATGACGTCTCTTTAGGTGTTCACGCGCGCTTTACCTTCTATAGCGAGTAGCCTAAAAATGAAACGATTTGCAGGACTGTATCTATCACAGAACTACAGCTGTGACAGCGTAAATCTTGTATACTCACACTAATGTCTCATCCCCTTTTTGCTTCTGTAATTCAAATGTCAGTTAAACCAGAAGAGGTTCAATGCGTGTACCCAGATTCTGCCTACGTATCCCGTCACTATAAACGTGGCCAGTGACCCGAAGCAATGTTAATGTTAATCGGACCCAGTTCGAGGACAGCTATGATCTGAGATCGAGCTAAATAACATTTGCACACCAGAAACCACATATGCGCCTATCCCTCCGGCTGTGGCACCTGCGTTGTTTGGCGTGGCTTGTGGAGGAAATGCGCTTGGTGAAAAAAAATCAGCTGAAGTGAATATTTTCGATTTTTGTACAGTTTTATGACACCAGAGACACATTATCTACACACTGTAGCAGCAGGTCTACGTTTTCGGTTTTCACTGAGGATAACAGGACGAAACGGAGGCAACATCTACCAAATTCCCTACCTTGGTTTCATGAAAAACCCCAAGCCATTAACAAAAGGCAAAATGATTGCTTCTGTCTCTGAGAGAGATTCTAAAGCAGTGCCGAAAACTTTCTGTTCACGGAAGACAACTCTTTGGAAGTCTTTGATCCATCTGTCCACCAAGAAGATTACTCAATTTCGACCGTGTCAGCACTTTCAGTATTGAATCTCTAACAAAAGAAGAGCTCTTTAGCAGCAGGAACACTTGTCAGGGGTCTCACGAAACTGGCTATCTAACTAAATTAATTGTGTGGATCGAAATTTGGTGAGGGAATATTTCCTTGTTGGAAAGAGTTCCTGCCGCATAAAACTCGATCATTTTAGCTTGACCACAAATATAGACAAATTATACACTTGAAAATTTACTGTATTTTGTATCGATTCGGCGTCCGTCACGAGTGTAAATTGCCTGTGTGATGGGTAAAGACATTGATTCAATTATCTGTCGTATTTACGCAGCAAATATTGCATTAGGGTGGGTACATCATTTATCAGCGAAAGTTAAGAGAGGGAGAGAGATACCAAATTATTAGTGGGCGTACTATTGTGGAAACTATTGTGAAAAGTAAAGGAACAAGGGTCGATTGTGAAATGGCGGCACAATTACGGCTCCACTAATTTTACAATGACAGTTCAATGGTATATAGCTGTTAACATGGGATAGCCATTAGCTGGGAAAAAATCACAAATAAATACTGAAGAAAGTAATAATAATTGTATTCGTACTGCATGATAACGATCTCTTTTTAAATCCACTTCATTCATTATGTATTTATTCGTCATCATCTAGTAAAAATAATAATTATTACTCGTTTGTTCGGTCTTTTTTTAAAGGGATGGGCGTTCCTCTGCGAAAATCACTCTCTCTCTCTCTCTCTCTCTCTCTCTATCTCTCTCGTCCCCAGCCCCCCCCCCCCTCCCCCTCCTCTCTCTTGCAAACCCAGCCACCCCTCACCCCCTCTCTATCTCTACCATCGCTTTTTGCAGCCCCGCCCCCCGCCTCATCTGTCACTCCCTAACCCCACTTTAGCATCAGTCATTCGCACGTCAGAGCATCACGTGGCCACTTGTTAAGCCACTGATAAAGCTTTATAAGGGATATCAAGGCGTGTCCCCCGCACAGGAAACACGTCGCTTCTAGCATCCGTTCAAATGGGTAGCTGTGTCTTTTGCTTAGATTTCTTGAAATCACTCTTTGAAACAGAAAACAGTGGTTGGAAAAAAGAAATCTTCGAGTTTCATCTAACACATATTATACATATTTGTTTGTCTTGTTTTGTTGTTCGTAGTTCCCTTTTCTTGTTGTCGTTTTTGTGTGTTTATTTGGTTTGTGTTTTGTTCTTTCTGGGTTCTTTTTTTTTTTCTTTAGAGGGGGGTGTGGGATTTTCGACGGGGGCGAGGCTGTTGTTTGCTGTTGGTTCATTTTTGTGTGGAGGTGAGGGCGGAAGGGGAAGGCGCGTCAGTCTTATTGACGCTCTAAATTTCGATTTCGTGCTATGTATTTAGTTCTTTGTTGTTGTTGTTGTTGTTGTTGTTGTTTTTGTTGTTGTTTGTTTGTTTGTTTTAATTCTCTCCTCATCTACAGACACTGAACAGTTCGCAGCCGTCACTTTTGCAACAGTGACTCAGGAGACCTCTGGTAATACTACAGAAAATAGTACTAATGATGAACCGAGCACTCTCCCGGCCAGTTTGCCCAAGTCGAGTTACGTGCCCCTGATGACTGAGCATCAGTACCTGGTGGCGAAGGACGTGCTGCTGTACATGGAATACATCCTGCTGCCTCTCTCCCTCGTCGTCACCATCATCAACATCGTCGTCTTCTTTCAGCCTAGCATGCGCAGCGCCACGAGTCGTTACGTTCTGGGGATCAGCTTCGCTCAGATCGTCTACCTCCTCTTCTCTGTCATCAGTCACACCCTGTCGGCCGCTGACCTTACTCAGGCATACGGGTATACCTTCTACTTCTTATATCTCGGCATTTACGGAGGAGCCTTCGTGCGCCGCGGTACCTACGTAGTGACGTGCCTAATGTCGGCGGAGCGCCTGTACGCCGTCGTCCGCCCGCTGCACGTGCGGGAGTTCATCCTGGTGCGTCACCCTGTCCCCTTCATCTGCAGTTCCTACATCCTGGTGGCCGCCTATCACGTGTACATCGTACTGAAGTATGAAATCGCGTCTCTCGTGACTTCGACCGGCACCAGGTACATACTGAAGTACACAGACATCTACCTGGACAACAGAGAAGGTCTGGACAACATGGGAGTGTGGGCCAAGGTGCTGTTCTCCTACACGCCGCTCGTCATCCTCGTCGCCTTCAACCTCCTCACGCTGCTCTGTCTCCGTCGTCACAACGCGAGGCGCCGTGGCATGAAGACGACCTCCGACGAGGACGCGGCCAACAAGCGCGAGCGTCAGATGTCGGTGACCATTGTGACGGCGACAGCTTGTTACGTGCTGCTGTCCCTCCCGCTGGCCATCCACTCCGTGCTGATCGTCCTGGCCCCGGACTACAACATGCGAGGCCGCGAGTCCAGCGTCTACTTCATGATGGAGGATTTCTCCTACGTGTGCACGCTGGTCAGTTACAGTACGGACTTCGTCAGCTTCGTGATGCTGAGTACGAGCTTCAGGCTGACCCTCTTACGTCTCCTGCACATCCAGCAAGGCCGCCAGGCACATGACAAGACCGCCATCACCTCCATCACTAACGCTGAGTCGTCGTGAGGTCGGGCTTCTCCGAGCTACAACTGGTGCCGCACTCAGGCTAGAGAAGATGTTGTCTCTGTTGTTATTGATTCAGTGTCATCTTGCCTTTGTGTGAGGTCGTTCTTGTTTAATCCTACGTACCACCATAAGAGGTACAAAGAAATCTTGATTCTTGTCAACAGACTTTACCGTTGAGGGTAGGCCGATACTAACTTGGTTCGTTCTTTTCTTTTTCTCTGCTGGAGGTATTCATGCTCTGTAGGTCAAATACTGCTGTAGTTGCTCAGACCAGTAGATGCAAGGACAAGTAACTAACTAAAGATTTAATTTAAAATCTCCAACATTGGCAAAAGAAAAAATGTAGAATAGGTGCTGCTGTGCTATTATTCTCTCAAGAATTCATCAGCTGTCCTTGCATGAAGCATACGTTCATTCGGGGGGGGGGGGGGGGGGTACATTTTTGGCATGTCACTCTCCACCGTCGCTTTGCCATCTGAGTTGTTTCTGCATTTACTTTTTAGCAAATGTTAAAAGCAAGGTATTTCTAAACCCAGGTCCAGCATCATTGCCATACCGCTAAACGGTTTACAAAACGTTTATCGAACTTCACTTCTTTCGTTTTCTGTACGATTTATCGTTTGTGCAATAAATGAACCTAATGTTCAGTCATTGTCATGAACACCGTGTGTGTGTGTGTGTGTGTGTGTGTGTGTGTGTGTGTGTGTGTGTGTGTGTGTGTGTGTGCGGTGTGTGGTGGGTGCGTGTGTGTGTGTGTGTGTGTGTGCGTGCGTGTGTGTGTGCGTTCGTACGTGCGTGTGTACTGGGGAAACGTCCATATTTTACGTGAAGAGCATAAACGTTTAACATTTCGTACCACGAGAATTTTTTTTTTTTTTGCAATGGTGATTTCAAGTTGTTTTAGTGGAATTGTTCCAAGGGAGACGTCGGAAGGTAAGTCCCTTTGCTGTCGCATCCACACAGGGCGAGGAAACGACGTACTGTTTATAATTTATAAACGGGAAAATTTCAGATTAACAAACATGCAGGGAAAATCATTTTTGCAATGCTGTATGCCCGGTTAGGTAAAATAAACGTGACCTCTTGCTAATTCCTGTCGTTTCTTTTACGGTATAGGGCGCACCCCAAGGGGCATACGCATCCATATCAAGAGACAGACAACATGCATTTTCATTATACTCGTGTTTGCTGCAGTAACAGCTACCGTAAACCTGATTTTCGCATACATGGCCAAAACCGAAAAAGAGTCAACACTGAAGTAGGATACTCGTGTGCGGTACGAAATTTAAAAAAAACAAAAAACATGGATTCAGGAAATCATGTCCATTGGTCTAGGCCTTTAAATGGCAGACCTAGAGCGGAGGGAGGCGTTAAATTTTATCGATTAACATTTTGATTCTTGGCTCCCAGCATGTGACCACATACAATGCAGGACATTATATGCATCGCATGTGAAGTTTACCGCTTGAAACTTGGACTGAATCATCTAGTTTCGGGGCATTCAGCCATGCCGCCTTTGTCAGGCACAATATAAAATTAAAAGGTCAACATGCACAACCGAGCAGAACCAAGGCCATCCCGGCGGTCAGCTTAATCTATTCCATCGAACGATTGTTTTGCACATACAGTGTTCGGGAAACATACAAGAGCTGCACGCGTCAGCCGTTGCTGTGCAAACTGACTACACCAGAGCCGGTCAGCTCTACAGCGTCATTACAATTTACAAATGAAAGTCTCTCTCTCTTCTCTCTCTACCCCCTCCGCCAAAACGATATCCAACCTCAGTCAGTCTGTCTGTCTGTCTTTCTCTATGTCTCTCTCTTTCTCTCTCTCTCTACGCACCGGCAGTGGCTTGAAAAGTGTGGTAATTACAACGCCAAGCCTACAAGACTTCCACCGCCGTCCACTACACTGCACCGCGAGTCGATCTCCCGAGCGCCGGAAGTTGGCCGTCATAAAGGGAACGTTCTGAAAAGGATAATTTTTTCATACCAAGTGCAGTTGCACTAGTCTCAAACTGCAAATTTTAATCGCTGATTTTTAATGCATGCAGTTTCCTGTGACATACTGACTATATATATGTGTGTGTGTGGGCGCGGCGCGCGCGCATGCGATATACACGTATTTATTTGGTGGATACAGAGAGAGGGAGAGAGAGAGAGAGAGTGTTAAATTGGATGCTTTTACTAGATCTTCATACATTGTCACTGTACTGGCAGAAACAAAATTTCTGTTTTATGTAACATAAAATGGGCAATAAGATATCGTATTGTACAGTATTGCAGCCGATTCGTCCGGTATGAGGTCCACCAAAAACCCTTACCAAGGTACATCATCTGCTCCTAGTCTATAACAACGCCAAGCCCTTTCTAACGTCGAGTTGCGTGCCCCTGATGACTAAGGCCGGCGAATAGCGTGCTTCTGTACACCGACTACGTCCTGCTGCCTGTCTCCCTCGTCGTCACCGTCATCAACGTCGTCGTGTTCTTTTAATTTAGTCAAGCATGCACAGTGCCGTGCGTCGCTATGTATCAGCCGCTTCGGTATTCTGTCGTCAGTCACTGACATCCCCCCTCTCGACGCCGTCCAGGGATTCACATACTTCGTCGTTTATTTCTACATCAGAATCTTTGGCTGGATGTCCATAGGCCGCGGTACCTGCGTTGTGACTTGCCTGGTGTCGACGGAGCGCCTGTACGCTGCACGTGCGCGAGTTCATCTTGGTGCGTCACCTTGTCCCCTTCATCTGCGGCTCATATATCCTAGTGGCCGCCTCCCACGTGTATCTGTTCCTGATGTTTAACGTCGCTTCTTTTGCCGTACTATGAGAGCAAACCATTCACGCACTAAAACCGACCGATATTTACTGGGTTAACCCGCCAAGCCGTCATCGACGTGATGCCACTGATGGGTGTGGGGTCAAAGTCATCTTCTCCTACATCCCTCTTATCACTGTGGTGGTTTTCAACATCCTCACTCAGGGCTGTCTGCGGCACCACAACGTCAGTCCCGAACCGCCAGATGAAGACGTGTGCTGACGAGGTGGAGGAAGCGAAGCGTCCACGTCAGATGACCGTGACCATCCTTATGGCAACAGCCTGCTACGTGTTAATGTCTCTGCGACTGGCTGTCAACTCCGCCCTGGTCGTTCTGGTGCCCGAGTATAACAGTAAACACGCGAGGCAGGTAATCCAGCGCCTTTCTCGTGATGGAAGGTTTTGCATACGTGCGTACGCTCCTCAGTTATAGCACTTACTTTGTCACATTTCTGGTGCCGAGTACAGCTTCTGTCGTCTGCTCCACGTTACGTCATCTCGCTACGCTGCCGCCAGTAGCGCTACCACCCAACAGTGATGATGCCCGTATCACGCGGTGATACAATGTACATGCATCATGTGTGGAAGCGACCACTTTACACTTTCCTATTCTTTAGTTTAGGCCAAATTATTATGCAGTTCGTGACAGTGGTATAGTTTTAAATAAAATAGTTTAGTGGAGATATTGTGCCGTTTTTCCCTAGTCTTGCCCTGTAAGCATGTTTAAACTTTTGTTGCTGTTCTGGTCATAATAGAGACAGTTTGTTTCTGTGACACTGTGAGTCGTTTTGCTCAGTTAGTCTGGTTTCTGTCTCTGCATCTTCCGGTCACATTACCTCTTTCCTGTTTTTACATTCGCCCTCTTGCCACTTAGACCAAATGCATCCCAATATTATTCAAGTAAAAAAGAGTTTTACTTGTAAAAAGTGTCTCTCCATCTCGACCGCACGCACACACACACACACACACACACACACACACATCACCCACAACACATCACAAACACCAACACACACGGCACACACAATCTGAGCCAAGTGTTTAACAACAGTTTATACAAAATAATTTCTCATAATCTGCCCTGAACTGCACATGTATAAGGCACTTGTAATCACTTAAAATCATCAGACTAGACAAGTGTTGCCACTCTATGGGATTAATTGAAAAAAAAAAGAAAAAAAGTCACAGATGATGTTAATCATTGCACAATTTCTGAATGATGTGTGTCTTCATTTATCAGTTTCTCCCAAAATATGACCAACAGTCAAAAACATAAGCAAAGCGTGCATCATTAAAATGATGATGGTTATATGAAATTCGTATTTTTCCCTTGAGAACATAATGCAAAAAAAATAATGGTTAAAAAAGCATGCAAAAATACATTGTCACACAGTACTGGGGAAAAGAATCATTCTGGCATCTGCCATAATACAGAAGTGTTTTCAACTTCAGACAACTTGTGAATGTTGATCAGAAAATGAGATTCAGCTCAAACACAACCCTCATTCAATGCATAAAGCAACAGATCTAAAAGAAAAGATGACAACTCATTGTACACACCTTGAATAAGATCACAGGCACTCACAATACTAGAAACTTACCCAATCATCTTTGGTCAGCAGCAGCTGTCAAGGTGAACATACTAATTTAATCAAAATGACTATCATCACTTCTGTAAATGCAAGTGTTCAAAAATAAACATATAACAATAATCCATATATAGTGAGTACAAATACTCCCATCACCTTAAACTGTTCTGGGTGTTTCTGACTGCAAGCCCAGTGCCTCATGCGCTTGTATGGGCCTGGGGACTAGGAGACTGTTAAGGCTGGGAGGACTTTCCCAGTGCACGTTCCAAACCCTACACGATAGCCGTCTCCTTCACAATAACCTGTAAGTGTACAGCACAAACACAATTTTATGCATGTATCAGCAGTTATCCCAACACATGTCTCTGACATACACACACATACATAAAACAACAAAATGATACCATTGCAACAAACTGCCCTTTTGGTTGTTGTTGGTGTTTTTTTTATTTTTTAGTAAGTGAAGGTTGTGGGTTAAAGGTTTTTGTTATAATGAAGTCTTCTGTGAAATGACCACAAAGGGTACCCCATGCCCATTTCCAGAACAACCCATAATTAAATCATTTACAATTATTACTGACCATAAGCAGCATGAATGAAATGGGTTGTGGTACCCTACCTGTGAAGATGACTTCGTCACCATCCTGCAGAAATTTGCGGCTGATGCCACTGCCCAGATCTAAAGGCTTAGTGCCACGCCAGCTCAGCTCCAGCAGACTGCCGTACGCATCTGGCGTCTGCAGACAAGCATACACATCAGTGGCTAAATCAGGCAACATCTTGTGCGAGTGTAATGACAAACAATTCTGATCAGTGTATATGTTGTCACCTTCCTGATGAAAGCACCTTACTGATGATGCACGAGATGTAATATGTGTTGACGTTACAAACAAGAGAGTGTTCATCAGTCAGCCTGATCATTTAAGAACACATTGACACGCAATGTCAGCAGACTCTGAGGTAACACATACCTCTCCACTGATGGTCCCAGATGCCATCAGATCACCAGGGTTGATGTTGCAGCCGGTGACTGTGTGATGAGCAAGCTGTTGTTTCATTGTCCAGTACATATTCTGGTAACAGTAAAGAATGAACAGGTGTATGTATTTCACACTCATTTTGACAATCCTTAAGATACATGTATATCAGCTTAGTCTAACACACATCCTGACAATAAGCATGAGAAAAATCATTACCTTGAAGTTGCTGCGAGCCACTGTCACTGGTCCTGGCACTCCTTCCACTGCAATAAATTAACAAATAGATCTATATGTAGCTAAGTGGTTTTTAACATTTTCTCCCCTCGAGATGAATACACGGAAATTACACTATCTCAGCCCACAAGAAAAGTAATCGTTTACACAAGAACTTATGACTGAAAATGATGTACAAGACAGTGGCATGATCCATGATTTTGTATGTCATTAGTGCAATGCAAGATTTTGTTTTGTTTGTTTTTTATTCTATCAATACAATCATTGTCCAACCTTTCAGTGCCACATCCAGCTTGATGTTGAAGTTGTAGTTGTCCTTGTGCTGGAGATACGGCAATGGTGTGGGATCCTGCAACAGCAGAGAGAGCGAAAATAAAACATGCACTTCAAATTTCCACACTGATTGTCATTTCTATTCTGCATGCTGTTCAGTGCAAATTACCAATAATGAGCCATGTTAACTGAGTGGAGATAGTGATCAACTTTCAATGCTTGAGTTAACAGTTTGATTCATGATTAGAAGCAAAAACTCAGAACTGACTCTTTCCTTGTTGCGTCAACTCTAATGTCACCTGAATTGGTGGAAAATGGGTTAACCCCGAACAAACCAATTTAGTGACTGGCAGCCATCAACCAATCATTTAATCAATTCAGCTGTTGGTACCAACCTGCACAGATGAGTGCGCGCGCGCGCACACACACACACATATCCCTACCTGTTGCATGTTTGCCACAATAAAGGGCTTGAGAGCATCCATAGTGACAACCCAAGGTGAGATAGTGGTCCCAAAGTTTTTACCCAGGAAAGGGCCCAGAGGAACATACTCCCACTTCTGAATGTCACGGGCTGCAAAAGAACGCATCAGTCAAGTTTTCTAAAGTTGGAGATGGGTAAAACTCAAATTTAATTTCAAGGCAGTCAGTAAATAGTGTGTTTGACACCTCTGACAGAACATGCTTTGGTTTCCTTAGACAATCAAACATCTTCCAGCTTTGTCCTGTACTTTAAACACACACATACAGGCAGGCAGGCAGGCGCGCACACACACACACACACGCACGCACACACGCATGCACACACAAGAAAAAAATTTTTATTGGATATTTTCTCTTCTGCTAGTGGCAGTCACTGAAACAAAGAAATTAAAACTTTTCAAGGTAACACGTCCTCACTTCTCCCTCCATCCACCACCTTTCCTCATCTCTAGCACCTTCCCCTACCTTACTCTCCGCACAAAAACCTATTTCTTGCTTGAGGCTCAAAGTGCATGATGACCAGCATCTTTCTCACTCTATATCTACAGCTGCTGTCACAGCTATACACTCATATCCACTCACCACTCCAGTCATTCATGAGGACCATGCCAAAAATGTAGTCCTCTGCCTGGCTGATAGGCACCTGCTGTCCCAGCTGTGTGGCTGGGCCGGTGAAAAACGCCATCTCTAGCTCAATGTCAAGAAGCTTGCATGGACCAAACACTGGTGGCTGACCTGAGCAAAAAAAAAAAAAAAGGACGGATTCTCAATAACATACATACAGAAAGAAAGCATACTCTCTGACTGAAGCCAAAAAGAGAATAATATATAATAAATAAAAATGAATCCGACAAAATAGCTGAAGAACTTGGCATACATATGAAAGCACTGATACATTAGCTTCCAAACTGATACATACAATTGTAAACAAAGTGTAACATGGTACAGTAAAAAACTGCCTAGAGAGAGTTTTGTATACAGAAAATGTTTGACAGTATCTCAACTACAAAATTTGGATACAGATATACATGTATCATAAATATCACCAATAAGGTTGTACTGGTAACTTACTCTCATCAGGACGGGTCTGTCCCACTGGTCGGCGGATGGGGTTACCTGACACAACCACCGAGGAAGCTCTGCCATGGTAACCAACAGGCCAGGTGCGTCCTATTCAGGATACGATATGAAATAAACTGTTTCAGTAGTGGGACTGCAGCCAAGGTAAGCACAAAGGCAAGTTGTAGCAAATGGCAAAGTTGATAAATAATCTATTACCAGGTGTATAGAACAACAACCCACTGACTGGTATTTTGAAAGGATATGTTTCCAAAACTTTTAAGCATGGCAACAGCTAAGTACTGTAGATGTCTATTGAGTATGACTGGCACACACAAATTTATATTATCTCCAAACACACCAGTTTGAAAAATACAATCACAGAACTTTACGTATAGTGACAGACAGGTACTTTAGATGTAGAAGAGCGTGACAAAGTTGTATCTCAAGACCCCACCAATTTGGCAATAAGAGCGTTTGTCTGGACCACGGAACATGGTTCCAACATTGTGAAGGCGTGGCTCTTGGAGGAGTGAAATCAGTGTAGTCACCTAGTGGTCAACAGAAAAACATGGTGTAGTTTAACAAGAATGTACAGCAGAGTGTAGTGTTATGTCTGGAGTTTTGAAAAACTCTCAAATCATAAAAGGAAAAACTGACAGAATTCAGTGAGGCAGCTGAAAGAAAACCTTTTTTTTTTTAAACCATAAATACATGTATAAAGGTAAGCAGGAAACAGTTTGGATTTAACTGTATACTCACCGATCTTAGCTGGCATGTGCATGGTGGCCTGAGACTGAGGTACAAAGGCTCTGCACAATGGAATTGGTGAAAACACTGAAAAAATGTGTGACAAGAAACACACACACACACTGAAAAAAAAGGCTTTTATCAACCATTATGTAAGCAAGCTGGGGAAAAGGATCTGGTGTGGTGATGGTCAAGGCGCACAATGCAAATTCAAAACCAGTCATATTAATAATATCTACATTAATAATGTCCCCAGATATAAGTTAAGTCATGACAGTCCAATGGCCCGTATACGCCACATTTACCACCACCAGAGTCCATCATGTCAGACACTAATAACTACATGTACACATGTACTTACACTTCACGCAGTTTCGCATCATCCCTGAGGACTGGTTCTGATGCAGACAGTATCTTCTGTAGAGTCGCTCTTGCCTCCTGCCAAGCTGCTCTACCCAGGACCCATGAATGCATTGAGAGCGGCTTGAAAGCAACAACATGAGTCAGCACTGTGCCAGCATCAACCAAGATCATTGTTGTTTTCCTGTTTTGGGCAAGATTTCATTTGTGATGCAACAACAGGACCAAAGTCGCTGGGTACTGTTTTGAGCTAGACCAACCAAAACCTCACTGGGTACATGGACTGACCACTGTCCCTTCCAGTTGATCCAATTACAGCTAAACACTATCAGGCATAAAACTATTTTTTTGCACCAGGAAAGACATACTTTGAATGTTTCTTAAAAACTTTGTAACTTGAAAATGATATTTTGATATTATAGTCACTTTTTCACATGCAGCCTCACATTTCTCTCTCTCTGGTGCCATTTGTACATGTACAATTATATATATATCATGTATTATATCGTTAACATGATCCTGGATGATGAAAAAAGTCAGTGTTGTGGGAGTGCAGGGTTTGACAACTGCACACCTACTGATGAAATGGCTGGGTGAAACCTGATGGTCTGAAAGCATCTCACCTCATCAAGCACATTCTGCCGTTTGCTCAGGATGGGTCCATCAAACAATGATTTCACAGCTGACAGGTCAAGGATCTGATCACCAATGGCAACACCAATGCGATGTCGTGGCTGCAAAACCAAAGTCGATAGTGATACACACTGGGTGGGATTACATCTTGTGTCAGAAATAACTTAGGTGCTTTAAAAATGGTAGGCCCTCTGCCAGTTTAGCTGCCTGACGTCCTGAGGCACACTGATTATGCATGGACAACCATTTAATTATATACATCATGAACCACTTTCTGAAGTGTAATTTTTTGTCCCAGCTCCATCAGTAACTCTACATCCCTTGGTCGTAGCTTCTATTATCTTGAACATCTCTGTGGATTCAGAAAAAAAGTGAAACAGTGTCGCTACAGATCTGCCTTCGGAGTTCTGAACAGAGCGACACTTTGTAAATCATGTACACGTCAACAGATTTAAGTTGTTGTTTTTTTTAACAAGAGACTGTCTGGTGAGGTCCCACTTACTGGTTCATAGGAGAGTCATAGTTTTCCGCCTTTCTTCTTCTGACTTTTTTTTATGGACCAAGCTGCTAACACATAGCTATGATAAACGAGGGATATCCAGTTTGATCTTTGGTTAAATTGCAAGCTGAACCATCAACAGTTTCAAGTGGTTTTACCTCAGGCTATGACAGCTCACAGATTCCTTTTTTGTGGAGATTCAGATCTACTGGGTTCTTATGTCAGCTGACAAGAAAACGTGTCTCAAGCTGTCCACTGTAGTTAATGCTAGTATCAAAATTCTGCCATAAAAATGTGTCAAAGTACTCAAGCTGGCAGATAAATATATACAGTCAAACCTGTGTAAGGCGGTCACCCAAGGGACTGGGTCAAACTGACCACCTTAGAACAGGTGGACCGGGTTATCCAGGGTGTCATGTCAACAGCTAGTGTGTCAGGGGATCGTCTGGGATGACCAGGGTAGACAGTGGTTTGGCTTATACAGGTGACCGCCTTGGCAGGTTCGACTGTATATGCACTTCAAAATATCTTTCCAGTTTTTACGTGCAATTTGGCTACTTGGAAACAAGTTCTACACATACACCGATGAGTGTCGCTGGACACTGACCCTATCACATGTACCACATTGGAAGCTACATGTACGATTAATTTCACTAAGTTTCGCGCAAACTGCCGTTCAGTTGAGCTCTTTCGCTTGTTCTCCTAAGACTGTCTCCATCATCATCATTTCTGGATCACTCATTAAGAGTGTGTTTCAAACGGAAAACAGATGCGTGAAAACAATGGTTGTTGTAACTGATCTGAGTATTAGGGTGGATAGGTGGTTTGGCTGTGTATTTGTGAGAACATTCACTTTTTGTGAGGGCTTTGTTTCCTCCGACAGGAACATGTTTCCAGCTTAACCATTTGCAAACTGAATTGGAGAGTGGACTAACATTCAATGCAATACGTTATACTAGACTAGTACCCATGTGCTGTGTACAGATGTGAAGGTGTGGTTATAGCTGGGTATGCTGACAGTTGTGTAATTGCAATGATGTTTGAAAGTGATGAAAACAGAAAGGCAGGGTTTGCTTCAACCAATATCAAATGTTTAATCAGTACATGTACAAAGTAGACACTGGCATGACTATTGTAAACATGACCACAGCACAAATAAGTGAATTTAAAGCACTGGCCGGGAGTTTGACAGCCTCTGAAAAAATATCAATGCTGTTACACACTGCGGTATGCTGGTATAAAATAATGTGACAGAGTTTTTAATATAAATGTCGTATCGAGCACCTGGTACCCGCTCCGAACATGTTCTAAGGTCATGGAGGTGTGTTCCGAATCTGACATTCGATTGGATGAGCTTGTTCAGTGGCGAAGAATTGGCTGGTAACTCACACAAACAACGAATAAACTTACGTCAGCAGCAGTGCTGAAAACACCATAGGGCAGATTCTGGGTGGGAAAGTGGGCTGTCCGGAGCAACGTTGATGAAAGACATCTCTAGACCTTATAATTTTAGCAAACTGACTCGCAAGCTTCAAGCTCCGCCACGCACATGTACAGACCGTCGATTCAGTAGAAGATACGAAATAAATACGATGCCCAGGAAAAATCCCATTGGCTTGATTCAGAAAACTTGATAATGTGTTACTTTGCAGACATTATGTGTTTCCGAAAGAGGGAGACGGGTTCACAAATACCCCAAAATGACAGATGTTTGACTTCTCTGTTATCTTAGTTTGCATTTTATATGCTGGTGCTAGTTGATTGTAGTAAATCGATAGTTCCAGTACGTGGAGCAAGTTCCGCAACTCTTCGTTTTTAGAGGACCTAGTCGCAGCAAAACAGTGCGCTCCGCGCCGATAAACGAGAAGTTCACATTCCCCTTAAAAATTCGCGGAAAGACTGTCTATGTCCTTGACATTTAAAGAGAAATTTATTGTCAGTTATGCCAGTAACACCCTCTCTTACAAGCTGATAAGGGGCGCAACCTAAGGCAGACTTTGGTCTTCACAAGATGGCCATCAGGCTGATGCGTTCGTGTCGGCTGCTTCACAACAAATGCCGTCCGCTGGTGTGCTGCGCGACAGATACACACTGACGATGTCACACCGATTGGAACAAAAACCTGATACCGATTCTCCCGAATTATAAGGTGCATACTACTGCAGTTTCTGGATTATGGTGACCTGGTGTGCAATCACCTTGGGCGCTTGGCGGGTGCCTCTGGTGCCTACAGTACAGAGCATCGGGACACACTATTCGCTTAATTTGTTTGAATGCGGCGTTGCAAACATAAAGAAGTCATGTTCTCAAATGCTTTACACAGCTGATTGACACGTGTTATTTTGTCGTTATCTGAGAGTTTATCACTAATTTTCAGAAATAAGCACCTGCGGTACAAATTAATTTATGGTGGCATATGTAATAAAATGTATTCAAATAACCGTTCTGTTCTAGGAGAATTACCAGAGAATGGAGAAACTTGTTAGTGACCTGAAGACAACCGTTGGTAAAATACTTCAGGGTAAGTACCAGTGCACATATTTTGACAGCAACAGGTGCACCTGTCTTGCTGTCTCTCTTTCAAATATGATCAGCACGCAGTCATAGAGAAGACTATAGTTAGTTGGATGTAAAAAGCATTCCTCATGATTTTTGTTTGGATTTGGACAGGTGTGGAGGTGAGAAAGCCAGAGAGCGACATACATCACGGAAGAAATTGTTGCCGAGAGACCGTATCAACAAGCTGCTAGACCCTCAGTAAGGCTCTTTCCTACCAAACCCACGCATATATATATATATATGTGTGTGTGTGTGTATGCACATAGTTGGGTTTTTTGGGGGTTTGGTTTGGTTTTTTGTTGTTATGTACATGTTATATACATGTGCACGCATGCTTGCGTGTGTGTGGCTGAGTTTATATAATTATTATGTGATGTTGGCGTTTCTATTCAGATCTCCTTTTCTTGAGATGAGTCAGCTGGCAGGATATCAGCTGTATGGGAAGGAAGACGTACCAGCAGGCGGCATCATTACAGGCATCGGGCGGGTGTCAGGGTGCGTTTGTATTTAGATCTGTGAATCTTCCATTTGTAATTTTAATCTGTTAAAAGAGGCTAGCAAAAGGTGGGGTTTTTTTCCCCATTTATATATATATATGTCGGGGAAATAGCAGTTTTGCAGTTTTAATGTGCTGCATTAAAAAGAAAAGAAATTTAAGAATAAAATTTTAAAACTTTCATCTGAAGATAATTCTTTACATCTTAATATATTGCTCTAGTCTTTTTCTGTATAATTAAAAATGTTGGTGCATCTCACTCTGTTCACTTGTACTGTAGGTGCACATGAATGTAATTCAGTTTCAGTGAAATGCATTTACTGGTGTTTTTTAGAGTGGAGTGTATGATTGTGGCAAATGACCCTACAGTAAAGGCAGGAAACCTACTACCCTATCACAGTGAAGAAACACATCCGAGCTCAGGAGATTGCACAGGGAGAATCACCTTCCCTGTATATTCTAGGTACACAGCCAAGTGTCTTTTTTCTCTGCATGACATGCATCGTGTAAACCCATTGGTCCACAAGATATTATGAACAAACACTGGTGCTTTTGCACTGATACAATCATTATAACAAACACAGTCATGTAGACCTCATGGACTGTCGCTGAAACAAAGCAAGGATAACAATTAAACACTCGGTGTACTATAAGGCCTTAGATTTTGCTCTTTTTTTATACTGGCAGTCAGTACTAAAAGTTGGTACTGGAAATTATTCTCAAGTTGAAATATAATTATGTGAAATTGTTCCAGTACTGATGGTGCTTTGGGGCATAAAAGATATGTGAAAAAAACAACTCTATATAAAAATATATGTTGTTGTTTTTTGTATTTATGTTATTTCCAGTTGATTCCGGTGGTGCCAACCTTCCACGGCAAGCTGACGTGTTTCCAGATCGAGATCATTTTGGGCGTATTTTTTTCAACCAGGCAAACATGTCTTCTCGAGGTATCCCACAGGTGCGTTACATGTTGTAATGGGCAAGGTAGGATCAAGATAGGTAAGGTCTGAATAAACATCCTCGTTCAGGTTAAATGCAGAAATCATATCCATTGACATATAATTTTACATTGTTCAGCTTGTTGTAGAGTTGTTTTCTTGATAAATTTCGGTAAAAAAAATATTTCCCAGGAGTCATGTATACTATGGTTATTTGTAGTCAGATGTTAAAGTGTTTTTGTTGTGTATCCAGACTTTTTTTTTTTTTAAATTTTGACAGATAGCAGTGGTGCTAGGCAGCTGTACAGCAGGAGGAGCATACATACCAGCCATGGCAGATGAGAGTATCATAGTCCGCAGGCAGGGCACCATCTTCCTTGGAGGTCCACCCCTGGTGTGTTGTCATTTCAGACCATCTCTGACCAACTGTTTTTCCTTTAATTTGCATTTGTATAAGTATTTCACAGAGGTCGCACTGGTGTGTTGCATTTTACAATTGAAAAAGCATGGGGTAAGTAAAAATGCGTATTGCACTAAAAAATATGCGTACACATGAGAGGGAAGGTTTGTAATTTGTATGACATCAGCCCATGGAAACCAAAGTGCCAGAAAGTTACACACATCTTACTGTCATTTGACTGGCTAGTGCGGTGACCAGTGCAACTCACGTTGCAGACCGCTGACTGCCCTCCAGTGGTAATTGACAAGGGATTAGCCCAGCAAGCTGTCAAAGCGCTGACGTGGGTGCAATCGGGGCAGTTTCAAAATGCGAGTTAGATTACACTGGTCACTAGCCAGTTGATTGACAATAGGAAGCACTCTGTCCAACTTTTTGGTTGCACTTTGATTTCATTCACAGGCTGACATCATAAAAATCATAACCTTCCGTCTGTGTGTACAATTTTTTTATGCTATAGTATACGCATTTTTACTGACACCATGCTTTTTCTGCTGCAAAATGCAAAACACCAGCACAACCCCCGTCTTTCTATGTATTGTGTGTGTGTGTGTGTGTGTGTGTGTGTGTGTTTAAAATGAATTTCAATAAAAGATGATTATTCTCTGTGCAGGTGAAAGCAGCTACAGGAGAGGAGGTGTCAGCGGAGGATCTTGGAGGAGCCGACCTACATTGTGGGTCAGTCATCAGCATTAGCTTTTTCATGATGTGCATGGTAAATATGTTGGGGGAGGAGGCTGGGGACTCTGTGTGTTTGTGTGTGGGTGCATGCATAATTTGGATGCTGGGGGCTTTTAATTTACCTTGGTAAATGTACGTTATCATGTAATTGATGAGAATTTATCGTCTGTTCAGGCAGTCAGGTGTGACTGATTACTATGCACAGAGTGATGAACATGCTCTACACCTGGCCAGACGAGTAGTGCGAAACTTGAACCGGGTGAAAGACCCAGGGGTAAGTATAGACACAGTTTTGGGTGCCCACAGCCTGGTGCATTTCTGTTGTTGTTTTGCAATTGCAGTGTGCATGTGTAGGAGTTTTACCCTAGAGAAAAGCTGGTGTTCAGCCAGTGAGCAAAACTATAAAGCTGTCTGGAATTTTGCTCATTTGTTTGAATGAACTTGCTTTACTTTGAAAGAACATTTCAGCTCAGCTTGTGTTTTTGATGTCCATGGTTGTTATTTTATTGTTCAGGTGAGCATCGAGACACCAGAGGAACCATTGTACGCTGCTGATGAAATGTATGGTATTGTTGGAGACAACCTCAAGAAAACGTTTGATGTCAGAGAGGTAAATAGATGATTTTTGTTGCGCTTTGGTCTATAAGTGGGGTTTAGGAGTGCACAGTGTCAACTAACATTACCCTTCAGAAAACTGTAACAGCTAAGTATTTTTGAAGTATAGCACGTAGGTGCATATAGTTAGGTTTCATGTCCTAGTATATCTGTTTTTCTTTTAGGGCTAGGATTAAAGGACTCGTATTGAATGAGAAATAGTAGACACTTACAGCTGCTCATTTTCCTGTTGGTGATTAATGGAAAATTTGTTGTTAATTTGTCTTGTTTGTGTTACACTTTGTTTGACTGTTCCTTGACACCTGACTTACAGACATGATGATTATTTTGACTTGTCAATAGGTCATAGCTCGTGTTGTTGATGGGAGTCGGTTTGACGAGTTCAAGACAATGTATGGAGAGACACTAGTCACAGGTATGTGTTCACTACAAGTACAACTGCGTAAGTTACATTTTGAGAGATAGAAAGAAGCATGGAAAAGAAAAAAAAAAACCTACCTGGAATGGAGGAAAATGCTTCCTCACACTTTTTTATTGTCTGCATGGCATGTTTTATGTTATCTGTATTAAAAAAAAGTCCATCTTGGTAATAATTTCCTCACAGTCCTTACTGACATTTCACTGGTAATATCAACTGATGAATAATTTCAGTAATTATTTGATCTATGCTTTTTAGTTATCCTACACTGCCACTTGTCCTTACAGGATTTGCAAGACTGTGGGGTTACCCAGTGGGTATTATCGGCAACAATGGAGTCCTGTTCTCGGAGTCAGCAATGAAGGTACATGTATTGCATGTCATATATTTCATTTGTGGGATAAAGTGTTTTCTTACTGTGCACCTTGTATCAGTACACATATATACCCTAGTTTTCTGACATTTGCACTGTTTTTGAAGTTTTTGCCTTTAATAGAAAGTAAACTGTTTCTTCTGTTTTTTATTTTCTGTGACAGGGAACTCACTTCATTGAACTGTGCAGCCAGCGAGGTATACCACTCATCTTTCTGCAGAATATAACAGGTATAGAGATTATTCACAGTCACCTGTTGTGTTGTATGTTAATTCATGTAGGTTTGTGCTTTGTTACTAAGATGTCCTTGTTGAATAAAGGCTGTAGAGTAGTGTTTCAGATAGAAACAGGAAGTGCAGGTTAAAAGTAAAATCATAAGAAGTTGCACTCCCATCCTAATCTTAATAAAACCTCACTGTTTTAAGTGTAATTTGTGCAATCTTTATTCCTCATATACAGCTGATACTTGCTTCTCTGCTGGACTTAAATCTTGTCTGTGCATTTGTCACCAGGTTTCATGGTCGGCCGGGAAGCTGAGGCAGGTGGTATTGCCAAACATGGAGCCAAGATGGTGACAGCTGTGGCCTGCGCTCGGGTACCCAAGATCACTGTCATCATCGGTGGATCTTACGGAGCTGGCAACTATGGCATGTGTGGCCGTGCGTACAGGTGTGTATTCTGACCATTGGGTATTACCCGGTGAAGTCTTTATGTTGTGATTCCCTATTGACACTGTGATGGCCCCGCCGCCTGCAGACCCTAACTGGTTTTGGGGCTGCTTTTTTTTTCAGTCTGAGAGGGAAACTAGGACTGAACAATGCAAACCACTTTTATTTCATTATTTCCCTTTACAGTTTCCTCATGCTTTTCAGACATGTCAGACACTAAGGTTTTCAAAAACATCATTTTGTTTCATTTGGAACCAATGGGCGGATGTATTTTTAGCTAGGCCTTGTATGTTTTGCACATGACATAAATTTGGCTAAAGCTTTTCATCAGTCATCAGGTGTATTATCAAATCGTCAGTGTTCGAATCTACTTTCTTGCAGCCCAAGGTTTCTGTACATGTGGCCGAATGCCCGTATATCAGTGATGGGAGGGGAACAGGCAGCTAATGTGCTGGCTCAGATTCAGCGGGACCAGAGGGCTCGGGAAGGCAAGGAGGTAAGTGTAGTTCTCTTTACGAAGGTGAATGCTGTTCCACAAACTGTCTTGACTGTGGTTTGCTCAGACTGATGTACACCACACATGATCACTTTGCTGGGAGTGAATTCAGTGGTGCATCACGAGCTAGATTTCCATGTACATACACTTGATGATGTGGCTGACTGACTACTTTGCTGCGTTTTCAGTGCATTGTAGTATTGATTGATTGGTATATGGCATGACTGATGTAGGTAGGTGACATGCTGCTGACATGTCTTTAATTTATTGTGGATGATTTCTCCAGTGGACGGATGCTGAGGAGGCTGCTCTGAAGCAACCTGTCATGCAGAAATATGAAGCGGAGGGACATCCTTACTTCTCTAGTGCCAGGTATGCTTGTTAGTGGGATTGTGACCAGCTGTATACATGGGTGTTTGTGGGTGTGTATGTGAAGGGGTGGGTGGGGGGATTGGCATTTTGGAGGCTCAGGTGCAGACACCTCCTTTGCCATTTGCTTCTCGCAAGCAGTCTATCTGGGTTTCATCCTGTGCACTTTTTGCGTGTGAAGTGACCTCAGATACAGTAGTTTCATCTGCATTGCACATTGGCTCCTGGGAAATATCGCTATGCAGTTGTATTGGAAAGTATCTTCAAGTAAGGTTAACATCAGTTCTCTGCATCAGTCCTTCAGCTGTCAGTATTTGTATATTTAACATTCTGTGATGTTGGAAAGTGTGTACATGTGAACATTTGTGCGTTGCAGCTGTTTTCAAGCATAGAGTAATCGAGTGCCTGTTTGTTCTTTAACCTTCTGTACTTATGTGCATGTATAATGGTTAGTGCTTGATATTGATTGTGACGTGCAGGTTGTGGGACGATGGAGTGATTGACCCACTTGATACACGGACTGTGTTGGGCCTGAGTCTCAGTGCTGCTCTCAACTCTCCCAGGGAACAAACACGATTTGGTGTCTTCAGGATGTGATCACATACGTATAGTCAGTCATATTAGGCTTGCCCTACACTTCAGTGATACATAGGCATTGTGTAGCTGTGTTGAAATGCTCAGGACTGTGGGGTAGTAATGTACATGTGAGTGTCTGCATGTGTACTTTTTGTGTTAGGGCTTCGTTGTTTGGGAACACAAATTGTATCTGTTGTTGTGCTGTGAGAATGTTGAACACTGATATACTAATTAATCCGTGTGTACATTGCAGTAATCATGTATGCTGTGCGTATTGTACAGAAAGGTTTGTGTGAGTGATGGTATCAGTATTGAAGTCACATTATATCTCATGCTGGGGATTTGAGAGCATTTGTTTTGGTTTGACACCATTTTTCAGGCATTTAGAAACCGTTTGTATACATATTTATTTCAGTGCCATGAAAAGCATAGTTGACAGAATTTATGAAAGAGGATGGACCATGGGGATGTGAGAGATTGCACCAGATGATTAAAAGAAAGAGTTGCCATTCGCGCATCAATCATGACTTAAAAATTTACAATACTACATGCCATTTACCTGAAACTGCTTTCCACACAGTTTTCATATAATATCATGTAACCATATGGTATTGGCTGGCTGGCTGGTTAGCTGGAGCTGATCCATAAGAGTGACTAGAGACGCTGCCCTGGCAGGCTGGTTAGCTGGAGCTGATCCATAAGAGTGACTAGAGACGCTGCCCTGGCTGGCTGGTTAGCTGGAGCTGATCCATAAGAGTGACTAGAGACGCTGCCCTGGCTGGCTGGTTAGCTGGAGCTGATCCATAAGAGTGACTAGAGACGCTGCCTTGGCAGGCTGGTTAGCTGGAGCTGATCCATAAGAGTGACTAGAGACGCTGCGCTGGCAGGCTGGTTAGCTGGAGCTGATCCATAAGAGTGACTAGAGACGCTGCGCTGGCAGGCTGGTTAGCTGGAGCTGATCCATAAGAGTGACTAGAGACGCTGCGCTGGCAGGCTGGTTAGCTGGAGCTGATCCATAAGAGTGACTAGAGACGCTGCCCTGGCTGGCTGGTTAGCTGGAGCTGATCCATAAGAGTGACTAGAGACGCTGCGCTGGCAGGCTGGTTAGCTGGAGCTGATCCATAAGAGTGACTAGAGACGCTGCGCTGGCAGGCTGGTTAGCTGGAGCTGATCCATAAGAGTGACTAGAGACGCTGCCTTGGCAGGCTGGTTAGCTGGAGCTGATCCATAAGAGTGACTAGAGACGCTGCCTTGGCAGGCTGGTTAGCTGGAGTTGATCCATAAGAGTGACTAGAGACGCTGCCCTGGCTGGCTGGTTAGCTGGAGCTGATCCATAAGAGTGACTAGAGACGCTGCGCTGGCAGGCTGGTTAGCTGGAGCTGATCCATAAGAGTGACTAGAGACGCTGCCCTGGCTGGCTGGTTAGCTGGAGCTGATCCATAAGAGTGACTAGAGACGCTGCCCTGGCAGGCTGGTTAGCTGGAGCTGATCCATAAGAGTGACTAGAGACGCTGCCCTGGCAGGCTGGTTAGCTGGAGCTGATCCATAAGAGTGACTAGAGACGCTGCCTTGGCAGGCTGGTTAGCTGGAGCTGATCCATAAGAGTGACTAGAGACGCTGCCTTGGCAGGCTGGTTAGCTGGAGCTGATCCATAAGAGTGACTAGAGACGCTGCCCTGGCAGGCTGGTTAGCTGGAGCTGATCCATAAGAGTGACTAGAGACGCTGCCCTGGCAGGCTGGTTAGCTGGAGCTGATCCATAAGAGTGACTAGAGACGCTGCCTTGGCAGGCTGGTTAGCTGGAGCTGATCCATAAGAGTGACTAGAGACGCTGCCCTGGCAGGCTGGTTAGCTGGAGCTGATCCATAAGAGTGACTAGAGACGCTGCGCTGGCAGGCTGGTTAGCTGGAGCTGATCCATAAGAGTGACTAGAGACGCTGCCTTGGCAGGCTGGTTAGCTGGAGCTGATCCATAAGAGTGACTAGAGACGCTGCCTTGGCAGGCTGGTTAGCTGGAGCTGATCCATAAGAGTGACTAGAGACGCTGCCCTGGCTGGCTGGTTAGCTGGAGCTGATCCATAAGAGTGACTAGAGACGCTGCCTTGGCAGGCTGGTTAGCTGGAGCTGATCCATAAGAGTGACTAGAGACGCTGCCTTGGCAGGCTGGTTAGCTGGAGCTGATCCATAAGAGTGACTAGAGACGCTGCGCTGGCAGGCTGGTTAGCTGGAGCTGATCCATAAGAGTGACTAGAGACGCTGCCCTGGCAGGCTGGTTAGCTGGAGCTGATCCATAAGAGTGACTAGAGACGCTGCCCTGGCTGGCTGGTTAGCTGGAGCTGATCCATAAGAGTGACTAGAGACGCTGCCTTGGCAGGCTGGTTAGCTGGAGCTGATCCATAAGAGTGACTAGAGACGCTGCCCTGGCAGGCTGGTTAGCTGGAGCTGATCCATAAGAGTGACTAGAGACGCTGCGCTGGCAGGCTGGTTAGCTGGAGCTGATCCATAAGAGTGACTAGAGACGCTGCCCTGGCAGGCTGGTTAGCTGGAGCTGATCCATAAGAGTGACTAGAGACGCTGCGCTGGCTGGCTGGTTAGCTGGAGCTGATCCATAAGAGTGACTAGAGACGTTGCCCTGGCAGGCTGGTTATGGGGAGAATCATGCAGCTACCCTAACTCAACAGTCCATCGAAACAATATTCGATCCAGACAGGCTGACAGGTCGGTGACATTTGATTTAATCTTGACTGTGATTAACACTTTAAACAAACAGGCTTAACAAGTTAATGTGAGAAGAAAGTGGGAAACGTTAGGACTTTTGCTCCGATTTGTTACTACCATCTGGGCCTGGAGTTGATGTCACACCACACTCATCACACGGGTTGCAAGACCAAAGGAAAATCTATTGAACCAGTCACCCTCATGTGGTAGTGTTTGCTGGATGTCTTTCCTTGAATGTCACAGTTACAGAAGCGAACTCTGCACCAGTGACTTGTCAGTTGTCTTGTGAATGGTGAAAAGTGAATTTCAGCATGCAGAAAGTCAGCAGAACGGGACCATATTTAGCAGTAGATTTACTGCTTAGTCACGGGGTGTGCAGAAGTTTTTGACCATGGAATGTCATTTCTCGCTTCTGTTTTCATCTTGTTCTTTGTGAGTGGGTCACGTAGTCGTAAGATACGCACAAATGGATGAAATGGAGAAATAAGAAGAAACTGTTTTGCGGTTACGATGGTCATGAGATCTTTCTTTGTATGGTTTAAATAAGCAAGAACCATGATGATACAACAACAACAAACAGAACAAAAAATGTTTTTGCTTGTTTACTGTTCACTATATACTTACTTACTTAGGCCCTTGGCTCCACGTGGAGCATAGGCCATCGACAACCCTTCGCCATCGCACTCTGTTCTGGGCTAGTCTTGCCACTCCAGTCCAGTTGGTCCCCTGCTTACATAGCTCTGCCTCAGTGTCCCGCCTCCAGCTGTTGCGAGGCCGGCCTCTCTTCCTTTTCCCCTGCGGGTTCCATGTCAGGGCTTGGCGTGTGGTGCTGGATGCTGGCTTCCTGAGGGTGTGTCCAATCCAGCCCCACTTCCTCCGCAGGATCTGCTTGGCCACTGGTTCCTGCCCCGCTCGCTCCCACAGCTCTTCATTCCGGATCTTCTCTGGCCATCGGATGTTGAAGATGCGCCTCAGACAGGTGTTGAGAAATGTCTGGATCTTCTGCTGCATCGTCTTCGTTGTCCTCCATGTTTCGCATCCGTAGAGCAGAACTGACTTCACGTTGGAGTTGAAGATGCGAAGTTTGGTTCTTATGCTGACAACTTTGGATTTCCAGACGTTCTTCAGCATGACCATTGCTGCCCTTGCCTTGCCGATTCGGGCTGTGACGTCTCGGTCTGTGCCTCCCTGTCCATCAACCACACTCCCCAGGTAGACAAAAGACTCCACCTCCCTGATGGGCTCTCCACCGACTGTGACTGGTGTGTTGGCAGTGGTGTTGATCTTCGTCAGCTCGGTTTTCTTCCTGTTGATCTTGAGCCCTGTTCCGGCTGATGTGGCTTCCAGGCACGTAGTCTTGTCCTGCATCTGGCTGTGGCTGTGAGACAGGAGCGCCAGGTCGTCCGCGAAGTCGAGGTCATCCAGCTGCGTCCAGAGTGTCCACTGTATCCCGTTTTTCCTGCCTGCTGTAGTGGTCTTCATGATCCAGTCGATGACCAGGAGGAAGAGAAACGGGGACAACAGGCATCCCTGGCGGACTCCGGTCTTCACCTCGAAGCTTTCTGACAACTGGCCGGCATGGGCAATCCTGCAGCTCATGTCTTGGTAGGTGCACTGGATCAGGGAGATGATCTTCCCGGGAACTCCATAGTGCCTTAGCAGCTTCCACAGTGCCTCTCTGTCTACACTGTCGAAGGCCTTCTCATAGTCTATGAAGTTGATGTAGAGGGGGGAGTTCCACTCCAGTGACTGCTCAACAATGATGCGTAGGCTGGCAATCTGGTCAGCGCAGGACCTGTTCCTGCGAAAGCCTGCCTGCTGGTCTCGGAGCATGGGGTCGACTGCCTCTCTCATCCTCTCCAGTAGAATTCTGTTGAGAACCTTGCCTGGCACTGACAGGAGCATGATCCCTCGGTAGTTGGTTCACTATATATATAGTAACATATTTCTTATTCTACAAGCTTAGTTTGTATAGTAAGATGGATGCATAGTGTGCAAACTGTATGGTAAGTGTGATCGTAGGATACCCTAATTAGATAGAGGAAATAATAAATTGAAATGCTTAGAGCAAGGCAGAACAAATCATGGAACAGCCTTCCAGTTTGGAACTCCACAGTACTTGATCACTACATAACAATCATTTAGATTTCAAAGCATGAGAAAAGCCGCATGCTGCATTGACTAGTCATATGTTCTGGTCAGATACATGGCCCTGCATTGGAAACCTGGATTGAATTGAAATCAGAGTTGTATATATTTCTTGTCCTGTAAAACACAGAAAACAAATAGATTAACTTGAACAACCGGAGAGCTGTCAGGGTGTGTTAACGCACAAACTGTGCGTATTGACGCACAGAAATCACGAAATGACGCAGAAAAAAAATCACTGGAGGTTTTACTGACGCACAGATTTTAAAATTTTGGAGCAGGAGTGCGTCGCGTGATAATCAAATTTGATAGCATGATGCACAGCTTTCACAGTTTCAGTTTCAATCTTCGGCGATCGATCGTCAGAGCAGTCGCCACAGACACTCTGAAATGTACGGCGTTTATGTCTGTTAGAGTAGGCTGACCCTCAGATTTTTCTGCTGGAAGTCATGCTGACCCTCAGAAAAAATATCTACCACAAGCCCTGGCTGTCACAAACTGCTGCTGATCTATTGATTCAGTTGACTTATGACTGCATAGTCTGCAGTTTGAAACAGTTTATACTTGCGTATACCTGGAGGTCCAGTGCAGGATCATGTATGTCTGAAGTGAACATCAAAATATGCACACATGTTGGGCATTGATGATTCTCCTTTTTTTTCTGGAAAGAGTGCATAGTGGAGTGCAATTGTACTTTTTTGTTTTGTATGAGTAAACAGCATGAGTGTGTTTTCTGCTGGTGGTAGAACTTCTGCTTGTACCTCAGTGTGAGGGATAAAAAAAGATAGATTTGAAAATTAAAATAAACATGTCTTGAAAAAAGAATTTCTGGTTTTCTTCTTGAAAGCTGTAACATGTATACCACGCACGCACACACACACACACACACACACACACACACACACACACACACACACACACACACAGAGAATCCGTTCAATTTAGAACCTTGAAATTTCTCTTACATGTGCACTGAATGTTGCTCTATCCAGTTTATGACTTCTTTTTTTTTTTTTTTTTTTTGGGGGGGGGGGGGGGACAGCAAAGGGTTTCAAGGAAAAGTATGAGCATTCTCAGTCTTTGTTGACGCATCCTCGTAAACTGTATGCCATTGTGCGCTGACGCTAGCTCCTACACACATAAATCCCTGTCAGCCCTTTCTGCGCAGCTGCCGTAGAAAAAGCGGGGATGAAGTTCATGCCATGGTTGGCATGAGCGAAAACCTTCATATGACAATGTGAATGTTCCATACGCGACCCGGAGCCAGCGAAAGTGGTCACATGTCTGTACAAAACGGCAGCACGCGTGTAGGACCAAAAACGCATACCCTGTTAGGCTAGATAAAAAATAATAATAATAATAATAAAAATGAAATCAGAATACACACCATCGTTGGCAGTTCCAAATTATGCACATCATTTATGTACATGTACATCTGGACGAACGTGGTTGAGTCCACCTTTTGAACATAACTGTAATTTGCGTTAATGTAAAACACCGAACAGAGCAAATTCAGTAACAAACAACTTGACTTTGTCAGTTCATGATAATTCTTTATTCTTTACAGCTGCAAGTCTAAACGAAAGTAGGCGCGGAACTGATGGCGGAATGGGTGGGGGGGGGGGTGTTTGGGGGTTTAACGTCCTTTTCCACCACATACTGGACGGGGGAGAGGCCGGGGAGGGTGGATGAGAAGCGGGGCCATCTGGTCAACAGGTGTTGATACGTATAAGCTGTTTATAAATGAGGACATGCCTTGCATTTTACGATGTGCGTATTAAAAAAATTCAAAATAACACCGTGGCAACAGTCGACCGCGCGCGCGCGCGCGCGCGCACGCACGCACACACGCGCACACACACACACACACACGGATAGCGATGTGCATTCCCAGAGTGACTATCGGCGTTTTGTTTTCAAGCTTTTCGACTTTGTTGTACGGTCGATCCATGGCCGTGTGTTCTTTGTCCTTTTTAGACAAACACCATAATAATATATCACTGACAGAAATGTTACGTGCAGGCCTTCCGGAGAGCATTCTGGCCGAAATAAATCAAGCATCAGTCAGTGACAAGAATATCAAGACATTTGGCACTTTCTGCATGTTCCGTAGGCATAGGACAATAGGATAGTAAGGCCCACAGTTGTGCACCAGAAAGCACTGTTGTTGTGCTACGTAACCAAGTGACGACATCCACTGGGGGAGAGGTGGCCATAAAACCATTTTTTAGGTGGACGACATGACAGTTTCCGCTCACTTTCCTTCTCCACGTGAGTGATGTGCATGCATAAAATAGGAGACGGAGCGGGAAGGGGGATGCTAGATGGTGGAGGTGAGAGAGGGATGGGGTAAGCCGGGCCATACGTGCTGCACTGTCAGAGATTTCAGTGTGACGTGTATTTTCCGACTTGATTAGGCCAGGGATGTTCTGTACACGTGGAGCACTTTTTGCATGTTGAAGCGGCCCAGGTTGTGTCAGGGTTTGGTGGTACATGTATCATTTTTGTGTCAGTGTATGTGTGTGGATCCGTCTTAACTTCTTGCAGAAGTCGGGGGAAAAGCTGAGAGCTCTGGAGAATTCAAAACAAAACAACAACAACAAAAACTGTTTTCGCCAGTGACATTCTAAATGGGATTTTTGTCTGAACATTCGACTCATCGTCTTTCTCTCCTTTGCTTTTTACCGTCAAGGCAGTTATCATTCATTTTTCTGACGGCCGGCTCTCTCTCTCTCTCAACGTCACACACACACACACACACACACACACGCACACGCACGCTGTTGACGGATTGAAATCCCGGCATGAAGTGTTCCCAGTTATCAGTAAGTCTGACAAGAACATGTGAGTCTCAGTCGTGTGTTCAAGTCGTCATGTTGGGGCTGGCTTCGGATTTTATCAGTTTCCATTGTGAGCAGGTGGAACAAGACATGCCTGTGTTGCTGGGTTGTTGGGCAGACTGGTCCCTGATAATGACAACGATTTCAGATACCGTACTGTACTGTATTGTACAGCCCTCAAACATCGGCAACGGTTCTGCTGTTCCACCCACGGGCCTAGCTGTGTGCATATGAGTGGTATGCATACAACTGGTCACACACACACACACACACACACACACACACACACACACTGTTGGCTCTCAGGCGGGATTCGCCGGGTCTCACGACCCGATCACTAAACTGATGTCGAACGATCTAGCAGCTCGGCTCTTCAGTCCAGCATAAGAGGCGCATGTAGACACACACAGTCTCTGCTTGGATGTACTGTTGCGCCATTCTTCATTCCAGTAGGCCGAAGCAAACTAGCTGCAGCCCACTAACCCTTACATCATACATGTACCGTGACTGTCAGAGCCTGTATAGCAAGGACACAATGTGACCACTTGCTGCCGACCTAGGCTGGTAAGCCTGCTGTCCACACGTAACTCTTGGTCAGTAAATCTTGCCTCCTGACATTCTCATGAAGGCAAAACGTTTGCCGAAATATCAAAGGGCGTTATGCTGTTTTTTTTTGTTTGTTTTTTTTTTTTTTGGGGGGGGGGGGAGGGGGGGAGTTAACGTTTTTCTTGCAGTGACAGCCTCAGTTTTATCGTCATCTGGAAAATGTTCGTAAGGATTTGACAAGCGCCCAGGTCCTTGTTCCAAATAACAAGTTGAAACAGGGAAGTCCTCTATATCCGCAATCTTTGTTTGCAAAACTGACGCTCGTCGCCAAAAGACCAAATCAGTACGTAATGGGTATGCCGGCCGGATCTCCACTGATTTTCATCTGTATATCACTGCTATTTGAACTAAAGATTTGACGTACTGCTGATATCTTGCTGGTGTCTGAGACTGACACATGCTGAATCAGCTTCCATCATCCGTCTGCGCGGCTTTTTAGAACCATCACGGTATTCCGGGTTTTTGCCGGCCAGTGCTACCAGCAACCTTTTTCTGCCCCTGCGACTTTGAAACGGACGAGACCAGGACGGCCGGCCAGACATCATACGGTCTACACAACTCAGCTCTCCCCTCCTTCTATCTGTGAGTGACACTCTCATCTATCCTCGTCCGTCACACACTTGAGCCACAGGACGCACTCAACCGTAGCGCCGGCTTCTTGCTGTCACCCTGTCACAGCGCGTGGCCTCGTCACGTGAGAAGAGCTATAGCGAAGGAAGTCTTGTAGCCAGGGCCAAAAGACAATGTGGTAGACGGAAGGCTGCTCTCGACAGGTGAGCAACGCGGAGCTGTTCCAGATCTTCTGAGCGTTCTGTGCTGGGCTGGGACAGCTGTAGCGTCGCACTGCTTCTCCTGAAGTCTGGTTGTGTTGGCACGAAGACCGGAAGTCTCCGACACCATGGCAATAGTGGCGGTTACCTTGGTGATGTTGCTGGGTCTTGTGCAGAGCATTTGTGAGTACAGTTAAATATTTGGGGCTTTAATAGCCTAAGAACCAACAGCCGACGGTGTTGTCTGTCCTGCCTTAAATTCCATATTCTATCATGATGGTCACCGGCATACTTACCCCCCACGCAAGTGGACCTTTACAATTTTATATTGTCGCATTATTATTATTATTATTATTCAATATGATTTTTTTCAGTTGGGGGGGGGGGGGGGGGAAGAAACTCAGTGTGTGTGTGTGTGTGTGTGTGTGTGTGTGTGTGTGTGTGTGTGAAATTGCCAGACACAGTCATTGTCCGAAAGCTGTATTGAGACCACACCTTGTTTCTTTTCAATGACGGGCTATCGTCACTTTGGTGGCATACGTCGCAGGTACTCTTATCACCGTGCACTTTTATATCTGTCCTTCTTGCATAGAATGATTGGCGTTGGCTCCCAAAATGAACACAACAGAATCAGTAATAGCATAGATTTTCATGGAATCCTGTAGTCATTTTCGAAACATATATACTTCTGTTCTGACTTACGACACTGAAGTTAAGAGTGCCAGGTGTTTCATTCGTATATATTTACTAGTACTTTTGTCACAGTGTACTATTTTTTCTGCCCTTATCGCATAGGATGGTTGGAGGTAGTTGTCAAAATGAGTATAGCAGAAAGCAAGCCACGATTTACACAGAATCTATGTCTTCAACTAACTTTCTTCTACAACTAACTGCTATAGTGAATTGTGAGTCAAACAGATTTCTGTTATACATAGCTGAAGTGGGTCAGCAGTTTCTGTCGTTGGCTTGGGGGGCTCACAAGTTCTGTGTAACCCGAACCGGACCCAGGATATTACGGAACCCTGGCCCAGGATATTACGTATATATATATATAGGTCAGAGAGACGCCGAGTTCTCCATGACATAACGAACCGCTCACTTGTTTGACGACAAGTTCGTGTACTTGCCACAAGTGGGTGGTCAGTTTTCAGTGGACTGATACTTACTGCATGTCGGTTTGTTTGTATAGTCGATGTGCATGTGCAGCTGAGCCTGAAAGGACATGACTATGATACACGGTATCTGGTTTACATGTAGCGGTCGACTCACACACACACAGTCACACACAGCCTATGGTCACACACACACACACACACACACACACACACACACACACACACACACACACACACACCTTTGTATCAAGTAACAAACACACACGCGCGCGCGCACACACACACACACACACACACACACACACACACACACACACTCTCTCTCTCTCTCTCTCTCTCTCTCTCTCTGATCGAGAGCGGTTCACATTTCCTGATGACCCGTCGGTTTCGGTGATTAAGTACCATAGCAGGGTGAACTGTTGGGATAACTACTGTAACTTGACTCTTGTCGGACGAATGAAGGTATCGCGGTCTTGCAAGGCGATGGATACTTTTCACAATGTATACGTTCCAGATAAGATCTGCCAGCGTGGTTTCAGGCGCTTGTGACGGCTATCTTCTTACTTTCACGTGTATCGTATCCTCTAAATGAAGGCCCAGACAGAATGTCAAGGTATTGGATGACACAGTCCTCCAATCTGACACTGTCGTTTACTCCATACTAAGATTCAGCTTGCCCATATCTTACAGCCACCACGGCTACCCCTAGGAGGTCACACCCCCTCCATCCTCAGTAACGCGCGTGCGCGCGCACCGGCACACACACACACACACACACACACACACACACACACACACACACCACCGATTTCTGTGACGTAACAAGAATGTAAAACCAAAAGAAAACAGTCGACGGCGTCATTGTCTGTCACTTGTAAACCGTGCTGTGGTAATTACTTCATCGACAGGGAAAATTCGGAAAGTGAAACATGTAGCATTGCACACCACGCGCCTCTGAATAGGACCGCGGCAGTCTTGCACCGCCGGCGTCACTGGCTTGGCCAAATATAGACATACAAAATGGGAGAAACATCTGCAAATAAATTTGCATAATGAAGTCACAGCACCGTGACGTGTTCTGGCCCAGCCATCAGTCCTGTAGCAAACGTGCCCGTGCTCCATTCTCAGCCGTCACGAGGAGAAGGCTTCCGTTGTGACAGTTGACTGTCATTCTCGTCTAACTTACGCCTGTAAACGTCAAGAGGTCAGGGGGGATTACTCGCCAGTCAGTGAGGGGTTACGTGACTGTAATTGGCATCCTGAAAAATGGCACAGTTAGGGCAATTATTCTTTAGAAATGTCTCTATTGCATTATAGTGCACAAATGAAAAAACTAGGAAATATTTTCTGTCCTTGAGCTCCGAAGGGCAGTCAGCGATCACACTGACAGTTTTGATGATTTACACCCAGCTGTTTTTCAAAATCTGAGTCAGACCTGTGGACTGCTAGAGCATTTTAAATGCAGTCATATGGATGCCCTCCGTAAGGTTAGGCCTTCATCTCATACCTACGTGAACTGTACACACCACCACCACTAAAAGCTGTCTGTCTGTCTGTCTGTCTGTCTCTCTCTCTCTCTCTCTCTCTCTCTCTCTCTCTGTCTCTCTCTCTCTCTCTCTCTCTCTACTCACAAGAACAGGTATTCATATCCTGCTGGTACTACTGTCAAATGTGCAATGTGCCACACGGCAACTGAAGACGAAAAGCATTTTCTGTTGGTTTGTCCAGCGTATTATAGCACCCCGTCCCTGTTTAGAGTGTCATTGTTGCTCGCGTGTAGAAATGAAACGATTATAAAAAATGTGGCTGTGTACATATACAAAGCGCTCAAAAGGAGAGAAGTTGCACTTGGTTAATTGTGTTGATTCCTGTCATATTGTATCATAGTTATAGTCCAGTAGTAATGCAGTTTCATGTTTGTTACATAGAATCTGAATGTTCATGCTATCAGTGTCACTGTTCACACTCTTGTTGTGGGCCACTGGCCTAAAACAATAAAACCTTTGAGTCTTGAGTCTCTCTCTCTCTCTCTAACACACAAACACACACACACACACACACACACACACACACACACACACACACACACACACACACACACACACACACACACACACACACACACACAATGTCAGCAGAAAGCGGGGATCAGTATGTTGTGGCCATTCAAACAGGCCAGTGAATATTGTGCAGGTATACGTGATACTAGAAGTCCGTCACGAAGTCTTACATCAGTCTGCTTATCAACAGGACTTTGTTCCTTAACATAATTTATATGACGTTAACCGAGCTTGGTCAGTTTAGCTCACTGAGCTGGTGTCATTTGGAACAGAAGAAAACGTTTCGAAGAAACTTTCGCGTTGCATGAATCTGCATGTTCAAAAGCGTTCTTTGTTGTGGATGACGGCTACGATTACCTTCCATTCTCAGTGTTGTTTTAAAACAACAATTAATAGCGTGTCTGTTCGTTTGATTACACAGCATTTTTACAAAGAGAAAAAAAAAACATTTAGAATGTTTTCACAAAAGATAAATGAAGAATAGCCAAGCACGCGACGTCTGTTTCCGCTTCCGCAAAATATATTATGAGGGTGTGTGGAGACGTTGGGTCCTGGATATGGGGCGTCAAACTGATGCGCCTTACACTTAACTACCACGAACTCGAGTAGGGACGTTGTAGGGGTGAGGGAGGTTGCATATGAGTCCAGCAGTTCATCCGAACTGTTTAGTTGATCGATGAACGTCATCCTTTGTGAATACAATATCAACGAACAAATTTCGAGCAAGATTTGGAATCCTGCTCTGCGGCACATAGCACCAGTTTTGTACATTTGGCGTCCCATAATATCTGGGTGTAGCACATGTCCTCCGTGACAGCACAGTGGCATGGGTGATGTATGGTGAGTCGCGGAGAAAACACTGTATATGTACTGTGGCTGCGTGAACGCCTAACAAAGCTGTGGATGTCAAGGCTGCTTTATAACAGTTACTAATTTGTTTCCGGGTTTAGCGTCTCTTGCATTTGTAGGCCGGGATGGATGACAGGAACAACAGGCAGGCTGGTAATTTTGGAAGAAGAGTAAGGATGACTGATTATTTGTGAAAACTGAAGGAAAGAGGGGTTTGACGGAAAGATGAAAAGCGTTGTAATTGTTTGCAACGAATAGTCTCTACTACGAAGGGACGATGTGGAATTCCAAATTTCAAATACAAGTGCAAAATTTGAAGTTTTAATTTTGAGTGAGAATGCTAAATTTAAAATTCCAAATAATGACACAACATCCTCGAAACGTCTCTCGGTCGGTGCTGTCTCTGCCGACCCCAACATCAAAGAGCGGCTGGCGGGTACCGCGCGCATGGGGAACCTACCACTGGACCCGGCTCGAGGTATTAGAAGTAGGGGTCGGGGGCGAGGGCAGGGGGCGGAAGGGGGGGGGGAGAAGTGAATACAGAGTGACCTACGCCTTCGTCCACTCTGCATCTTTTACAATACCCCGAGCTGGGTCCAGTGGTAGGCTTCCCATGCTCGCGGTACCCGCCGACCGCTCTTTGATGTTGGGGTCGTCAGAGACCGCTCCGCCGGACAGACGTTTCGAGGGTGTTGTGTGAGATCTGGAATTCGAAATTTCTCCCTCAGATTTTAAACTTCAAATTTTGCATTTGTATTTGAAATTTGAAATGTCACATCGTCCTCGCATTCTGTCTGTCTGTCCACCTCTCTTTTTGTCGTGTGTGTGTGAATGTGTGTGCCGGTTTCGCTTAAAAAATAAAAAGGGGGGGGGGGGGGGGGTGGAACGGAAGTGAAGTGTATGAGGGGAGAAAGAGGGTTTTAGAGATAACCCATGTTCAAATCATGATTTTATCATACGGCTTTGATGTAGGCACTGCGCTGGTGATTCTTGCAATTAGTTTCTGCCATGTGCTGGGTTGCTTGGTACACTTTCTCAGTGATTGTCTGTTGTTGTTTTTTTCCCTTGCAGACTGTGACTGTAATCAGAAATACCTGGTACAGCGAGATGAGCAGTTCTTCATCACCTCTCCAAACTACCCTGGCAACTTCACACAGTAAGTTCAGGGAAACCAAATAAGAAGTCGCCTTATCATTGGACAACACACAAACAAATTTGCTTGAAGCCCCAGTTTCATGTGTACCTTTTGTGACAGAGGCTGGCTTCGTATACTTTGCTGTTTCATTGCAAACTACTCGTAATTTTGTCAGACTTGTGTTGCTGGTTGTTGCTTTTTGTTGTTGTTGGTTGTTTTTGTTGTTGTTGTTGTTGTTTTTTGTTGTTTTTTTTACTGCCAGAGTCGTTTGTTTGTTTTGGTATGGTTGCTGTTGCCGAAAATTTGGCAATTTAAACAAAACGAAAACTAGATCCAAAGACAGTTAGTGGAGGGAGGGGAGAGGGGACACCTTTCTTGCCGTTGTTTCTGCTAGTGTTAGTCGTACATTCATCTGCTAACGCTGACCATGATTCCCTGCATGTCTACACCAGGTTCGCTGACTGTTACTACGAGCTGTCTACCATTTCGCGTGACGTAGGCACGGTGGTTTTCGTGGATGTCGTTGACGTCAGTCTGGACTGTAACGACAATCTCACTCAGCTTAACGTCTATGACGGTAAGACCCCTTTGTTGAACGCTTTAACCATTTCTTGGGTAGATGAGAGAGCATACTGATGCATTCAGCCGTCATGGTGGTTTGCCGAAGAGCATTGCCTTCCAGTGAATGGTTAATGTTCAGTTTAAACAAAAGTGTATGATGGATCCGTCTTACCCCACAACAGTGTCCATAACTTATGTTTGCACTGGTGATGGTTAATTTTGCAGCAGAGTCTGGTCCATGATTCAGAACAAAACAGATTGATGATCAGACACTGGAGAAGTTAAGAATTGTGTTTACACTGCGCGTAGTTTTATGAAATCTGTTTTGAACGGATTTGGTTGTGTGTACATTGACAGGTTTTTCGCGGCATCCACGGTTCCTTGGCCAGGTATGTAAGGGCGGGCAGGTGACATTTGAGAGTCCCAAGTATACGCTGTATCTCACCTTCCGGACACGCGCAGTCCACCGGTCTCGGGGCTTCCGGTTGCGGGTCAGAGCTGAGCCGAGTGAGTCTTCTTTGTTTAAATCATGAGTCGTCTTGCTTGGAAAGTTTTTTTTATGGAATTTCCTGTTACCTGTTTCAAATTAACATTTGTTTTAAAAAAAAGAAAAAAAGTATGGGCCAGGTTAGTCATATGTCACTCAGTCTTGTGTTGGAGAGAGCAAGAATTTTATTTTCAGCCACTTAGCTGGATAATTACGCATTCATTTTAATTAATTTATCGTCGGTTAAAGTCTGTGGTAATTGTCAACGTGAGACGAATGAGTGGCATTTGTATCTCTGTAACTTTTTCTGGACACTTGTTTTTTTATGAGTACGTTTAATGTGATTTATGTGGACATAATTACGCTGACGCTAAAGACACTTCATGCTCTATTTTCCAGAGTTCTCACACTGCTACACACAGACCACGAAAGTGCTGGATGTGTCACCATCGCCTGGTGTCATCACGTCACCATTTTATCCCTACGAAACAGACGCGTGAGTCATGCCTCAGTGTTTTCCTGCTTAGTTCTTGCTGGGTTCTTGCGGAAGTTGAGGGCATGTTCACTGGATTCTGTTTTTGTTGAAACAACATTGAAATTAATGTATGCGTTGTGTTTTAATTGTGAACTATATTACCTGGGCGTTTGGTTTCACAATAGTAATCCCCAGTGCGAGGAAGCAGATTGAAGTACTTAGGCCCTTGGCTCCACGTGGAGCATAGGCCATCGACAACCCTTCGCCATCGCACTCTGTTCTGGACTAGTCTTGCCACTCCAGTCCAGTTGGTCCCCTGCTTACATAGCTCTGCCTCAGTGTCCCGCCTCCAGCTGTTGCGAGGCCGGCCTCTCTTCCTTTTCCCCTGCGGGTTCCATGGCAGGGCTTGGCGTGTGGTGCTGGATGAGATTGAAGTACGGGGTGACTTTAAATACGCACTCAGTCATACACTCTTTCCCAAATTCAAAAACGGAATACAATGTAGACAAACAGAGAAAAGTGTTTTATTAAACACGCTCTCCGAGCTCACACACTCTTTTCCGTTTGAAATAGGACATAGACCGAAATGGATTGACAAACCTCCCCCCCCCCCCCTCCACAACAGCAAAGTATACGGAGCCCCCCCCCCCCCCCACACACACACACACACTGTCGTTATGTCCGCACATGCTTTTGTGACAGAAAGACGACGACATTCCCAGATAAACGCCCCTTTATTCCACCCAAAATTCAAGATGGTAATATTTTGTACTGTAGTTCGTTACTACTCCATTGTGCCGCTTTTCACTAATGCTGCGACAGCCAACACACTGACACAACTGCTAACGGACACGAAACTCCACGTTGAGACTTTCATGCGAATTCCCACAAAGTAACTGACTGTAGAATTTCAAATTAAAACTTGAAAGTAACTTGAAGTGCGGAAGGCAGTTAACTGTTGTTGATCATTGCGACATCGGCTTTTGGTTGTTCCAGTAACGTGAACTGCCGTTGGCTGCTGAAGGCGCCTGAGGGAAGTGGGGTGAACGCTACTCTCTTGGCGGCCGACATGCGGGGATCCCGACAGTGTAACAACTTTGGCCTTTTTATCTATGACGGTAAGCTCTTTGTGTGTGTGTGTGTGTGTGTGTGTGTGTGTGTGTGTGTGTGTGTGTGTGTGTGTGTGTGTGTCTGTGTGTGTGTGTGTGTGTGTGTGTGTGAAGGAAAATGGTGTGAAGGAAAATGCACTGCCCTGCCGCAAATTGTGAAAATCTAGGCTTGCGGCTTTCTACTAGAGACTAAGGGGTGGGTGAGTGGGTGTTTAGGGGTTTAATGTCCTTTCCACCACATACGGGTGATATCAAAGATGGGGCAACGATGGAAAAGGTCAGCACAAAATTCATATTTGGCCCCAGCCGGGATACGAGCTCACGACCCGAGCATTAGAAGTCCAACGCTCTACAATTCGGCCACCCCGGCTCCCCCTACTAGAGACTAAGAGAGGCTCGTTATGCTTCTGATCAAATCAGTGAGATGGATATTGTCATTCTCCGTAGTGGCTAAGCCGGTAAGTTGATTCGCTTAAAACACTTCCAACATGTATGATTCCTTTTCAACTTTTAAAAGATCTTTTCATTTAATTATTTTATTAATTATTTAATAATTAATAATGTACTCATTATTTATTTATTCCTTTATTTATTTATTTGCAGGTAAAACAACGTATGACGACAAACTGGTGGCAGCAGTGTGCGACAACTCTGTCCGTACATTCCAGAGTAGCGGACCTTACTTGCTGATTGTCTTCACGTCGGGGTCGCTGGTTTATCACAGTGGTGGCGGCATCAAGCTCCAGTATTCCGTCATGCAGCTTGACAGTACGTCCGTTTCCTGTTTCACTCACAGAAGGATTACATTTTTTTTTAAATGTAATTTTGGCTAAAGACCTGGTAGATGGTCGCACTTAAACAGAGAAAGTCAGATATCCAACTCTATGAGTCTTGGCGTTCCGCGACTTCTATAAAACCTCTTTAAGTACTGTCAAGGAAAAGTAACTATAGCTATCACTGCCACTGACAGGTCTTAGAACTGCTGCAGCACGCCCGCAACATCATCCTGTTCCGCCGCAGAGAGTTACTCACTCTGTAGCTGATAGATTACAAGGAGACATAGGAAAGTTCAGAGTGCATCATTTGTCAATAAGATGTGTGACATGTTACGTGTGACATGCTAGTTAAATTTTGTGTGAGGCACAGCCTTGAGACTAAGCTGAACAAGCACGTGCTCTTTGTTGTACGACAGCGCAGTGCAAAGTCCACTCCCGGCGGAGGTGGATTCAGTTTCTTGGCTCAGTTCTTGTTCTGCTGAGGCTTAAGCGTGTCTTCATTAAGGCTTAGGCGTGTCTTCTTAAACTTAAAAGGCTTAGGAGTCTTTTTCCATGCGGCGTGGGCGGGGCGGCGCAGGACTGACCACGGGCGCATTAGTGCCTTTGTCCTTGTGACATGAATCAGAAGTGTGTAATTAACGTCACTTTCTCTATCTGTTACAGGCGACGAACAGCATGTTATCGGCCAAACTCTCTTCTTCGTCATCACCGCCATCCTCCTCGCCATCATCATCGCCGTGTCCACTGTGGCCGCCATCAAACTCTTCCTTCTGCCCAGACGCCGGAAGTATGCCGAACGCAGGCGCCGTGAGGCCAGAGCGAGGCTGACCAGGGTCAGTGTTGCTGACAGCCAGTCAGATCTCCTGCCAAACATGGGTGATCACAGCAACCTCAGTTCCTGCGCCAGTCTCTCGTCATGCGGATCCACGTCGTCCAACACGGTGGATCCGGGGCCCACGTGCCAGTCATCCGGCTCGTCCATCTCGCGCTTGTTGATCCACTACTGGCTGAAGAGAGGGAGGCGGGAGAGAGGGAGGTCGTGTGACGCGGTGCCGGCGTGTGGTTACCGGAGAGACAGTAGTGGTGGAGTTGTGTTTGGTTTGCCGGGACTCCCCCCTTTCCCGTATGAACTGCCGCCCTCGTATGAAGAGGCCATGGCTCATCCCGCAGGGCTGCCTGTTGAAGGGGACAGTACTGTGCCAGAGAATACGGACACTCGGCCCTCTGGCCAGCTCCCGGTGTCAGTGTTATCCTGACTGTTGTTGTTATGCTGCGTCAGAGTCATTATCAAGTGTTCGGTGCGCAAGACTTTTTGTTTTAGTATGTATCAATGAATGTGTATGGCTGAACGGTGTTTTTACCAATAAAAGTATTTCTTGTCTTTCGTTTTGTGCTTCGATGTTGTGGTTGTTGATGTGATGCAGAAGCTCAAAGTTAGAGTCTGGAGTTAACTGTGCATATTACTATTAGCTTCAGTTCCTCACGTGTCAAACACTAACTCAGGATTTTGTGAGTGTGCACATCTAACTGACCGATGGTGGCCAATACGATACCATGTACGCAACAGTAGTCGCCAATCCCTACTTTTGTGTTGCAAAACTCCACAGTGCATTACCTAACGCAGTACTCCAGTTGCATGCAGCACTGACGTCTTGCTTTGGCGACTGACGCACTCTGCACATTTCGCGTGTCTCTGCTCCTAAAGGATTATAGTCCTTGTAACTTGATGACGCGAAAACTGAGTATCCTGCACGATGTCAAAGGAGGAAACATAGGGGAGGTACTCAACACACGTCAAGCAAGAGCTGTCAGATCAACCTTTCACATTTTCCAAAAAATCCTTGCCCAAAGTCGAGGAATGTGTGGAAAAAACAAACCCAAACCCCAACAGCTTACTTTTGGTTCGCAAAATATATTACTTACACTGGTACGGCATCAACAGAAGGTAGCCGGCGGTGAGTCCATAGGCTCCAACTGACGTTCGCTTTCGTTTTTGAAGTGCAGCGCTCTCATCAGTAACTTCTACAATCGACGTCAGACGTGACAAGAAACACTGGTTCTCGCGCCAGTTCCTTACAGAAGCCCACAGAAAGCGTTCTGATACTGAAAGATAAACTGACTATGTGTACAACTTCACATTAATTTTCGCCTGTACTGTCCGGAAAGCATTAGCCTGTGATTCTTGGAATAACCTGCTGGTCAGGTAACTTTCACTTCGGTGATATCGCACTTCCGGTACATTATTGCACAACAAATGTGGTAAGTATAAAAACATAACCAAAAACACCTATGTGTATAAGGGGCTGTAGCACAAACGGTAGTGCATCCGGCTTAAGCTCGGAAGGCTCCGGGTTCGAGCCCCGGCGGCTCCATGTTGTTTTGGGAGGAATGACTTTCAGGAGTACAATTTCGTGGGTCATAGCTTTACTGACACGCGTAGCAGGTTATGTAAGATATTACGTGTTAATTTGAGAAGCAACAACGTCGTTTGATTTAAAGACTGAGGACTGTAAGGAAGCAGTGACTGTTGTCATTTTAAAAAATGACGGTAGATGTCATAGATGTCTGTCTTTTAGGTCATTCAGAAGGAAAAAAATCACTGAAAAATCTAAGAAAACAATAACACAAGGATACAAGGCACAGTCGTCGTTTCGGTTTTTCATCACGTTCATCGTTACAAGACGGGAGACAGCTCTAACCAAAAAAAAAAAAAAAAAAGGGGGGGGGGGGGGGGGTGTAAACACACACACACACACACACACACACACACACACATGATAACAATACTAATAATGTACACCCGTCCCACACAAAGCATCCATCCGGCCTTAGGCTACAGGAAACCATGGACCATGTTGCGAGAACCGCAAGAACCTGACCGAACCCCGGGACTGGGGCGCCCTTTGTATTTTATTTTATTTTATTTTGTATATTTATTTATTTATTTTACAATAACAACAACAAAAGCATGGGCAGAAAGCCATGGATGTCACGGCCCGCCTAACCTATAGTACATAATAACATGTAGTCAAGTGAAGTTTCCCCATACAGCTGACATGGTACATTAAAGTTTTTTTGTTTTTTTTTTTCGTTTTTCTTTTCTTATTCTGTAGTACAAAACTCCGCGAAACCGGTGCTTGGTTAATCGCACTTCCGACCACCATGCCTCGCGGCCAATACGAGTCCACACGACAACAGGCGTCCACCCTTCCTCGTGTATCGCACAAATTTGATCCATGAAGTAAACACTCGATATTAACTCAATTCCTACCAAGTCAGTAAGTTTGGGGTTGTGCACTAGTGGCCTTAAATCATAATTCATTTATGTCTGCAGTCGGGGTGTTGCACTTTGATTATACGCGTGTAATAAGAGCCGCCAAGGAACCGTTGATTTTGCCTGATTTTCGCATACAGGGCCAAAACCGAAAGAGTACAAAACATGGGATGCTCGTGTCGTGCGCGGTACGACATGTGTGAAAGGTGTCGTAATGATAGAACAAGAAACGCAGAGGATGTCTTCAACATATAGCAATCTTCTGGCAAGAGCTACTCAGACAAAACCCTTCAGTGCTCAAAGTCGGGAAATGAGTACGCGCGAAAGAACTTACTTTTGGTTTGCAAAGGTATTCGAACTTCTGTTATTCAATGTGTAGCCTGCATAGGTATCCGGAGAATGTGTAAGCTCAAACTGACTTTTGCTTTCGTTTTCAACGGTTCAGTACTCTAGCTATGCGAAGAACCGACTGATGATAAAAACAACAACACAACGCTGGTACTCTTGTCGTGAACTGATTGCTTATTGCACAACGAATGTGGTAAATATAAAACATAACGAGCGTAACGTTTGTGTGTAGGGGTCGTAGCACAATCGGCAGTGCGTCCGATTTATAGTCGGAAGGCTCCGGGTTCGATCCCCGGCGGCTCCATGTCATTTTTGGGAAACTTGTCAATAGGAGCACTATTTCGTGGTTGATAGCTTTGTATATCAGTGTATATATTATCAGTGTGTGGATTTAAGTAACAACATCAAAAAGAAAAAAGAAAAAGGGTTCTGTTTAAGGACTCGGGATTGCAACGACGCTTTGAGTGATGCCTTCATAGTCTTCGAATCCCGGCTGGGGCCAAATATTTGTGTTGACCTTTTCTTGTTGCCCCGTCTTTGATATCACCCATACGTGGTGAATAAGGACGTTAAACTCCCAAACACCCCCCCCCCCCCCCCCCAACCCGCCTTCATAGTCTCAGTGCAGAAGTGAATGGTGGGTGTTTCGGGTGGTCACAGTTATCACTGTCACGGTTTGTCTTTCACTACTGGCTACTCCAGATGAAACAAGTGAATCTATAGAGCTGTCATGGTTTGTCTTTCACTACTGGCTACTCCAGATGAAACAAGTGAATCTATAGAGCTGTCATGGTTTGTCTTTCACTACTGGCTACTCCAGATGAAACAAGTGAATCTACAGAGCTGTCACGGTTTGTCTTTCACTACTGGCTACTCCAGATGAAACAAGTGAATCTATAGAGCTGTCATGGTTTGTCTTTCACTACTGGCTACTCCAGATGAAACAAGTGAATCTATAGAGCTGCTTTTTGGCCCACGGCTACCGTGAGCGACTATACACATATCATTTCAGCCCGTCATCATCAAACACGTTAACACGTTTTTTGTTTCAGTTTGCTGTTATTCCGGCGCCCAGTGACCCGCCATTAACGGTTCTAATACGGCTCTCAGTGCAGACAAACATGACACGGACCTCCAGTGCAATTGAATAAAGTTGCATAATTTTTTTTTTTTACTTTTTCAGTGACTGAAAGCGCGCCTCAATGGGAATTAAGACTCGAATTTTTTCCAGGAGAGACTTGGCTGCAGTCAACCTTCGACTCGACACCCCCTCAGTGAAGTCTACTCCCCTCGATGTACTGAACATAGTTTTAACCTCCAAATACTTGCCTTACACTGCACAGTTACCGGATTACGCTCCTCGAGCCCCGCAACTGTATAGCCGAACCAAGTTAAAAGCAACCGGTGCCGGGGTTCAAAGTTCAAACCCCCGACCCTCGAATTTCCAGACTACCGTTTTACCCAACTGAGCTATAGGGACAGCCGAGCATTTTGTTCTTAGAAAGCTATACAAACTCAATCCATGCGGTCGCCGATAAAATGTGTGCACAAAAACTCGTTTGCTCTTTTCGTTGTAGATATTACGAAGTTGCTCGTGATGGCAATATTGATATTTAAGGTGCTTTAACTCCTGACTCGATTTCAAATAATAAAGTTGCCAAGGTAAATAAAAATGGCGGCGGTTTCGCTTCTTTTTGCATGGAGAAACTCACTCGATTCCCGTTTTCTTGAGTTTTCCGAATACAAGTCGAGGCGAGTTGGTTGTATTGCGTATCAGTTCCAGCAGCGGGAGAATTAAATGTAAACACTGGCCGGCCATGTGGACTCAGTCTGTCCGGCCTACAGGAGGCCTTGGCACAAACTTTCTAAAGCGATCCACATGGCCGATTAAATGGATGGTTTAAATTGTTTGTGTGCAAATAACAGCGTGTTGTTTAGGATCTGAACGGGTAGCCCTAGTGGGATCCTTATCCCGCTATGACATGTTTGTTTGTGTCGTTAGTGGAAGTTTAAAACTTGTGTTTTTGTTTGGATTTGAGTTAATAAGTGAATTGACACCGTCTTGCCAGCATAAAACTGAAGGCGCCAGCACTTTATCATAGTTCTGTCGGCGTCGTGCTCTGCCGACGCACAAACTCATTCGTCTGCTATGTGCAGCCGCTGTCGACTGTCAGTTTTTACTGCTGATTAGCCTGGGATAAACCGGGGTTCAAAATATACCATAAAATGGCCCAGAAAAGGATGATAAAGCATATGCACCTCATCAAGCTGTGGTATACCGACTCGTATTTTGATCCAAGATGCAATCAACCCTTCGCTAAAGCTCAGGGTTGATTTGCGTCTTGAATCAAAATACTCGTCGGTATCCCACAGCTTGAAGGGGAATAACTGCTAATTCCCTGCTACTACACGGGCCACAACACCCGGCCGTGCGTGAAGCACGTGCGAACTGAAACTCACGCACCTAGCCGGGTCGCCGGGGACGTCACAGTGTCTGGACGTACCCAAACCAGAAAGGGGTGTATTTCTCAGCTTCATTGTTAGTTCGTCCACTTACAGCTATCCTGATCAAACCCTGCCAAATTATACTTACTTCATTCAACATTTTAAATCTGTCACTGCTCAGTTTGGACGGCTTTCCGTGCTGTTGACTTAGTTTCAAAACTTAATAATATTTCAATGGAACAACCCTCCCACCCCGTGCTTAGTATTGGAGCGGACCCCAAACCGCAGTATAAAAGCGACCAGAGGGAGAGAACTCGTTGAACTGGAGGTCTTGGCTGGTAGGTAGTGTGTACTGATTTGGTTATGCAATTTTAAATAACAGCTAACCAAACTGATTAGGCCTAATTGCGATCAGTCGACTAGTGCATGATGTTGTCTAGGCAGTGGCGGGTCTGTAGCGGGTATTTGTTTAGTGTTTTAAATGATTAAATACGACCATTTTTTTCGCGACAACAACTCACCGCCGGGCCATGGCACTGAGTCTGGCCACCACTGACGGTCAGTGGCAAGACGGCCGTGAGTTACCCGGAAAAGGTGACGTCTTTAGATTCTCTCTCTCTCTCAGTCTCTCTTTCTGTCAGTGTCTCTGTCTGTCTGTCTGTCTGTCTGTCTGTCTGTCTCTCTCTCGCAAACACACACACACACACACACACGCTCACGATCGTGGTCGGGGGGGGGGGGGGGGGGGCTGTAAGGTGCTAAAGACTGTACCGTTTTGTAGCCATTCAAGAGGAGAATACAACCAATAGTCGTTCAGCTGGCTGACAAGCATGACTGCTTTTGAAATCAGGACAGCTGAAATTGAAACGGTTGAAACATCATTCATTCAGACGTCATTATGCGCACGGCCTCAGACTCTTTTTTTTGTTTTCCTCATGGAGTACTCGAGAGCTTCGAGTTGGACATTGGATTAGATTATCATTATCACGCATGTAGACAATCATTGGTGATGCAGACTCCCTCCACCCAAAAAATCAATAGCTGTGCAGCAAATACTTCCTGTCGTATTTCCTACCCTACTCCCCCCCCCCCCCCCCCCCACCACCACCACCCTCCTGGGCTGCTGTCAGTACGCCCAAATCTGTCTCTGATTCAGGAGTCTGAGATGGGCCATGCCACTGGAGTACCCCTGGAGCTGGACTACGCTGCTGGAGTACCCTCAGAGATGGACTACACCGCTGGAGGACCCCTGGAGAGGAGCCACACCACTGGTGTACCACTGGAGGTGGGCTACGGCCTCCGCCACTGGAGTACCCTTGGAGATGGGCTACGCTGCTGGAATACCCTCAGAGATGGACTACACCGCTGGAGGACCCCTGGAGAGGAGCCACACCACTGGTGTACCACTGGAGGTGGGCTACGGCCTCCGCCACTGGAGTACCCTTGGAGATGGGCTACGCTGCGGCTGCTGGACAGGGTGAGTTTGATATTTGACCTCACCGTTTCTTGTGAACTTTTGTCAAATTTGTATTGTGTTTCTCCAGGTTAGCCTATGACATAAAACCATAGCTATAAAATTAAGACTGGAGGTTAAATGCACATTGAATATGCTGCACTTTGTGTTATTTTCATATGTATACTGCGTTCCAGTTCAGTACAATGCCATGTTTTGTTTGATGTACTACAGATCAGCCACCGGATGCCAGCGACCCTTCCTATCCCTCCACCTCCCATCCCAGTCCCCTACCCCTCCCAGTCCCAATCCTAACCTCCCCACCCCACCATCTCCTTTTTCTTTTCTTCTATTCCATGCTGTTCTTTCTTGTACAGTTGCTTTTTTTGTGTGTGTGTTCCCTTCCCCTCCCCAGTAGGGCCCCTGATGCCATGTCTGACATACTCAGGCATGGTGTCAGTGGGCAGTGCAGCACCAATGTTGAGTGTTCAGAAACTGCATAAATATACATACAACTGTGTGTATATCATTATATATATATATATATGAATATATATATTTTGAAAGGAAAATGTTTCATTCTCACTGTAACATAACTGTTTGTCTTTTGGTAAATCAAATTCTTTTGCTTGCGTTATTTTTGTCTGTTCTCAAGTTAAATCAGGTTTTGGCTTTTTAATGTTTTCAAATTTCCACATAGGCCATTACATTTTTGGGCAGTTAGGCAGAAAGTAAGACTCATGTTGTTCTGTAATGGCCTTTCACTGTTCTTTGGTGCTGCACTCATCAGTTGTGAAGAAAAATTCTGCATTCTGCATCATTTAAATCATTAGAAAAAATCTGCTGTCAGATAGTTGAACGGCCTAGGTGCTTGTCAAAATGATCGTGCTTAGACCCATTACCAAATTCCCTTTCATGTATCTCTTTGGCTTTTTTAATTGCGTCTCTTTGGCTTTTGTATGTATCTTCAAAATTCGTGGATACTTTTATAGGAATACTACAGATTAGCCAGTCCATTTGCTGTTTTAGGTTGGTTATGTGGTTGTTTTAGTTATTTATTTATTCTTTTATTATTATTATTATTTATTTTATTTTTTTTTTTGGGGGGGGGGTGTTGTTGCATGCTTTACATTGTCAAGTCAAAGGGGGCGGGGGGGAGAGGGGGGGGGGGGTGGGTGGTGGTGGCAGCGAATGGACTGGCTATTGTACTGCAGAATTTTCCCTCACAACAGGTGTGCAAGTAATGTTTCAGTGTGTGTACAGTTTAATCTGACATATACTCTGAAAATAATTTTTTTCCATGAAATGCATACACAGAGACATCAGTGAAATTTTTCTTCAGGCTTTTTCTTTTAGTAAACATGATTTATGTGATATTCAACAAATTCAGTAAGTTTTTGCATTTTTTTATCTTTAATTTTAACAAAGTCGGAAAATGTTTGTGGTAAAGCTTGATTTTGGTCAAAATTAATTATATTACCGAAATTAAATGTCTGTGGTCACCTTCAGTATTACATACATAAATCAGTAGTATGCTTCAGACTTGATAATCCTTAAAGGGGGGGGGGGGGGAGGAGGGGGGCAATAGATCCTTCCGGCAACTCACATTATTTATTATTATTTCACATTATATGCATTCTTCATCGACAGGTTTAGTGCTAGGACCCTAGGGACCATGTTATACTGAAGGTGACCTGAATGTCAGAATGAACTGTGCACTTATCTGGTTATTAGGTTTAAAGATGCAGCTTTTTTAATTATCATTTCCAATTATTATATGTTGTTTGTTCGTTTAAGAGGGGGGTAGGGGCGTGGGCTAGCCCCCAGTGGGGCAGCACACGCACGCACACTGGGGTGTGCCAGGGTGCGCCATCTCATGGTAGCTCCCAGCACTCCATCTCGCTGCGGAGGGTAGGTCGTGCACTGGTCAGTCTCCCTGTCCGACCCCCGGCAGACCCCCCGGGATCCTCTGCCCCTCAGCACCACACCTGGGCGATTCTGGTAGGTCCATTCTTCCTCTTGTCTCGTAACCGTGGGGCCATGTCCCATTAGTGGAAGGTTTCAGTGCTGTGGTTGTGCTGTCTGGCTTGGCGGTGACAGATTCCCTTTTCTCCCAGAAAGGGGCTTTTGGGCTGCACTCTTTTTCAGGTTCTAGTATTGCTTTCAGAAGGTATGTGTGTGTGTGTGTGACGTGGTCTGGTTGTGTATCAGACAGCCAGAATGCACATGAGGGGTGCTTTCATCACCAGCATCATTACTTTTACACTGGGAAAACTTTTGTTCGCTTGGGAGACTCTTGGGGGCTAACACTTGGTCAGCCCCCAGGGGTAAAGAGGGGACACTTCCCCCCCCCCCCCCCCCCCCCCCCCCCCCGAAGAAAAGCAACAACATCAACCCAAAAAAGCGCCAGGGGTCTCTCATTTGTCCGAGTCTTTTCGTGTTTGTGCATGGAAAAAACAAACAAACAAATAAACAATGACAGTTCACACTATCAGCATATTCTGCGAGGGCCATATGGTGTCTGCAGTATGTACGTTAAACCAGAGTCACCTTTTGGAGGTTCTCTGATTATTGTGGATTTCATTTATGTCAATTAATGTTGCAGTCACACTACAATGTAAAATGTGTGACACTACATTTCTCTCTTCAACCTCCCTGCACATTCCTCGCGTAGGCGTACACATACAAATATGGTCTTTCTTGCTTGGTTTTATTTGGCGAGAACTGCATGGTTTTCTTTGTTACTGTACTGTTGTGTACACCACAATGCCATCATTTCTGTGATGGCTCTCTCACCTGTCCAATGTGGTGGTATCAGCTGCTTGTTGTTACTATTTCTGTTGCCATCTATGGCTAGTTTAGTTTCACTTGTCTTTCCCTTTCATGTATTTATTTGGCTTTTGTAATTGTATCGCTTTGGCTTTTGTACAAATCTTCAAAATTCATGGAATCTTTTATAGAAAAGGAAAATTGACCACCCCTGCCACCACACCCCCTCATCCCCCCCCCCCCCCATCCTCCCACAACACACACACACACCACCCTCCAAGAGACTTATACATATACACATACCAATACATGCACACAGACATACTACCATCAACAACAACAGAAACCAATGTCTAACCTTCCCATCTTAAAAAGACAGAAGTCTCATATATTGTTAGGGGTTGATGATACGAGAAAAGTAAGGCATCCTATCCGACGGGGATGGTTACCTCTCTCATTCATCTACCACTGTCACCAACAAAACCCAGTGTCTAACCTTCCCATTTTACAACTGACAACCTTCCTTACCGCCCCCTCTCTCCCCTCCTCCCTACTTGGCCTCAGAATGGAGTGGTAGGCATACACATACAAATAGTCTTTATTGCTTGGTTTTGTTTGGCCAGAACTGCATGGTTTTCTTTGTCACTGTGCTGCTGTGTACACCATAATTCCATCATTTCTGTGATGGCTCTCTCACCTGTGCAATTTGGTGATGTCAGCTTCTTGTTATTGTTTCTGTTGCCATCTGTGGCTTGTTTAGTTTCACTTGTCTTTCCCTTTCATGTATTTCTTTGGCTTTTGTAATTGTATCGCTGTGGCTTTTGTAATTGTATCGCTGTGGCTTTTGTAATTGTATCGCTGTGGCTTTTGTAATTGTATCGCTGTGGCTTTTGTAAAAGTCATCAAAATTCATGGAAACTTTTATAGAAAAGAAAAATTGACCACCTCTACCATCACTCCCCTCACCCCCAACCCCCCCCCCCCCAACACCTCCCAACACACACCACCCTCCAAGAGACGTATACATACACATACCAATACATGCACACAGACCATACATACCACCATCACCGACAACAAAAACCAGTGTCTAACCTTCCCAATAAGACAGAAGTCTCATATACTGTTAGGGGTTGATGATACGAGACAGGTAAAGCATCCTATCTGGCGGGGATGGTTACCTTTCTCATTCATCAGCCACTGTCACCAACAGAAACCAATGTCTGACCTTCCCTTTTTGTTTTAAAACTTGTGAACTAAAAAAAACCCCAACAAACTTCATGCTAGTTCCAATTGTCTCATACTTGACCTCAGAATAGACTGTTTGGGCATACAGAAAAAAAGAAAAGAAAAAAAGATGGGCATACTGGAGATGGGCATACAGAAATTGCTCTGGCTTCTGCGACCTCCGTGGATTCCACTCATAACCGGGGAGGAATACCACTGGAGGACCAACACAGGGTGCTCAGGTGCAATTAAAAAAAAAAAAACCCCAGAACAACCAAAAATTGCCTTAAGAAAGTTTCAGCCTGTAACAATACCTATGGCTTCTGCAACCTCCGTGGGTTCCACTCATAACCGGGGAGGAGTACTACTGGAGGACCATTGCAGGAAGTTCAGGTACAAAAGTAAAAGAAAAGAAAAAAAAAGAAAAGCCAAAACTGTTTCCTAAAGTTATTGCCTGTAATAATACCTATGGCTTCTGCAACCTCCGTGGATTCCACTCATAACCGGGGAGGAGTACTGCTGGAGGACTATTGCAGGAAGTTCAGGTACAAAAAAAGAAAAAAAAAAAGAAAAAAAAAGCCCAAACTGTTTCCTAAAGTTATAGCCTGTAATAATACCTATGGCTTCTGCAACCTCCGTGGATTCCACTCATAACCGGGGAGGAGTACTGCTGGAGGACTATTGCAGGAAGTTCAGGTACAAAAAAAGAAAAAAAAAAAGAAAAAAAAAGCCCAAACTGTTTCCTAAAGTTATAGCCTGTAACAATACCTATGGCTTCTGCAACCTCCGTGGATTCCACTCATAACCGGGGAGGAGTACTGCTGGAGGACCATTGCAGGAAGTTAAGGTACAAAAAAAAGGGCAAAACTGTTTCCTAAAGTTATAGCCTGTAATAATACCTATGGCTTCTGCAACCTCCGTGGATTCCACTCATAACCGGGGAGGAGTACTGCTGGAGGACCATTGCAGGAAGTTCAGGTACAAAAAAAAAAAAAGCCAAAACTGTTTCCTAAAGTTATAGCCTGTAACAATACCTATGGCTTCTGCAACCTCCGTGGATTCCACTCATAACCGGGGAGGAGTACTACTGGAGGACCACTGCAGGAAGTTCAGGTACAATTAAAAATTAAAAAAAAAAAAAAAAAAAAGTGCACTGCACGTTTTGACAGAGAATAAGAGTTTGTAGGACATTCAGGTAAAAAACAAACGAATAAAAAGCCAAAACTGTTGCCTAAGGTTTCAGCCTGTGACTGTACCTACTGCTTCAGCGACCTCCGTGGATTCCACCCATGACCGGGGAGGAATGCCACTGGAGGACTATCGCAGGAAGTTCAGATGCAATTTTAAAAAATATTAAAAAACAAAAATGCGCACTGCAAGTTTTGACAAAGAATAAGAGTTTGTAGGACATTCAGGATATTTGATAAGGAAGGACACACACACACACACACACACACACACACACACACACACACACACACACACACACACACACACACACACACACACACACATTCTTGTCATTCTGAACTTACTAGTAGCCGCAAAATAGTCTGTGTTGCTTCTGCGGCTTAAAGTCATCAATATTCACCCTTGTTGATCTTTGACTTCTGGACACACAGTCAAGTCCAGTGTAGGATGTGTTAGATTGATGCCGGCATCCAGACTTTGAGGCAGAACTGTAATATCTGACCTGGTGTACAACACTTGGGTCACTTATTGTGCCTGTTCACTCCTCTCTATGCTTTCCAGCATACATTGTCTTCACCATCAAGCTTTCTCAATAGTGCATGCTGTATGATAGCCGGTTGTTGCTTTGCAGCGTTGCCTGATTTGTACACAGTTCTTTCAAGTCTTGTTGAGTCTTTGCACCACCTGCTTCACTCCCACCACTGCAGTTTGTTCTCCCCACCAAACATGTGATCAGCAAAAGGCACTTTTCAGCGCTTTGAACATTGCATTCACTTTGAACGTGCTTTCCATTGTTGAGTCCATGCTTACAGGTACTCATTTATGAGCCACATTAAAAAAAAATCTAAATAAGTGAGTCCATGCATAACCGTGTAGCAGTCACCTCTTTGGTCCACACATAAACATTACGGAACCATGCACCTTTTCTTTATATCAAAATAGGTGTCCCCCTCATCAAGTGGGTGTGAGGGCGGGCTCCCAAAGCCTACAAAAGTTTCCCAGGAACGTTAAGTGCAGTAAAAGTATATGATGCTTATCTTGAATTCACTATCTCATGCGCATTCTGGTGTATGCTCATAAAGTCATGCTGTAGTCTACTGCACATGCACTCAGCATGGCTGTCTCATATACTGTTAGGGGTTGATGATACGAGAAAGGTAAGGCATCCTATCCGGCGAGGATGGTTACCTCTCTCATTCATCAACCCTTCACAGCATGTGGTACAGCTTTAGTGCTGAGCGGAATGTGCAGTAAACTACAGCTGCCTTTGTGAGTTGTCTGGTAGTACAATTAGGCCCTTCCACACACACATACTGGATGAAAGGAATGCTGGAATCCTGGGAAGGGGTGCACTACCCAAAAGTTCCCTTTCTGGGGGACTAGGGATTCTGTCGCCTTCAAGTCAGCGCGGCACAACTGCAGTGCTGATTCCTTCCACTGGTGGGGCATGGTTCCACTGGTTGCGGGACAATGAGGAAGGTGGACCACCAGGATCGACCCAGAGTGTGGATGCTGGGGAAGGCAGAGGAGCGGGAAGGAAGGGAGAGGGGGCTGACCGGGGGCGGCGGGGAGATCTGGCCAGTGGCGGCCTCCCTCGTGTGGTGAGATGTTGTGCTGGGAGAGACCATGGGACAGCACATCCTGGTGCATCCCGGTGTGCGCGCGTGTGCTGCCCCACTGGGGGAGAGCCCACGCTCCAACCCCCCTCCGGCGCGCTGGTAATTATCGTTGGCCATAGAATATGACAAGATTGAAGTGTTTATAGGGAGTTTTTCAGCGGTTTCTGAACTGCTGAAAAACTTAGTGTCGTTTGTTTCTGTTTTTCTAATGGTTGTTATTGCATGTTTCAGTGTTGCAGGTTTAGTGCAGAAACGCAAATCTTTTCTGCAGAAAATCTTCAACATTTGAGAAAAACTATGCCGGCTAAAGTGACTGGAAACTATTTTGAGCCAGGCTCTGTGTTGTACAATTTTATGCTGACTTATATTCAATGAACTGTTATTTCTTGGGGAGGGGAGGGGTTGGGGGGGGGGGCATTTCGGGGGGAACATTTGGAACATTTCCAAAAGTTTGTGTTTCAAAATTTGTATTTGAAAATTTGTTTGTCAAAACTTTCATTAAACTGCTTATTTCAGAATTCATGTTTCAATATTGATATTTCAAAATCAAAAATTTAGGATGCTTTCCTTGCCACTTTAGCCTGTATTTTTGTTGCTGTCACTAATAACAGACTTGCCACATTTATGCATTAAAAAACAAACCCACAGATCATCCGTTTAGTACTTTTTCTTTTTTGTCACCTTGTTGAATCACTATCTTCTTTTCACTTGTCTGAACGCATGATATTGCTGCATGTACAACATTTTCTCAGTGCTTCTTGTGCTCATCAGTAATGACAACAAACTAATAATCATGTAGTATAACTCCCTTTTCTTCTCTTCCTTCTCCTCGTACTGCTCCAGTTTGCTTGTGCGACATTAAGACACAAATAACCAACTGAACTGTAATACTACAGAATTACTAATTATTTAGACATATATACATATTGCATGTACATGTACATGTATTCTTGATGTGATTAAAATCACTAACGTGTACTAATAAACTTACTCTCTAACATTCTAACAATAGTTGTCTGGAGGAATTCCTCATAGTTAATTCACTGTCATCTTGTCGTCTGTGGCCAATGATTGTGTGTTAGGGGTAGTAAGGGGTGGGGGGATCATAGTATTACCAGGTCACATTTGAAATACCACCAGAAACACCAATAGGCAGGGGTGTGTGTGTGTGTGTGTGTGTGTGCGCGCGCGTGCGCCTGCTTAAGAGAGATGTGCTTGTATACGAAATTAAAATGGCCCTAACGCTACCCCAGTCTTTTTTCTTTTTTTTTCATAAAGGAGTTTTCTTCTATCGCACAAGATTATTTTTCCACTTCAGATTAATAATTTGATCTTGGAAAAAGTAGCTGGAACTAGTCATTTCCCTCAGTGTCTTTGTTTCCGAAGCAGATTTTTGTTGTTGTTGTTGTTTTTGGTCATACTTAGAAGGAAATCTTGCTGAATCCTTCAGAGATAAAAAAAAGATTTCATTTCAGAAAAAAAGGAAACGTTGAATGAAACAAAATAAGATGTGATTTTAGGAAGCTCCTTTAAACATAGGTTGTTAACCTAAACCTGGTGTTTCTGGTGCCGTGTATTTCTAGTGTGTTTCTGGTAATAGTAGGATCCATGGGTGTATTGTGTTGAGGCCAAATTAAAACATGGGTGTATTTTGGGTATCCTGATGTTTTTTCTTTCTTTCTTTATTTCTTTGTTTATGTTCATTAAATTTTCATAGACTTCTTTCTTTTTTATTTATTTGTTTCTTATATATTTTTGTGTGTTTTTATTTTTTTTTTATTTTATTACTTATGTTTTATTTCTTAGTTATTTATTGTTTATTTGTCATTTCCCATTTATTTATGTATTTATTTGGGATGGGGTGTCAGGATACCCAGAACCTTTGTTTTACTTTGACCTTTGTTTATTCGTCATTCCTCCTGTCAGGGCTCCCAAACCTCTTTGAAACTGCAAAATTCATGTATTTCAATCATCAAAATTTAATTTCAGTCATCAAAATTTAATCATCTTCACGATCTTGGGCTTTCTTTATTTTATTTTTTGGTCCTTTTTCCAAGAATTTTTTGTCTTTTCTTGAAACTGTAGAAAATTTATTGTAATTTCTTTTTCCTGTTTTTTTTCTTGCATCAACTTTATTTTGCCATTTGGTTTCTAAAGACTTCTTTGAATTTTCCTGGAAAGTTTGCTTTTGTGATTTTGAGCCCTGACAGTTGTCTTTTCTCTCCTCTTTCCCTCTGTTTTCCCTTCTTTTTGTGTTTCTCACTCCTTTCTCTTCATAGTTTCCTTGCTGTCAGGTTCTCTTTACTTCCAGATTGTAATCAAGCAGGTGTGTTCTGAAGATACTTGTACGAATAACGTTTTTTCTCGAGATAGCTGTAACAACAAAATTATAGACTGTTTCATCTTTCTTTGGTGCATCTTCCTAGGATCATTTACATTGGGCATGCCAGGCTACAAGCACCACTTGGCTTTAAACATTGTGTTGCTGAACATCACTTGTCTTGTGTTTGCCCAGTCAGACAAAATTTAATTCAGTGGAAGATGTTGAACTCATATGATGTTGGTGGTCATCAGTATGTGTTGTAGACTAATACGCGCTTTGAAATCATCTCAGCTTTGACTTGCAATAGAACTGCAAAAAAATCCGCGTTTAAATTGCAAAATTTCTTATTTATCCAGAGAAAAGTAGGTTCTGAAATCAGTTAATGGATTTTTCTGATGCTTTTAACTTTTAAGGCAACCAGATCCTGGGAGCCATATGTGAATTTGTACAGGTACTGCATGCTTGTTTACATTCTTCTTTTATGCTATTTCGTGTTTCATGTTGTGTTATTTGTCTGGAGGGGGTAGAGGTAGTCGTCTATGTGTTAACGTACCAGCGCGCCTTTTTATGTCTGGGGGATGTAGGCGTGTGCATGTGTGTGAGAGAGTGGATGCATGTGTGACTGACTGACTGACTGACCTGAACAACATCGTGTGCATGTGACCAACTGACCGATGTCCTACAAGAGACTAGGAGAGGATGTGTGTCACCAGGGATCTTGATTACCATCTATAGTGGTACCAAGATCCCTGGTGTGGCCTACTGACTGACTTAGACAAGATACAGTGAGTGTGGATGCATGTGTGACCATTTGACAACATCAGACAGGAGGAAAGTGAGGGTCTGCGAGTGTGAGAGATTGTGTGTGTGCATGTGACCAACTGACCATGACCAGAAACAGGGAATGCGTGTGAGACAGACTGACTGACTGACAAGATGGAGACTGAGAGAGGTGTGTGTCTGAGAGAAAGGAGGGGTGTGTGTGTGTGTGTGTGTGTGTGTGTGTGTGTGTGTGTGCAAGCGTGTGCGAATGCGTGTGCATGTGTGAGCAGAGAGATCAAACAGAGATAGGAAGCGAAAACACTTGCAGTAGTGAGAAGTGATTTGCTTCAGTAATTGTCAATGCCTGCTTTAATAAACTTTCAGACGAGATCACCGTCTTAGTCCTTCTTGTTTCATTTTGCATTCGGGCGTTTTGAATCAGCGGAAATTAATTTCGCATTTGAAGTAACAGCGTATTCCTTGAAGTACAAAACCCTGCATTTCCAAATTTGGAAAGGCCGGTCTGGAGTCAGTCTCCTTGAATATTTTGTTCGGAACCACACTGCTTAATCAAAACACCTCTTTATTCATATTGAAGTTGGAGTCACTGGAAATTTAAAAACTGATCAGGTTCCTGTTGTAGACGAGGATGTATACAGCTGTAAGAGCCCTGCTTCCCATCTCTCTGTATGTCTCTGCTCAGTCTGAGTGAGAGAGAAAGGGAGAGAGAGAGCAGTGTGAGTGCTGGTGAGAGAGGGCTTTTGTATTGTTTTGTTTTCTAGTAGTTTTCATTTTATTTTCTTATTATTTTTTTTTCTTATGGGGAATATGGTGGATGGATGGTTTGGGGGGGGGGGGGAGGGGGATGGGTGGGTAGTGTGTATGTAGCATTTCTAGTGGGTGGGTAATTGTGGGAGGTCTGTGTTTAGATGGGTGGGGAGGGAGGGAAAAATTTGTTTTATATTTATATTTTTTGTTATTATTTTTTTGCTGCATCTTTAAACCTACAAACAGATCGCAGAAACATTGCTTGCAATTGTGACCGAGCATGAGAAAGCCAAGCTGAAGTTGCTTGTAACTGTTTTCATGCACTATAGCCAGGTTTTCCCATTCTCGGTCACAACATGGTCACCAGCCGTTGCCAATCTGCAGTCAGGGATAAAAGTCTTTAAAAACGTTGCTGAAAAAATCTAAAACTTCTTAATTGCAATGAAGTTTCTAAGGCCCAGCATCTGTATTGTCTGTATCTTATTTGAATTCAGCATTCCTTTATGGTACACTGTTATTTGATTGTTTGGCTTTTGAAAGTGCTGGGTCCCTCCTTTTGGAACATAGGCCTTTAAATAAATCAGTCCAAACTCCAGACTTCCTGACATGCATATATAAAAATGTGTTGCTACACGCCACTTACTACACCACGACACCCCACTTACTACACCACGACACCCCACTTACTACACCACGACACCCCACTTACTACACCACGACACCCCACTTACTACACCACTACACCCCACTTACTACACCACTACACCCCACTTACTACACCACTACACCCCACTTACTACACCGATCGAGAGAAACCGATCAAGCATTACAGAAATAAAGAAATGCCCTCAGCTCGCGCGACGATTTCTGCCAGTTCCCAGCGAAAGAATTCAATTAGCCCCACTCTCCTTCTAACCGTATTTGAATACCAGTCTGGACGATTGGCACCCACAATACGTTAATGCCGTCCTTTTTAACTGGCTCAAGCGGAAGAGCGTCGCTCCTGTGGCCCCTTTTTTCTCTAATTATTTCCTGACAAGGTCCTGAAGTTTTACCCTTTTAAAAAAAAAAATAGAGAATAAAAAGAAAGACCTGTAGAGACAGGGACGTTTCGGGACTCTCAAGAAGACTTGAAAACCAAAAGAATTACTTAAAGTCTTATAAATATACAACTATAACAAAAAAAAAAAAAAAAAATGGGTGTAATGCCCATTTCGAAAATCTGATAAAATTGTCCCAAGATCTCCCACAGGAGGAAGGGACTTAAAACGTATATATTTCATTCACTCATTCAGCGTCGCCCCTGTGTCTTAGACCCGTCAGTGAAGCGGGACTAGCACGCGTTGTCTTCTCACGTGGCCCGACCCATGTGCCGTGCACGTCGCAGTACCGACGTGAGTTGAGTGGCATAGCCTTTCTTGTCACTTCTTTGATCACGGTCACATAGGTGTACAGGAAGAGAGCCAAGTAACAAAGGAGTTAATGAGTGTCCAATTTATCTTCCAGTGACGTCACCAAACTGAAGCTGTGGTTCAAAAACATATTTTTTACGTTGCTCCTTAAGAAGCAGTAGATGACCTTCCCCAACAATTTTGTTCACTGAGTTTCAATCGCACACAGACACACACGCTAGCGCAAACACGCACGCATACAAACACTGATAACGCGGGTTAACGTGTCGTTTTATTGTCTTCAGTTCGACATTTTTCAGAACAGAAAGCACAACTTGTAACACACACACACACACACACACACACACACCGGAAGGCCACCGCAGTTAATGGTGACTTGGTGTGTATGCTACTTTCGTTTTCCTGGCTCTTTTCCCATGGCTTTGCGGACCATCCATCGTAGAAACGTCCTGTGTCAACAGAGGGATAAGTGTATCAAACAACAAGAACAATAGATCCTTGGCGTATTCAGACAGACAATACACAGCAGACAGAGACAATGTTCATGGTCAGCAGAGCATATGGCCGAAGATAAATATTGAAACGCAATCACACCAAATACAATACACTGTGGTTTTCTACATCACGCTACTCTCGCTGCGACTCGGCGCTTTCTTCGTGAGACTAGGCCGGCCAATAGACAGCCAGGAAACACTGTGACAAATAGTCATTTGCATTACACCAGCCTTGACAGCAGGTACGCGCTGTGAGAAATAATCATTCGACGCCAATGCGTTCTCCGGTCTAGCTCACGTGCTGACTGGGTGCTTAGTTCGTACGACCAGCCATTAGACAGCCAATGTGTGTTGTGATAAGTACTCATTAATGTGCCTCAAATGCTGCCCTTCCTCTGTGTGTATGTGTGTGTGTGTGTGTGTGTGTGTGTGTGTGTGTGTGTGAGAGAGAGAGAGAGAGAGAGTTGAAATAACTTTATTTGAAAACGGTGGAAGCTGTCTTGTGACCAATTTTCAAACTTTCCCGCGTTCAGAGAGAGAGAGAGACTCAAGACACTTTATTGATAGGCCGGCGGCCCCTACAAGCTCCGGTGGAGCTGCGGTTTTCTGTCACCAGTTCGATCTGTCGGCATGAATTCCGTCAGCGGATAATACATGGACGGCTTGGTGGTCAGCAGTTTGGCAGAAAATCGTTTCGATAACTTTTTTTCTCTCTCAGAATTACCGGCATATTTCGACCATTCAATAAGCAAACACGCGAAATTCCATGCAAGAAACGTAACACTCACATTGAGGAAATTACTCACCAGGTTATCATTCCCTGCGAAAGCAGCCGTGAACAATCTGGAGGTTTCTGATTGACATGTCCCTCCAGATCTCTCCTTTCGGTCGTCCCCATGGAACACCTTGAGGCCACCACAGTGGAGGAGGCACTTTGTAGTTGATGGATTCTGTAATTAATTTGAATAAATTTCTTACAATATTTTCCATCAGCTAACATGCAAAATTGTGCCGATTTACCTGCATAGTGTAATTTTGAGAAAAAAATTTGGTGATTCACTCCACCCCCCCCCCCCCCTCCCCCCGCCGTTTCTCCCCTCTCCAGGTTCTACCAATGACACTATATTCTCTACGACCTCGACCGATTAGCCACGTGACTAGGGGTGGGGCCGGGTGGGGGGGGGGAGAGAGAGAGAGACAGACAGACAGAGAGCGTGGGTGGGTTGGTGTTTAGGAGTTTAACGTCCTTTTCCACCAGGTAAGAAAAGAGGTCAGTTTTGTGAACTAAACATTTCACGTCAGCCTCAGGCAGGTCATCATACAGAGAGAGAGAGAGCGAGAGAGAGAGATGACGTCAATTCCGTGAACTAAATATTTTGACGTCAGCCTCTAGCACTGCGATCGTCTGAGGAAGCTTGTTTATGTCTTGTGATTTCCCTGTTGGCTTTGTGGCTTCCCCGATTGAATTATTTTTCACATGAAATCTGGAAGATCTAGAGGGCTGGTGAAATGTCGCTAGAGGGCTGGTGAAACGTGGACTAGAATACCTTGGATTGTACTTATTAAATCGCAAATTTGGAACTCTTTTGACCGGTGCTTCTCGCAGAAACTTGAACAACAACAAAACACAAAATAAACATAAAATAAACACACACATACACACAATTTCGAGTAGTAAATCTACTAAATGGCAGATATGTCACAAATGTGATTAATTACTCTACCACTTATAGTTTTCTTCTAAGCTTATGGTTTTTTTTAATCCGTCACTTGTTCTGCTGCGTTTTGTATTCGCTTGTCGAATCCCCCACCCCCACCCCACCCCCGAAAAACAAAAACAACAACAAAAATAAATAAATAAATAAAACAAAGAAAACAACAAATAAATAGAATATGAAAATGACAATCACAATGTACTTACTGGAAAGAAGTCCTTGTGACCGTGCGACGAAGCTGCTGCAGTTCTGGCGGAGTCGCGTACGTTTTTCCTCTTTCTTCAAACATGATGTCTGCGTACGGCCCAGAACTGGACGAGGAACTTGTTGCACATTGATCTCAGCTTGTGTTTCGCTCCCCGGCTGGCTCGCGCTAATAGGGGCGGTATAGTCCACAAATGTAACGGAACTCGCTGCACCGTTCACCCCGATTGCGTTGATCCATTGCTCATTTCCTGTGAGGTTTTCTGTAAGAAAGTTCTTGAAGACGTCCGAGCCAAAGCCTACGCAACCTCTCAAACCAATATGCGTGACAACAGCCGCAGCCGGGTACCCGTTGTCGTTAAACCACGACATACACTTGGCCAACTTCCTTGACTGTGCCTCATACTCACGTCGTCGGGTTTTGCATTTTTTTCCGGCACCCGGACGTTCCAGTTCTCCATAATTATTACCACCACCATCGCCCTCAGCCATGATTGTTGGTACTCGTTCGTCCTTTCTGCACTCTGACAAAAAGAAGAGTGACCGAACAACTAAGTTCGTTTCAAGTACTTGCTGTTTCCGAGTCACCCGTCAGCCGTGATTGTTGGTAGACTACTTTTTCGTCCTTTCTGCACTATGACACAAACACGAGTGACCCTACAACTCAGTTTGTTTCAAATACGTATAACCTGCGGTATTGCTGTTTCCGAGTCAGCCATCGGGCGCCAATCGCAGCGTTATCCTCTCAGTTTTTGGCCGTGGGCGGGGGGTGGAGGTGTTGGCAGGAGGAGGGGCGTGGCCGGGTTTATGGGATGGTGAAACTACGGCTGGGTGTGGCGGTCCATTTCGGTACTTGATAAGAAGAACACCCGACGGAAATCGTTTGGCGTGTGTTACGTAAGCAACATCCGGATTAGGCCAAACCCGTCACCATCTAGGAAGGTTCCGCAGTATGGGCCGGCGCCAATCAGCCGTATAGCGTTTAAGTCTGACGCAACAGATCAAGTGCAACGAGGCGACAACCGTCTGTCACGTTTTGTCATGGTTTCCGTTGGTGTAATGTCATGGTGTGTGTGGCACTGTCCCGAGAGGGGGGTTGGGGATTGTTTGGTGGGAAATCTGGACATTGAACCAGTAAGGAGTTGTGTGTGTTTTTAGTCCGTGTTAACGTCTTGTATATCGCCAGCAGCTGAGGTGAAGCAGTTTCAAAGTTACAAGGTCTCGGCAAGACTGATGTATTCAGAGGTAGTCAGTGTACGATGGTACGGATTTTAATTACTTGCCAGTACGTGTAATCGGACGACAGGAAAATGTTATGGTCCGCCTGCGGACAGCGGCTGTAAGGTTTCACCTGTGATCACTGTGTTCAATGGACTCGGAGTACTCACAAATTCAGCATTGGTGGGCGCGTGAATATTTTTGTTCATTTTCCCTTCTTTGTTCATTTACTCCTTCTAGTCTAATTCAGTGTTCACAACGCATACTGTGAAGAATGGCATGTAGTGACGGTCGGCCATAATTATACACATGAACAACACAGGTCAAAGCTCTCTTTTTTCAAATCAAGTGTATTTCGAGCAAGTCTCGCTTTTATTTGCCGTACAAGATGCGTACTGGGGTAGCAAGTCAGTGCTGTGTAGCAGAGTATTGTGTAGCAAGTGGGTTAACAGAGTATCGGTGTAGCAAGTGGGGTGTAGTGGTGTAGTAAGTGGGGTGTAGTGGTGTAGTAAGTGGGGTGTAGTGGTGTAGTAAGTGGGGTGTCGTGGTGTAGTAAGTGGGGTGTCGTGGTGTAGTAAGTGGGGTGTCGTGGTGTAGTAAGTGGGGTGTCGTGGTGTAGTAAGTGGGGTGTCGTGGTGTAGTAAGTGGCGTGTAGCAACACATTTTGTTGTCTCTGACATGGCATGACTGGCAGCTTTTGCTTGGTGAGAAAGAGTGGTGGGACATCCCTTTTCCCTTTCCCATTCTAAAAAAAAACAACTTACTGCTCTCCCCCCCCCCCCCCCTCTCTCTCTCTCCCTAACTTCCTCTTTCTCAACCCTACTCTTCCTATCCCCACCCATATGCCATCCCTCTCCACCCTGCCCCATTTCCCTTCCCTTCCCCCATACCTACTCCAGTTTCCCTCACTTCCCTCCCCTGTATCCAGATCATCGTTTCACCTGAGAGAGGCAGTTCTGACCTGCAAGGAGTGCTTTAGACATTTCAGGTTGGTCATGGATCATCATGTACTCACTGGATTAACATCACAGTTTGTTTATTTAATGTATAATACTTTTGCATTATTAGCACAATTTAAATTCATGATTATGACAGAGATGTATCTTAAATTGTTCACTTAACAATTAAGAACTGAAGTTAGCAGACTGTGTTATGACCATTTCATTAGTTTATTATCCCATTTTAGAAATTCAGATGCATGTACTGACTGTGTGTTTTTTGTTTGTTTCAGGAGTGTACATGCCATTGCTGACCGCTCTAGTATTTCCACTGTACAGTATGTAGTCATCTTGGGAACCTAAATCCATAATCATTACCTGAAATATTTTGGAAGTGATTTCAGGTAAAGTAGAATGCTCTTGAAAGATTGCATCAAAGAAACTATATGAAAAAAAAAACATTTGCAAGCGATGATATACACTTTAAAAAAAAACGTTTTGATGTTGCTTCTTACTTGATTACAGCTTGGATGCAATAACTAACACAATTTGTGTTTTCTCTGGATGTGAGTTTCAGGCAATCTGTGCTGGCAAGCTCCCCTGCTCTGTGGCAAGATCTTTCACTTTGGACTGAAGGATACAGGACTAGCTGAGCAATATCACCTTTAAGTAGTACAGATAACAATGAATGTCAGAACTCCGAAAAAGCCCATCCATTGTAAACTCCGAAAAAGCCCATCCATTGTAAACTCCGAAAAAGCCCGTCTGCTGTGAAAGAGTGGTTAGTCCCAGATGTTTACATTGTGGAAAGTTAAAGTAGTTTATTTCCTGGCCACTGTAACTTACGCCAACATATAAACTGTACAAATGTACAACTTCAGTAAGTGTATGACGGATACTGATTTGTTTTGTGTCTTAATTGTCACAGCTGCTGACAGCGCAGCAGAGGACTATAACATTCACCAGAGCTACAGGCATCACCATCTAGTGTTCAACAATGAAGAGGAAGAATCTCCAGATGTGGACTGACGGTGTTGGAGCAAGTACATGTAACACCAAGCAGAAAAGGAAGCAACATTCCAGTAAACTTCACCGTACATCAAGAGAGAGAGAGAGAGCAGGGTTTTTGCTGCAGTTGTGAGTTTGATTTCTTGATTTCCCTTTCATATCACATCAGTTTTTATCATGATTCAGTAATTTGTAATGGTTTGGTTTTAATTGGTTAAGGCATTTATTACTTGTCAAAGTAATTAGCATTGCTAACTGCAGTTAACTTTAACTTGAAATAAAACCTTTGTTACAGATTTCCCTGGAGTGACCAGCAAAGAAGACCAGTCACAAGCCATCATTGGAACTACAACACGCCAGTCTGGACTCAAGCCTACACTGATGGGTGCTTTTTGATGCAGCAGTCGAGACCAGAGGAAACAGAATTCTCATTTGCCATACAGATGGCCGCACCACTTCAAACTCCCGGCATGCTGTGTGGCTGTCAACCAACTGCATGGCTGAACTCACCATTGTCCATGAGTGCTAGAGTACATGTATGCCTTGGCATCGACCTGCACAGCAGCGAACTCCAACACTGAGAAAACAAACAAGATCCAGCGCCAAGCAATGAAAATGATACATCCATCTCTGCACTGGATACTGGCCAGAGGACACTACACTGAGGAAAAAACTCTACAGAGACATTCATCAGAGCTACAGGCGTCTCCATCTAGCATTCAATGAAGAAGAAGAATCGCCAGATATGGACTGACCGTGTGCGAGCAAGGATGTGTAACACCAAGCAGAAAGGATGCAACATTCCAGTAAACTCCACTAGGCACCAAGGGGGAGAGACAGCAGTGTTTTTGGTGCAGTTGTGAATTTGATTTGTCAATTTCCCTTTCATATTACATCAGTTTTTGGCTCACTTGTGTAACAAAGTGAGTCTATGTAATAACCCTCCGTCGTCTGTCTGTGTGTGTGTCTGTCTGTGTGTGTGTCTGTCTGTCTGTGTGTCCGCAGTAAACCTTAACATTGGCATTTTCTCAGAAACTATGAGCAGCAGAGGCACCAAACTTGGCAAGCTGATAGACAGCCATAAGACCTTTCAAAGCATATCATAGTGATTGACCTTGACCCAAGGTCAAGGTCACTTAAGCTGTCTGTTTGGAAATTTTACATTGGCATTTTCTCAGAATCTAGAAAAGCCAGCAACATCAAACTTTGCAAGATGATAGACACCGAAAAACACCTTTACCAACATACCTATATTCAGTTACTTTGAATCAAGGTCAAGGTCATGCAAGCTGTTTGCGGGAAAACCTTCCAAAACCTTAACATTGGCATTTTCTCAGAAACAATGAACAGCAGAGGCACCAAACATGGTACGCTGATAGACAGCCATAAGACCTTTCAAAACATACTATGATTGACCTTGACTCAAGGTCAAGGTCACTAAAGCTGTCTGTTTCGAAATTTTAAATTGGCATTTTCTCAGAATTTAGAAACGCCAGAGACATCAGACTTAGCAAGACGATAGATATTGACAACACCTTTACTACTGACATACCTGTGTTCAGTTGACTTTGAGTCAAGGTCAAGGCCATGCAATCTGTTTTGAGGAAAAACTTGCAAAACATTAACATTAGCAATTTCTCAGAAACAATGAACAGCAGAGGCACCAAACTTGGCACGCTGATAGACAGCCATAAGACCTTTCAAAACATACCATAATGACTGACCTTGACCCAAGGTCAGGGTCACTAAAGCTGTCTCACTGGAAATTTTACATTGGCATTTTCTCAGAATCTAGAAAAGCCAGATACATCAAACTTTGCAAGATGATAGACATTGACAACACATTTACTGACATACCTGTATTCAGTGACTTTGAATCAAGGTCAAGGCCATACAAGCTGTTTTGCGGAAAACCTTCCAAAACCTTAACATTGGCATTTTCTCAGAAACAATAAACAGCAGAAGCACCAAACCTGGCTTGCTGATAAACAGCAGCAAGACCTTTCAAGACATACCATTTTGAATGACCTTGACTGAAGGTCAAGGTCATCCAAAGCTGTCTAATTGGAAATTTAAAATTGCCATTTTCTCAGAATGTAGTGGTACCAGAGGCATAAAACTTTGCATGGCATGATAGACATTGACAAAACCTGTACTGGCATAACCTGTACTGGCATACTTGTATTCAATTTCCTTGAGTCAAGGTCAAGGCCATTCAAGATGTTTTGTGGAGACTTTAACGTTAGCATGTTCTTGGAAACAACAAACAGCAGAGGCACCAAACAAGGCACAATGATAGGCAGCAAAGAGACCTATGCAGACATACCCATTTGAGTGAACCTTGACTTAAGGTCAAGGTCATTACAGCTGTCTGTTGTGAAATTTTACATTACCATTTGTACAGAAACTACAAAAATTAGAGCTATCAAATTTGGCATAATGATAGTCACTGATAAGATCTTCACTTACAGATCTCATTTGAATGACCTTTACCCAAGATCAAGGTCATAGAAGCTGTCCTGGGAAAGCTGTTATGTTGCCATTTGCAGTTTTCTTAGGAACTATGAACACAAGACACGTTACTTCAGGATAGCTAGTGATAAGAGCTTTACAAAACATACTCTTTTGAATGACCTTGACCCATCTCACAAGTGAGCCAATGAGGCTTTGCTCCTCTAGTTATCATGATTGTGTGACTTCAGTAGTTTGTTGTTGTAATCTGTAATGGTTTGGTTTGAACTGGCTAAAGCATATATTACTTGTCAAAATAATTGACATTGTATGCGTGAGCAAAAAGTGCATTGAATGTTTTTCTAAGCAGAACTCCGCGCTGTACAAGTGTAATATATTATTATTACATTGCTTATTGCAGTTAACTTTAACTTGAAATGAAACTTTTGTTACAGATTTCCCTGGAGTGACCAGCAAGGAAGACCAGTCACAAGCCACCCTCAGTCTCTCACACTTGATTGGAACTACAACTTGCCAGTCTGGACACATGCCTACACTGACGGGAGGCTTTGATGCAGCAGTCGAGAGCAGAGGAAATGGAATTTTCATCTGCCATCCAGACGGCCGCACCACATCAAACCCTCTGCATACTGGATGGCTATCAACAAAACTACATGGCTGAACTCACCACTGTCCATGAATTTGCCAAGCTCATCAGTGCAAAATCTCCCCTACAGTCACCCAGAGAGCAACAAGGCCAGCCAGTCACCTTGTTGTTTACACACCCACATATCAAACCATCAGAAAAACATTGTCGACCAAGCCTAAGATTTCCAAGGCCGCTGTGCTCATTTGCCTTCTGTTCAGCTTCGATAAAACATTGACTGCACCAGATTGTCATACACGGTGTCACAAATAGTAACAACCAAACCTTACGGCTGAGGTCAAGATCTTAAAAAGAAAAAAACACACATTCATCTCCAGATATAAATGTACTTTTGAAGAATCCGCCCAGTGGTAGAGTATGGCTTAGCGTCGACCTGCACGGCATCAAAGTCCAAGACTGAGAAAACTGACGAGGTCCATAATCAAGCAATGAGAATGATGACAGGAGCCATGCAAAGCACACCCATCTCTGCACCACCAGTCACTATAGATTTCCCAGCCATCTGCACGGAAATCTCAGGAGTCAGAAACAAAATCATCAAGACCCTTGCGGCAAGAAAATGCGCCAGCAACACCCAGACTTCAATCCATCTGACAGCTACCATCATCTGAACAGAACCAAGCAAGTCATCATGTTCGGACTAGGAACTAGACACAACAAGATGAATGCTCACCTGTTCAATAAACTCAAAATTGACCAGACAGACAGATGCCCCTGCGATACTGCCCCCATGACCAGTCAACACTGTCTCAAAAACTACCTGCTCCATGACGTGGCCAGGAGAGTAGCTTGACCAGAAGAGTAGCATGGCCAGAGGACACTTCACTGACGGAAAAACTTTATGGAGAACTGGCCGCCCTGCAGAGGACAATAACATTCATCAGAGCTACAGGCGTCACCATCTAGCGTTCAACGAATTAGAAGAAGAATCGCCAGATATGGACTGACTGTATTTGAGCAAGTACATGTAACACAAAGCAGAAAAGGATGCAACATTCCAATAAACTTCACTACACATGAAGTGGGAGAGGCAACAGGTCGTTCGGTGCAGTTGTGAGTTTGACTTGTCGATTTCCCGTTCATAGCACATCAGCTTTTATCATGATTGTGTGACTTCAGTAGTCGTCTCACACTTGATTGGAACTACAACTTGCCAGTCTGGACACATGCCTGCACTGACGGGTGCTTTGATGCAGCAATCGAGATCAGAGGAGTGGAATTCTCATCTGCCATCCAGATGGCCGCACCACATCAAACCCTCTGCATACTGGACGGCTGTCAACAATTACATGGGTGAACTGACTGTCCATGAATTTGCCAAGCTCATCAGTGCAGACATGCTGGACAGGTAGAAGGGTAGAGGTCAGACGAAGGTGGACCACCTCTCCAGAGGCTAAATGGTTTTGCGTAGGGTTAACACCCCTACCTGTAAAAAGAACGAAGTTACAGAAGCATCGACGACAACAAACCGAGACACTCACCTGGGCGAGGAAGGGTCTCCATTCCGGAGACCTATGACGCATTGCAGTGAAAGCCGAAAGGCAGCTGCAAGGCCGACCCCCCTTCTAACACCCTCTGACGCACTGTATCTTCAGGATGCGTTTCAAGGCCCCCAAAAAGGAGGAGTCACCACCACACTGACCCACCTGAGTGCTAAGACAAAGCTGACAATCCAATGGATACCAGCACACTGTTAAGTTCGTGGGAACAAGATAGGTGACAGGCTTGTAAAAGAGGAGGTGGGCTGGAACAACGAGACCGGTCAGTCTCATACAAAGATGAACAGACCATCATCAAGACCCTTGCAGCAAGAAAATGGCATCAGCAGCACCCAGACATCAGTCCATCTGACAGCTACCATCATCTCAACAGAACCGACCAAGTCATCATGTTCGGACTAGCAACTGGACACAACAGGATGAACACAAAACTGTTAAACTGAAACTGGCCAGACAGACAGATGCCTCTGCGATTCTGCCCCCATGACTATATAGCCAACACCTACTCCAAGTCTGCCTGCTCTATGATGATCAGAGCTACAGGCTTCACCATCAAGCATTCAACGAAGAAGAGGAAGAATCTCTGCATATGGACCGACCATATTTGAGCAAGTCCGTGTAACACCAAGCAGAAAAGGATGCAACATTCCAGTAAACTTGGCCGCACACCAAGTGGGAAAGACAACAGGGTTTTTGGTGCAGTTGTGATTTGGACTTGTCGATTTCCATAAATGCATATTACATCAGTTTTTGGCTCCCTTATGTAACAATGGGAGTCTAGGTATTAACCCTCCGTCGTCTGTGTGTGTGTGTGTTGTGTGTGTGTGGTGTGTGTGTCCAGAAAACTTTAACATTGTCATTTTCTCAGAATCTACAAATAGCAGAGGCACCAAACTTGGCATGCTGATAGACAACCACAAGACCTTTCAAAACATATCATTTTGAATGACCTTGACTCAAGGTCAAGGTCACTAAAGCTCTCTGAAAATTTTACATTGGCATTTTCTTATAATCTACAAATACCAGAGGTTTTAAACTTTGCATGATGATAGACGTTGATAAGAACTTTACAGATATACATGTGTTCATTGGCCTTGTGTCAAGGTCAAGGCCGTACAGGCTATTTTTGTGAAACCTTAACATTGGCATTTTCTCAGAAACAACATACAGCAGAATCGCCAAACCTGGTGTGTGCATGTGTGTGCGAGCCAGAAGAAAATTGTCTGCCATCGACAGACAATAAAGTTATATTGAATTGAATTGAATTGAAAAAATGACAATGGATAGTGATAAAGAGCTTTACAAACATACTCTTGTGAATGACCTTTACCTGTGTCACAAGGGAGCCATGGAGGCTTTTGCCTCTCTAGTTAATCATGATTGTGTGACTTCAATAGTTCGTTGTTGTAATCGGGGAGCCGGGGTGGTCGAATGGTAGAGCGTTGGACTTCTAATGCTTGGGTCGTGAGTTCGATCCCGGCTGGGGGCCAAATATTTGTGCTGGCTTTTTCATCGTTGCCCCGTCTTTGATATCACCCTATGTGGTGGAAAAGGACGTTAAACCCCCAAACACCCACCCACCCACCCACCCTTGTTGTTGTAATCTGTAGTGGGTTGGTTTTAATTGGTTAAGGCATTTATTACTTGTCAAAATAATTGGCACCGCTAACTGCAATTAACTGTAACTTGAAGTGAAACCTTTGTTACAGATCAAGTTTCCCTGGAGTGACCAGCAAAGAAAACCAGTCACAAGCCACCGTCCAGTTGGTCGCACCACATCAAACTCCCTGCATGCTGTGTGGCTGTCAACCAACTACATGGCTGAACTCACCACTGTCCATGAGTGCTAGAGTATGGCATGGCATCGCCCTGCACAGCATCAAAGTCGAATGCTGAGAAAAGCAACAAGATCCAGAGCCATGTAATGAGAATGATACACCCATCTCTGCACTGGAAACCACCACAGGCACAACATCAAAGTGCTGACCCCAGCTGCAAAGTCCATAAGACTCAAAAGATCAAGCTTCATACATCAAAGCCCTAAACACCCACCCACCCTTCTGTGTCATCTTTTATAATATGCATACCTATTTTGTATTTTTTTTTTTAATTTTATTTTATTATTCTCTTTTTTTAAGGTACATTTGACAAAAAAAAAGACACATGAACACAGTACCAAAACAAACAAACGAACAAAACCCCCAAAATCACAATACAAAAACAAAACCAAAAGCTACCAAATACAACAGCAATGTCACAATACAACTTAGACAAGAGCAAAACCCCCAAAAGTAATATCCCCCCCCCCCCCCCCCCCCCCCCCCCCCCCCCCCCCCCCCCCCCCCCCCCCCCCCCCCCCCCCCCCCCCCCCCCAAAAAAAACAAAAAACAAAAAAAAAAAAACAACTTACAATATTATATATGCAATACAAAAATATATATATATATATATAAAAAATAAAAAATAAAAAAAAAGACAAATGACATCGACGGAAAGGCTGCTGAGGCTTTAACTACACTGATAGAAGGTTAACTCGTCAAAGACTAAAATAGATACACACTACACACAAGCGTGCACACATGTCAAAACCACATACAACACATCAACATAATCCCTCCAACACATCAACATGATCCCTCCTATGCATGTGTATGTACATCCAGATAAATATCCTTCTTATAACCCTTTTAACTGTTTTTAAATAGCCCAGCAGCGAACACACACTACAAAAAAAAAATAAAAAATTCACACACACACACACACACACACACACACACACACACACAGACACACGCTCATGCACACTCCCAATCACATGGAATTGGACACAGGCCCCCTGTATCAACAAAAACAATGGCATCAGTTAATCTATTTTGTAGTACAGTGTAGTAGCAATATTAAAAGTCCGGCTTTTTGTTGTTGATTTTAAGTGACAATGGAGAAATAATGTTCAATTCTATACCTTGATTTCAAAACAGATGCAAAATTATTAACAATGGGATCCGAGCCTTGCAACTTGCACTTATAGATAAAGAACTTTGCCAACAGTATAATAAAATCCATTGCTCTGTCAGTTTTAACATTCTTTGTAGTGTTAAATAAAATAAGCTCCTCATTTAATACAAATCTCTCACAATGCAGACATTTCTCATGTATTAGCAGCAGCAAACCGTCCCAAAAATTCCTCACTAGATGGCAATGCCAAAACAAATGTTCAGTAGTCTCAAGTTCCTGGTGACAGAAGGAACACAATGCTGAGTCAACTAACTTGCATTTATACAGAAATTTTCTGGTTGGGAGAATACGGTGCAGCAGTCTGATTTGAAACCATTGCAACTGAGTGTCAGCTGTCACAGTGAATACTTTAGTAAAAATAGTTTTCCAGTCAAGGTCTGCATACAAAGTATTCCACCTGTAGACAGCTGTTGGAGCAATATCAGATTCAAGTAAAAGAGTTTTCACAGCTTTGTTGCCCCTACGTATACAAGACCAAACTTTACTGCCATGTTCATTGTCTCTTGTTGTCAAAGTACATGTATCACATTTACATTTTGCTTGGTACTGCTTGATTGCCCGAAGAACTCCCTCGTAAGTTAAGAAAGTTGTGGTGGAAATATTAGGATACCTCTGTCTAAACTCATCAAAGGAGAAAAACCTACCCTCCTTCCCAACAAGGTCTTTTATCTGCAAAATGTTTGCATTCACCCAGTCCCTAATGTACACAACTCTTTTGTCTCTTATGATGTTTATATTATAATGGATGTTATCTGCTAGAAAACCATTCACATCTAGTAGTGTGTGTTTAGAGCACAATTTCTTACAGTGTTTCAATACATCAACCCAGAATGGATTATTTACCCTTTGCATGACCACATTGGCGTATTCCCCACCAAACTGACTTAACTTTTTAAGACCTGGGTAAATGCAATCGATTAAATGCGTGAGTGTCAAGTCAAAATTCTCAATTCTTCTTAACCAGCTAATTTTCATTGTCGACAAGAAGACATAGACATCACACATTTTCAAACCCCCTTCACTATAATCCTTACAGACAACAGACTTTTTAATCCTATTTTGCTTGCCATTCCACAAAAATTGAAACAACATGTTCTGAAGCTGCTTAAGGAACTCAGCAGGAGGATCCGGCAAGTTAATAAAGAGATATGTGAGTTTTGATAAAACCATAGTCTTAATGATGATTATTTTACCTAGAGGAGTTAATTGCCTTTTTTTCCAGACGCCCAAAGTTCTACCAATTTCAATTAGCTTTCCTTCATAATTCAAACGACTAATCTCTTTAGTGACAGTAGAAAACTTCATACCCAGAACTTTAAAAATACCAGGGTCCCATTGAAAGTTTCTATCTCTCATATATCTAACTTGGCAGTTCCTCCTACAACCGATCCATACTACTTGTGTTTTGTCATTGTTAATTCGCAAGCCAGACAGTTCAGAAAAACGGTCTAGCGTGCGAATTGCTTCATTAAACGATTTCTCACTACCATCAAGAAAGCATGTTGTATCGTCAGCGAATAAAGACAGAAGGACTTCCTTGTCCTTTACTTTAAAACCCTTAATATCAGTATTTTTTCTAAGCAACAGAGACAAGATTTCTGCACAAATAAGGTAAAAATATGGTGAGACGGGATCGCCTTGTCTACAACCTCTCTCTAAGAGGAACCATTCTGAATACTGGCCATTGATATAAACACACAAAGAAGCATTACTGTACAAAGTTTTAAACCAATGGATCAAATTTTCCGGAAATTTGAAGAAAAGGAGTGATTTCTCTAAAAATGACCAAGATACACTGTCGAAAGCTTTTTCAAAATCTACCATAAGAAGCAGTATTGTATTTTTGTATGTTAAAGTCTCCGCAAAACATCTTGAATGGCCTTGACCTTGACTCAAGTAAATTTGATGTCTCTGATACCCCTACATTCTGAGAAAATGGCAATTTTAAATTTCCAGTGAGACAGCTTTGATGACCTTGACCTTCAGTGAAGGTAATTCAAAATGGTATGTTTTGAAAGGTCTTATGGCTGTTTATCAGCGTGCCAAGTTTGGTGCCTCTGCTGTTCATAGTTTCTGAGAAAATGCCTATGTTAAGGTTTTGGAAGGTTTTCCGCAAAACAGCTTGCATGGCTTTGACCTTGACACAAATATAGGTATGTCAGTAAAGGTGT